>OZ007506.1:181485-490988 GCA_963931865.1 Axinella damicornis | reverse complement strand
AGTCTCATCATACCCACACCCCTAAAAGCGGACATCGACCTAGGTATGAGAGTAACACCGGAGTTGAGAAAGTGCACCATCTCTGTCCTGCAGGTGTCCTTTGACCTCAGCCTGGCGCGAGGACTGGATTACTACACGGGGGTGATATACGAGGCCGTACTAAAGGGTAGGTATGGACTCTATGGAGATGGAGTTCCACGTTTTAGGTCAGCTGCTCCAGAGAGCAGCTGGGGGAGGTTGGGTCTAGTACGACACACACACTCCATTATCACCCTCCCTTCAGGCTCTCCTACTGCCCAGCAAGAGGGTGACATGTCGGCTGTCGGGTCAGTAGCAGGCGGGGGACGCTATGACGAGCTGGTTGGCATGTTTGACCCAAAGAGGAAGGTTGTGCCCTGTGTAGGATTGAGCATTGGAATTGAGCGCATCTTTTCAATTCTGGAGGCACGGGCACGCAAGGATGGGGGAAAGGGGGTAAGAACGGTTCAAACGCAGGTGATGGTGGCATCAGGACAGAAGAACCTGCTGGAGGAGAGGATGAGGATATGTGCTCAGCTTTGGGATGCAGATATCAAGGTAGTTTCGTAATGTAAAGCATTAATCATAATTATCTGAAGAATCATTTTAACCTCCATCCCTTTGCTCTCCCTCCCTCCTTCATCCCTTGCCCCCTCCCTTCTTCCCTCTCCTTTCCTCCCTCCCTCCCTCCCTCCCTCCCTCCCTCCCTCCCTCCCTCCCTTCTCCCCCCACTCTCACATACCACAGACAGAAATTCTATACAAGCGCAACCCTAAGATGCTGACCCAGTTCCAGTACTGTGAGAAGGAGTGCGTCCCCCTGGTGGTGATTGTTGGGGAGGAGGAGAGGACCAGGGGAGGGGTCAAAGTGCGAGACGTGGAGAAGAGGCAAGAGGTACGAGTGCATGTGCTGTATCCGCCTGATCACAGATCACAATCACCCGTGAAGGTTCCGCGCAAGCCAACATTGAGAATCACACAACGTTGTTGGTAACATACTTAAGGAAATTGTTTCTGATGTGCTGTCTTGAAGTGCACCAGCCACTCAGGCCATGGCTAGACCAGCATGTTCCCAGGTAAAATAAAGTTGCTCTGAGATCCCTTTCTGATGACTTGAAAATCATGGTGAAAAACATTCCACACAGTGTAGTGTTTTACTACCTAACTAGGAAACACTAAGGGTTCGCACGCAATGATCACTGAAGGATAGAAAACTTTTATTGAGACTCAACTGGATATAATGTACAGAATGGAAATATATATATACGCACAGTACAACAATGAAACCGGTTGCGCAGAGGTGCACCGAACAATGGAACCTACTAAATACTGAATGCGCAATGCCCAATACAGGAAATGACCAAAGGCTAATGAATACACATAAGAAACACTACACACAGTAATTATGTCAGATTAACATTAGGTAAGACATATCTCAATTAGCTTCCTCTTTTAAGGCCAGTACTATAACCGATGAAGACAGAAATGAACTGATTTCACCTTCTACGGAAGTGAGTAATAGCTGAAGCATCAACCATGAGCACAAGGGAAAGAGATACTCCCACTCAACTGTTTACATGATACAAAGCCGTGTATACACTTTCATAACCAATGTTCTGGTGGTTACAGTGAGTTGCCTTCCTTTTGTGTGCAGGACTTTGTGAAGTATGGTGATCTCGTACCCGAACTGAAGAGGAGGCTCGCAGAGATTGGATTGCAATAACATCACATCATGCTCATAACTGAATTGAATGCCACGTGACCAATCTTTTGTTCAATACACCTTATGACTGTGTAACATGATCATACTGATACTACAGACAGCAGGTGAATTTATTATTAAAGTTTTGGTGGTGAACAATGAATAACCCAACCTAACAGGATGAATTTGGATTGTTAAATAACGAGGGGCAACCGCACTCCTGGTAGCCGTTGCAACGCTGCGCGGTTGCCTCGCGTAGCGAAGCTAATTATTGCGATTCGTTCCAATTAACGCACATTCCACGTGGCTCAGTTGATCGCGAGCAATGGCGACCCAAAGGAAGACAAGACAGCACTCACAACTTAGCCAGCACGGTGAGTTTTGGCATGTAAGCGTCAGTGAACGACAGCGATCACGGCTGTGTGGTCAGAATCTTCGTGTGCCTTTCCTAAGAACGGTACTGCCACCGGAAGTCGGAGAGAGCGCTCGAGCAATGGCGGCCACGGCGAGACAAAAGCGCTTGTATCTCCACCACCAAGGTGAGTTTCAGCACCAACTTTTATCATTCAGGTCAGTGCATGATAGCGATCACGGCGGTGTAGTCAGAATCTCTGTAGGCAAAGCCTAAGTACTCAAACATTATTTATATTAATTAATTAATTAGATCGAGGGGCAACCGCACTCCTGGTAGCCTAGCCGCGTTGCAACCCCGGTTGGTTGCGACTCGCCGTAGCGCAAGCTAAGTATTGCAATTCGTTCCAATTAACGCACATGCCACGTGGCAACCACGCTCAGTCGATCGCGAGCAATGCAATGGCGACCGAAGGAAGACAAGACATTATTACAGCACTCACAACTTAGCCAGCACGGTGAGTTTGGCATGCAAGCGTCAGTGAACGACAGCGATCACGGCCGTGTTGTCAGAATCTTCGTGTGCCTTCCTAAGAACGGTACTGCCACCGGAAGTCGATGGAGCGCTCGAGCAATGGCGGCCAACAGCGAGACAAAAGCGCTCATATCTCCACCACCAAGGTGAGTTTCAGCACCAACTTTTATCATTCAGGTCAGTGCATGATAGCGATCACGGCGGTGTAGTCAGAATCTCTGTAGGCCAATCCTAAGTACTCAAACATTATTTATATTATTTATATTGGATTATCGAGGGGCAACCGCACTCCTGGTAGCCGCGATGCAACCGGTTGCGACTCGCCGTAGCGCAAGCTAAGTATTGTAATGCGTTCCAATTAACGCACATGCCACGTGGCAACCACGATCGCGAGCAATGGCGACAAAAGGAAGATAAGACATTACTACAGCACTCACAACTTAGCCAGCACGGTGAGTTTGGGCATGTAAGCGTCAGTGAACGACAGCTATCACGGCCGTGTGGTCAGAATCTTCGTGTGCCTTTCCTAAGAACGGTACTGCCACCGGAAGTCGAAGAGAGCGCGGGAGCAATGGCGGCCAACGGCGAGACAAAAGCGCTCATATCTCCACCACCAAGGTGAGTTTAGCACCAACTTTCATCATTCAGGTCAGTGCATGATAGCGATCACGGCGGTGTAGTCAGAATCTCTGTAGGCCAATCCTAAGTACTCAAACATTATTTATATTATTTATATTATATTATATTGGATTAATTATTTACGCGGCACTTTATTTCCTATACCAGGAGTGTAATTACGCGGCACTTTATTTCCTATACCAGGAGTGTAATATTTATTTACGCGGCACAATTTTTCCCCTACCAGGAGTGTAATTACACGCAATATACATCTAGAGTTTCAACAACGTGCTTGGTGTATGGAGGTCAATATTATTCATGGCTTGGTAGGGCGGAAGTAGTACAATATTATTCATGGCTTGGTAGGGCGGAAGTAGTACAATATTGGGCCATGGTCAATAGCAGTAGCCTATATTATGTGTAGTTGAGGTTCAACTTCAAGGTAATCAACTACAATTGCAACTACTCAGACAAAATTATCAGAGGAATTTGTAATCCATTACAATTACAAACTACCATTACAACAACCCTGAGTCATGCAGTTAGTCAAAATCATAATCTTTCTTTGCAATTGCTTTTGCCAGCTCCACTTCGCCCAGCTGACACATCACTCTGATCAGACACCTTCGTGTCTCAGACGGCTCATAAGAAAGTCCATCGTACCACGCTCTCAGGACTCGCCGACACAGATTCTGTTTCTTCAAGTGTGGCCGCCTTTCCTCAGAGCTTCGTATGTCATCGTACCATTGTTGACCAAGTAGTCTGACCCCCAGCCTCTCGAGGTCCAGGTGTAAGCAGTGGGATGCGATTGCATCAAACTCACAATCATCAAAGTCACTACGGCAGCAAGAGGCCAAGATGATGTCTACTGCAGTGGAAGGACAAACACAATGGTTGACCTAAGGCAACCAGTATCCAGAGAATTTAAGGACAAGTAATGTAACGTTTGTTGTCCCCCCCCCCCCCCCCCCCCCCCCCCCCCCCCCCCCCCAAGAAAAAAAAAACACAAACGGACAAGATGTTCAATATTTGTAGTTTCGTAGTAAGGAATAACAAGCAGTGTTCATTCCATCGTTCTTCACTGAGGCCAGTGAGCTATCACACTTGATTTTGTCGACTTTGAACGTTATTAATTCCTAGAAGAAAGGTCACAGGTGATTCTGGACAACAAGGAGTTAATTTAGTGTAGCCTAAGAAGACCATCCTGAAATGGACAGATCTTGCAGATTCCTAGGTGTTGCAATGTGTAAGTGTAGTCATTATACACTACACCATTTGAGGTGCATGTGTGTATGTTGCTATCTAAGCCCACTCCACTATCTACCTATCTATAGGTGACCTGTAATATGTCTTGTGGTTTGATCTAGGAAAACCATGCCGACAAAAGGACTAATAAAGCATTGTAGTTGAGTTTTTCATGAACTTTCAATGACTGTACTCACACGTATGTATTGTGCAATCAAGGTTTGGCGTGGCCAACTCGCGTGGCTCACTACTGATCTTACACACTCACCCTCCTGAGCTGCTCTGGGTATTGCAACAGTTACAGTGACCTCTGAGTCAGAGAGAGGGAGAAGATGAAATCATTACACGTTAATCAGAGGAAGGTTTGTCTGTGATGATATTCCTGACATCTCACACTACGTGTTCAGAGCCAGGGGAGGGGGGAAAATTAAACTCTAATATCCTATGTCACAACTTAATCCCTAGAATAATTATGAGAGGACGTTTCGAAATACTGTAGTGTGGAATGTATACGTTAGGAATGAGTAATGCCACGCCATTGAGGAAGCTCTCTAGTTGTTTATCTGCTTCAACGAATACTCCTAATGAAGACACTCTAATGCTGGAAGGAAACTGTTGCAGAACAGGTAATTCTTTGGTGTCCTACACCTTACAGTTGGATTGGTCAAATATAATTTTACTGACAGCCAAATGAATCTCTTACCCTGGTGATGGGCTGAATATGACACAGTGTGACAGTTGACACTTCTGCTGGAAAAAGAGACACTATCTATATTGTAGAAAGTGAGATCAATGAACTGTCAATTTCATTTCCATGCATGTCCTTCTCATTGGGTAAAGTTTGTGACCAGCGCATACTGCAATCTTTTACCTTCCAGAAGATGTGCATGCTCATTTGCATCCAGTGAAGTAATCTTGCCCCCTCTTGATCTTGAGTGGTGTTTGGTTCCCCCTCTTGATCTAGAGTGATATCTGGTTCGATAGGAGACGAACACCACGGTTAACACCAGGAGTCCAGCCAGAATGACGGTACCTGCAGCAATGCTGGCATACCCTGAAATCAGTACCACTGTGAAGATAAAACACGTCAGATTAAATCCTGTTACTCTTATCCTCATAATATTATACGATGGCAAATTTGAAAAAGAGGATTACCATATCTGACTGCAGTATTTTCAGAACATTGGAAGGTATTAGAGTCCCCTGGGGTGGAGACATCACTGGAAAAGTTCACACACATCCTGTATCCACCAGGTGATGATATAGAAAGGTATGCAATTGCTTTTGTAGTGTTCGCAAACTCAGGGATCACGTCAACTCTTCCTTGTTGAGGATCAACTTGATCTTTGATTACACTGATCTGCACAAACGTTTTGTTGTAGTTGACCAGATTATACACCAGTGTGGCCTGGCCATTGAGACCTAGTTCAGCATCCTGGGGCCAGGAAGTGATGTTGGGCCAACCAAGAATAGCTGGAGGAAAGAGAATAGCTGGAGGAAAGTATACCCAAAATTTATAGACTACCATGACCATACTAATACAATATCCTGACCTACAGCTAATCACATGCCTTAATGTAAGCTATGCAGATGCCATGTGACTACCAAGCTATACACTAAGAGTAGGCCATGTGGCTAAAGGAGGATTTCTCTTTCATACAAAGGCTCAGCATGGTCTGAATGAACTAGGCTGAGTGGCTGTGAGTGGTACCGCAAGCTGGGTGAACTTCTGACTGCGACCCTACCACCAAGTGTTTCAGGACTAGCTATGAACTATAAATCATAGCTATCCCCTCCTATAGCATGCAGTACTATCATGAGATTTATAAAACTTCTATCAATGACTATACTTATAGCTGCATCAATATCCTTGAGTACACATTAAACACTAAAGTGTGATTACTGGTATACTTGCCACACATATTATATCGTACACTTACTCACTGCTACGGTTGAACTGTTCCCACGCTCGCCTGAAGTCACACCGTGCGATCTGGTAACATAGTGTCCTGTATCATGACGAGAATAGTTTGTAATCATCATGTGAGCTACAAATGAACAGTTCCCATGACGACTCCTAGTGCAAGTGAAGCGGGGCATAGTGTAATCATCGGCACACTTGACATTTCCGTCAAGGTACCACCGAACGTCATAGGCATTGGGATCAGGATACCCGGTGTAGGCTGCTGTGAGATGAAGCACCTTGGGGTCATGTAGTCTGGCCTCTGCAACAACAGTTGTATTCTGAGGCAACACAGGATTCGGTGTTTCTCTAGAACAAGGCCCATCAATGTACACATGGAATACTTTTGCGTAATATTTGGAGGTACAGCCATTAGAAATGTTAACTGCATAGATGCCTTCATCTACTGGCTGGATGTTGACAATGCCAACAGTAGCATTGGCAGTATGTCCATCAACAATGTGTTTCCTGAAAGAGATCCTGTTTGAGTCTGGTGGGTTGGGGGTTCCCCACTGGACCTTCAGATCTTGCACAGACCCATTTGTCATGATAATCTGGAACAAGGTCACATTCTTCCCCTCATTATAGACTGGAACGTAGGGTGAGTGCGAACTGGCCAGAGTGATGGTGGGACCTATCGATACGTACATTAGGAAAAGACAAAATTGCATGCGGTATGTACAATTCCACCACGGTAGCTAGCTACAGAAGTTAATTAAAGCATGAACTTACATGAGGCATAGCCGGGATCTGCAAGGATGCCTGATGGAAAACCGTATACTTGGTACAAGACGTAGACATAGTCATAGAGTCACTTATACTAGCTACCACGCACCCCATAACAGCGCTGTCAACGTCAGCAGCACCAGTACCATAGAGTGCTCCATCACAGCAGATCGTGTAGCCATTTTCAGTCTCGTCTGGTATCCGATCGCTCGAAAATAATCGCGGGGTTGTGAGGACGACTGCATGAGTTATTGCGTGCGTATTTCCTCGGCCTGCCCCCCCCCCCCCCTCGGCCTAGCGCCTCATCGCATCGCGGAGTCGCTCGCGGACAGGAAATGCGCGCCATCGAATATCGAATATCGAATATCGGAATATCGAATATATTCCGATATTCGATATTCGATGGCGCGCATTTCCTGTCCGCGAGCGACTCCGCGATCAGGAAATGCGCGCCATCGAATATCGAATATCGGAATCTTTTCGATATTCCGATATTCGATATTCGATGGCGCGCATTTCCTGTCCGCGAGCGACTCCGCCATGCCATCGCGCGCATGCGCGAAGCAGGGATTTTGTCCATTCGATAATACACACTCCATCCACTCGCTTACTCTTTGGCGGGTAGTGCAGGGTTTGATCTCCAGCCTGCTGTGGCTCATACCCCTTTCAGGCTGACCTGTTTTGAGATCATCCACTTCCTGTATCTGAGCCACAGCAGGCCAAGCAACTTCAGATTCTCACCCAAAATTGTCCTCCTTGGGTGGTTCACCCACCCCTCTATATGCACCCGTACCTCTAAGCACAGCTAACTCCCGATCCCACTCACCCAGGCTACTAACACCTACCTGAGAACCCTGCACTTATCACGCTAAAAGCGGAGACGGAGTGAACAGGGTGGGTGGGCGGGTGAATCCTCAGCTCGTCAGAACCCAGCTGCAAACTGCTCGAAGACTGATCACTTCCAAAGTGGTTGGCGCCTAAATCTAGAAGTCCTCGTGATACTTGTCCAATCACAGTATGCCACCCCACCGTCCTCGTGATCCTTGTCCAATCACAGTACGCCACCACTCTACATCCTGTCGTGTGTTAACATCATTTAACTATCATTAAATTCCCATCTATCAGTCTGTCTGTCAGTCTGTTGTCCCTGAAAAATTGAAATCGCATGATCTTGGCGACTGTAACACAATTAACACTGGAACCACACGGAAGGGAAAACCCGTAACTGCATGATGTCATGTAACCATTTCGGGCGAGGTGACATGAGGGCAATCCCAGATGAGTGAAGATGGGTGATCATGGTGATGTGTACAGCCTTGCTAGTCACACTAGTAACAGTTGCAATGTCACGGGAAGAACCTCATCTATCTACGTTATTGTATCACTGGCGACACCTTCAGTTTTGGCTTGTACTGTTGCTCTGCTACTGGCCTTCCTTCTTCGACTCTACAAACGCTTCACCTACAGGCTAGCCATGTACCAAGTTGTTGGTTCTCTCTCATGGGAAAGTTCTAATGTTTTAAGTTTCAGTGAGCTCAGTGATCCATATTCAATATTTTACCATGTGATGTGCAAAATGGTTGCTTTTCTTCTAGTCTTCTCCATGTTGATGAAACTTATGTTTACTCTGTGGCTGACCTTTCACCTCTTCTGTTACGTTGTGTTCTTCAAGAATTTTAAAAACCTGGAGTGGTTGTACATCACCAGCTCTGCCCTTCTCCCTCTCCTCGTATCTTGGATACCGTTCGTCCACAGCAACTATGGGGTTGCAGGTGGTTGGTGCTTCATTCGAGAGACAAAGGACAACTGTGCTAGAAATACGGAGGGCATCGTTGAAATATTTGCTCTGTTTTACGGTCCTATTGTTGTGTCACTAATCTTCAGTGTGCTGGCCATTGTTATCATGATTGTCGTCATGGTGAGGAGAGCTCATGTGAATGTGGAATTGAATACACAAACAGAGAACGAACCTCTTTTGAGGAGTACAGCAAAGACACTGCTGAAGCAAATTCTTCCTCTTCTGTCATACCTGGCTATGTATTTCACTCTCATACTCATTCCAGTCATCGATCGAATATATATATGATGCCGTATTTCCCACTAGAAATCCTGGATTAACTATAGCCCATGGAGTCACAGCATCTGTAACGGGGTTCTTTGCTGGTCTTGCACTGATTGTTCACATACTCTACCTTCGCCATCATAACAGATGTGGACAGGATCATCATAAGAGGGTGACACAGCTGGACCTGCTAGTGTTAGAAGTAGCTCAAGAATCTCACCACCATCTCACACTAGATATTCGTTGAAAGCAGAGAGTGAGGTGGATAAAAACATGTAACGGTTTTGCTCCTGTATTTAGCAATGATGACAACAACTATTTGTATGAACGATGGAATAATTGAGTGTTCAATTTGATACGGTGGTGACTAAATTATTAGCCAATACATAAATGTCCTATACTGTCCTCATCCAGCACTGGCCCTGGCCCTAATATATATTATACCCTAACCATCGCCTTATTCCTGTGAGACCAATAATTATCATTAATTTTACGTTGTTTGACCTTTTGACCGCGCACACGAGCCACACCCAGATCGCGTCGTACAGACCCATACGTACCGCAACCCCGACCGTTGTCAGTTGCATTTCTGTGCCGCTTTCACCGTTGACTGCACTTTTTGAGCGGCTTTGACTGAATTATTGACAGCTGAAGAAGGTGCTGCATGACACAACTGTATAATATTATGGTCTATTGGAGTTACCCATGGATTTGCAATTGGACTCAAATACGACACTTCAAGAAGGGGCGGACACCTTGCCGTCATACTGCACTGGAATGACTGGGTCCCCAACTCAGCAGCAGCATTGTGTGCAGGCCACTGGGCAAAGAGTAGAATTGAGTGTGCAGTCTAACGGTGGCTCTCTTCTGGGGATTAAGAGCGATGGAATGTTGACTTTGAGGAATCCTCAAGACCCCACTTCGGACAAGCTTGACTCAGAATGTAAGTATCACTGCAAGTTAGTTTCATGGTATTGGGAGTTACCTTTCAACAGGAACTGGCTTTAGCTGGAGCTGCTCCGATGTATACATGTAGCTAGCAAATAGTTTTGATGATGTCACCTAGCTATAGTTGTTAATTCCATGTTGTCATGCACATGCACGTGGTTGCCATTGCCTAAACAAGGGCTCCTGTGTCCACCAACTAAGGGAATTCCCTGTCTCCTGATCAGGACTTGTGCAGCCTGAATGTGGATGTCTGTCAGCTTGTCTCTTAGCATAGCTTGAAGTTCGAATTCACCCCCTTAATTTGATTTCTTGGTAAACTGTATTGTACAGAAGATACAGTGGGACAATGTTGGTATTAATATTAGACTAACCTTGTAGCAACCCATCATTCTCTGTGTGGTTCTCGGTCTGTTGTGTTTATTTGTTCTCCTGACCCTGAATCTCACTGTTTCTCCAAATGCTTTTCCCTGCTTCTGTGCATGGTGGCTCCTTCTCTTTATCAATTTGAAGCTGGCTGTTTCTGCTCTTACAAAGTCGCCGAAACAGTTGACATGGACCCAGGAATCTCATTAACCCACCTCCCACTTTGACACAGTTATGAATATTTTCCCATAAGTCACAACTATGCAACAGCTGATGCAATCAATCAAATTTTAAGAACTGAATTGCACAAATTAATGCAACCACAATAAAAGCAAATTTGACCACAATTTGACCAGATTCATATGCTAGGAACAACCAAATTACCAGCTATTCCTTTTGCGGTGTCTCTGTGAGTTTTACTTGTGTGTTTACTTGCTTGGCTAATTAAGTTTTTGCTGTATACTGTGCTATAGAGGCCTGTGTGGCTAGGTATACTAGGCATTTCACTGTCTTGCTTTCACACTAGCCTGTCAGGATTTCTGGAGTGCATGGTATACCACTGAAGAAGACCACCGCAGTGTGCATGGTCGAAACGTTTGGTTGAAAACAAGTTCTTTGTTAATTATATTATTATTGAACCTCCAGGCTACCGTAAAAGCATAAGCAAAATTTAATGATTTTTTTTTGCTGTACTGCAATAATTATTAAGACTTCATGCAGTAACAAGCAGAATTCCTGGCAATGCTAGCTGTTTCTCTCCCCACCAGACCAATTGTACAGAAGGTGGACTGGTGATCCTGGATCAGGACCCGAAGTGGTCTATCTCTGGAGCCAATCAGGGAGTACACAAAACTTCCTGACTGGAGATTTGGAGAACAATACTGTCAGCGGAATGGTATTATATGACTTGTTGCATGGAACGGTTGCATACCCAACTTGAAGTGGATGGCCGGGGTCACAGTATACATCTGTCCTTAAGTTGTTCCCTCAGTTGTTCGGTATATAGGGTTGAACTAGTCTCATTCCCAGATCCCCCTCGGAGGAGTGTCTGGGAATGAGACTAGGGTTGAACCACCAATATCCAACATTTGCTGGTTATATACAGAAGTGACACAAGTCATGTATAGCTTTATATTGCTTATTTCAGAAAACATATGCTGCAGAGTCTTGCAAATGGAAGCCTGTGTGTGATGCGACACCTTGCCCGGGCCCATTCAAGCTCCAATACTATGGAAGCGATCGACCAACTGATAGAGACCTCTTCTTTGTGATCAAGTATGATCCACCAAGCTATCAACTGCAGAGTAACAGGCAATCGGCCTCCAACTTCACGTTCCCCCCTCTTGATTCCAACAAGTGATGTGTACTAGAATGTCATGTGTATAATCAGTGTTCATCACGTACTCTTCTCTTCTCGATTCTATACTTTGGCCCAGTATAATATGCACTGTTAGTCAAACTCTTGACAACATAGTGACTCATACATTGTGTACATGAACAATATTACAACAGAGATTTATTACAATACGGAATCCCCCATCCTGACGTTGGGGAACTATTCAGGACACTTGATCAGGTCCCATGCAGTGGACCTGTCTATATCACTGGTCACTTTGGGATCAGTATCATTCTTTCGGCCACCATATATAGAGCATACATGTATGGGACCAGCAGTATGACCATAATAGATAGGTGACTGCCTTATAATATGGTGACCACTATAGACAGGTTCCACTGTAGTATGATTGTATTTACGAAGTGGCTATTGCTCTGGCAGGCGGCTTAGGGTATATTAGGGCCAGGGCCAGTTCTAGATGCACGTGCAATTCCGGTACCTATACCTAGAGTATGTACTTACTGCCGGACCAATAGCCACAGCGTTGTATTTAGCCTTAATAATAATTATTGTTCTCACATGGCCATATGCATGAGGAACACAAAGCAGAATGCTACATGTGATCTATGGTAAAGTAGCATTGGACTTTACAAAAATTTCACCCCAAAAATAATAGTTACAGTACAAAGTATGGATGAGCAGGGTTGTCCCATTATATAATTAACAAACGCATTCATCCTTACATGGAGTATGTACTGTAACACGTGTCCGTATGACCCAGATTAGTGAGTTTTCAACACCTCAGTTCTGCCTCACAGTGCTATTGAAAGAAGGTTCAAGTCCAAAAACCACTTAAGGAGTACAGAGGTCACCTCTTCAGGAGGATGATTAACGCACCAAAGAGATTTAGTAGTAGAGTATGTCATCAATCACTGGACACCATAATTATAAAATCAGACACTGCGCAACAACGGTCCTAGAAACGCTAATGCCTTCTATAGTCAATGTGGTAGTTAATCCTATACACTGCATAAGTTATGGGCATTTTCTGATAAAATGACTCCGTGGATATGCATAGTTTTGATCTCTAATTTACTTCTGTTGTCTTGTACGAGTTTACTTCAACTCTGCAGACCATGTGGCAGCATTTTTAATAGTAATGTCCCTTGCTTCAAAGCAATCTGCACACCTGGTTGTTAGCCTCTGGTGTTCATCATGTCTTCTTTCATTCTTGCTTTGCTCTCTTCCACTTCGTATGCCCTTGGCAGCCTCAGGTCTGCTTTTGTTCAGGATGCTGTTACAGCACGGTAGGATGTGGATGTACTCATTGGGATTGTGTGGAGAAGACCTTCAGTGCCACTACATTGTTGCCTAGCAATTGACCATGCTACAAAAATATGCTAAGCAGCAGATAGTATACTGTTGTTAGTGTAAACAGATGAGCAAGCAGATAGTACTAACCAAGGAATTTGCCAGTCCTAAGCGCAGGATACGGCCTGGGAATGAGGCTAGATATCCCATGGTCATGCTACACTACTACACTGTCGCCCACCAAAATTAGAAGCTCATCCCTCAAGTCCAGAGTGGCATCACCATTGTAACTGATTATGGCAGGGATAAGTGGTACAAATAACTCGGTTTGGATGGGTCGATGTGCAGGGACATATGCATCAAGGGTATGTGAAGAGGGGGGTATATCATTTTGGTGATATCGAAGTTACCTGTAAAAATCTGAAGTAGAGTTGAACTGGCATTCATAACACAAAAGATATTATAAGCCTGCCCATACAATATCATGTATAAAACTAAACGAGCAGGGTGGTCCCACAAACACGTAATGTACAATGGAGTGCAACCTATGTTTGGTTGGTCTTGCATTCTAGTAGTCACAGTGGCTTTTGGCTACTCAGATTTGGTGAGCGCAGTGTACAACTGTTCTAATTTTGCTGAATTTTCAAACGGTTCAAAGATTTCATATAGCGTTCTGCTGCGCAGAGTTATTGGAAGAAGATCCATGTCCTCAAACCGGTTAAGAAAGACTGGGAGGAATGTCACCCCTCTAGGAGGATGATGAAGGAGACGTGAGACATAGTCCCCAGTTGCACCAAAGAGGATTTCCTTCTCAGGAGGTGGGTGTTTGTTAAGAAACGTAGAGAACGACGGAGTGATGATCGCAATAACAAACTTTGAACTCCTGATCTGCTCATCAGCCCATTGGACGATGTTGTCTACTCCACGGTCTCTGAGTTGATGGACAGCAGTAACAGTGACGCCTCTTGCTTCAAGGTAACCTGCAAACCGGGCTATTAGCCCTTCGTGTTCAGCAATTTCTTTGTCCATTCTTGCTGCTTTATCTTCCACTTCTCTGTTGTATGCTCTCAGTAGGTCTTCATCAGGATGCGGTTGCAGCACAGCTGCTGGTGGTAGGATGTGGACATACTCATTGGGGTTGTGTGGAGAGAGGATGAAGACCTTCTGACCTGTAAGGAGTAAATTCCAGAGTTGTTGCTTAGTAACCAAAACTTTGACCATGCATGAAGAACACAAAGCAAAGTGGAAATCCACAGACAAAGGTCACAAAACAAAACAGGCAGAAAGCTAAGTCTACAGTTGCACTTGCATAGTCATTATCTCGTGTGTGCATGCACCTGTGGGGTAGATTGCCTCGTTCCCAGGCCGTTTTGGGAGGGAGAAACGGCCTGGCAACTTCCGCGAGTTCAAACTGTTACTTCCGCTGCCAGAGAGTTGGTAGATCCAATCAGATTTCAGATCGCTGTCACATGTCAACAGTAAACCGAATTGCATCATGCTTTGAAACATCACGGTCGCACCCATTCATCATAATAGTTGATCGCTCGATCGCGCTAGTGTAGGTGCTCTGCACGACGACTTTTGTTCATTCGTCTTCTGCTTGCCTTCCATCGCAGAACCTGCGCAAACAGTTGCTTCCATGAGCGGGAAAGGACCGTTCTCAGCCGGTGAAAATATCAGAAGTATTACAAGGACTTCACTGCTTGAATGAGGTATGCAATTGCCGTGACGTTACATCCGTAAACACTTTACACTCGCGGAAGTTGCCAGGCCGTTTCTCCCTCCCAAAATGGCCTGGGAACGAGGCTATGGGGTAGAGTGATTACCCTGTCTGTCTGTTTATTACACAAAAATCAGCAGTTTGAGAGGTGAAGGTATTTAAATGGCTTATTTTAGACACTAAGTTAGCCCTTTGAGCCCCAACACAACAATGACGTCAATAAATGTCATTTAGACCCTATGCACTTGTAGGGCTTCTCGTCAGTCCAAAAAGTGGCCAATAAACTGGCAAAAAGGCTTCAGAGAGCTTACGGACAACTTTGAGGCAAGAAGCCCAAAATTTGGTCAGTTTTCAGCCCCCCCCCCACACCACCACCACTAAACGTACAAGTGCGGGGGGGGGGGGGGGAAGCAGCCCCCCTTTGTATGATGAGGGTGATTTTTGATTTTAATGAGATTCATTGACCCCAGGTTTTTTTTTGCTTTTAATGAGATTTATAGACCCCACCGAGGGACTCGAGACAACATGCAGATTGCTGGTGTATGAGGTGCCAGCAGTCAGATCTGGCCCACGTTGAGGGAGATCCTGGGTGAGAATCTGGCTGACATCCACCTTTGACCTCCAATTGCTGGGCTTGTGAGGGTCATGAATATCATTAACGATACTGCCAGAGGGGGCTCCCCATATTGTGTGCGAGCCCCACCAAGTCTGGCCACTGAGGAGCAAATGCTGTGGGAGAGGAGCACCTATGAAGGTGGTGAATGCATGAAAATGTGTTGTCTTGGTGAGAAGAATTCGGTAGTTAAAGGGTTAAGTGCCAGTCTACTCACAGGCGAGAGATCCACTCGAGGGGCTGAGAATGTGAAAAGCTAGGTTCGCTCTGTCCAAATCATTGAACGAAACCACACCTCTATTTCAATATTTTTTACGGTAGGCCTATCATGCATGTTGATATGAACCGCACAGTCCGCACAATCAAACATTGCCGCAAACAGGCGATCTCCTGCAAACAGTGCACGGGGTAAGTCCTCTACTGGGCACCCTTGTCAGTAATGGATTGGTTTTAGCTTTCCTGTGGCAGCTGTGCCCCTTATTGCAGTTGCCAGCTACCATGTACATACTCATACTTTATTTCGGAAGAAAGCCAGACGCTCAGTAAGTCTGGGATGCCTGTCTATGCATTTCTGTTATTGGAGCTGACCAACTCTGGTGACACCATCAACTTCCAACCATACCATGTTCACAGTGTACCACGCGGCAGGAATCCACCTTTCACACCATAACAAATAGGAGCATTATAGCCACAGAACATGTCCATTCAACCAGGAGCGCATAATGAGGTAGCGAGCGGAAGGAAGGGAGGAGCGTGAAACGACCACGCAAAAGATTAAAAATTGAAAACTTTCCCACGGTAGTCCCGTTACTATTTTTAGCATGCACGTGTAGAGTCTAGCTATTGTTGTTTTTCATTGACTGACTAGGCCTACAGCGACGGGCCAAATCTCGATGGGAGAGAGAGAAGATAGTGTCCTTAAGGTAGGAAACATGGGTACAATCTCGATCTCCGAAACCAAGTTGATGGATAAATGGGCAGCATCAAAGCGTACACAAGTTTCAGCAATACTTTGCATCAAACTGCTCCCTCTGCTTGAAAATTCCCTAAAACTCAATTTTAAGGCCCTCTACGAAACTGAAAATTTGGACCCTCTCCAAGGCCCCACCCACACTCTGACCCCATCATCAATACATACACAAAACAGGCCCAAAAACTACGGATGGATTTACCACTTGCTCTCTTCACTTGCAGGCTACAGCCCAAAACTCACTGCCACCCTCAAAAACAGAGGTTTGGCTACCCTAGGCTTTCAAGAAAAATTCCACGCACACCAACTAAAACTGACTCAAGCCAAGGGCACTCTTCAAAAGGTCAACCTACCCCCTGCAAAACTAGGGATGCTTTTCCACGTTCACCTCTCGGTTAAGATAGTGTCCTTAAGGTAGGAAACATGGGTACCGCGATCTCCGAAACTAAGTTGATGGATAAATGGGCAGCATCAAAGCGTACACAAGTTTCAGCAATACTTTGCATCAAACTGCTCCCTCTGCATGAAAATGCCCTAAAACTCAATTTTAAGGCCCTCTACGAAACTGAAAATTTGGACCCTCTCCAAGGCCCCACCCACACTCTGACCCCATCATCAATACATACACAAAACAGGCCCAAAAACTAGGATGGATTTACCACCTGCTCTCCTCACTTGCAGGCTACAGCCCAAAACTCACTGCCACCCTCAAAAACAGAGGTTTGGCTACCCTAGGCTTTCAAGAAAAAATTCCACGCACACCAACTAAAACTGACTCAAGCCAAGGGCACTCTTCAAAAGGTCAACCTACCCCCTGCAAAACTAGGGATGCTTTTCCACGTTCACCTCTCGGTTACAGAGTTTTGGCCACACATCTACTCCCTCTCACCAGCCCAGTCCAGCTACCAAACCAGCCAAATTCGCCCTAACACGAAAATGGGCGGGGCCTGTAATGCCGAAAGGTCAACTCTCTAGAGTACCTTGGCCAGGGAGCTGTCGGATGCTGTTCACTTTCCAGGCTGTTCTTCGGCCATTTCAGCAGACCCACAAACATTCCTGCTCACTCCACCTAGCTATTCACACTCAGATAGCCCATCGCTACATTCAATAAGTTAGAATAGCTTCTTACTTAAAAAAAAAAGAAAAGAAAAAAAAGAGTGTTCAAACAAATCTTCAAAGTACCGCACGGCCACATCAGAGTACCGATTTGAAACTTGAAAGGGCCGCTAGCCGCATCAAAGAGAGAAACCCCCCTTGTTTATTCCGGTTGCCGCCATGGGAAAACGTAAACAGATTAATATCTCTATATAACTGTATGTGAGTGACGTCATCTCATTAATTATTCACGAGTGAAATTGCGCGATTTCGCCGATGCCGTGCTTCCTACCTTAAGTGTCGCGGGATGTTTCCCAGCAGTCATGAACTCCAGAAAAGCAGAAGGGGCGGTTATTCCCACTAGTCGAGACACCCACTTGGCTGTGTGAAGCGGCTCGATCGACTGCATCGTCATACAGCACTTTGTCGAGGTCTGTCACTACCAGTGTGTCATTCCCCTGCCTCGCTACCATTGGAGTCCGGATACTGGCCTTTTCTCTGTGTTCTAGTAGTCATCCTTCTTTGAAGTTTCCGTACGCGTGCGAGCTAAAAATAGTAACGGGACTACCATGGGAAAGTTTTCTTGTGGTCGTTTCACGCTCCTCCCTTCCTTCCGCTTGCTACCTTATTATGTGCTCCTGATTCAACCGTAGCAGCCTAAAACGTGCCCTAAATTGTTACTTTGTTATGTAAAAAGAGGGGGAGCTTCCAGCAGTTAGTTTAAGTTGGCCAGCATGCTGGTTGGTGAATAAGTGCATTGTGACAGCAGTGTGGATTCCCTACTTGCCGTATATGGACAAGCACAAGCACTATTAGACCAGACTTGTTACACTCCTTCTCGCTATGGGCTCTTACACACAGTCAACTTACTTCTCTGTTGAACCTTGGGCTGGGGAACTGGAAGAAGGAGAGGGCTCTCATCTCCTACAGTCAGAAATATAAAATAGTCATAATGGACCAATCCTGACAAGACGACTGCAAGGCCTCTATAGTTAACAATGCACAGATGTTGATCTGGAAATGATGATATAGAAGCCATATTTCATGCAGTTAACTTACTTCTGGGAGCAGGTGCATCTGTGTGGGTTGTATCTATAGATATGAAACAACCAGCATCATAATATTCACAACACAGCTCTGTCCTAATTAATCATGGTTTCACATGAAAATGCAGTGTGCACAGCATACCTCCACTGAGATCTGAATTGCCTGCTAGTATCAACTTGAGTGGGGAGCCTGGAGGGGGAGCCTCATGTCCTACAGTCAGAGATATTGTCATAATTGACCAATCTACCAACCCAAGACCTCTACAGCATTAGTGAGCTTCATTCTGAGAATGAGGATATGGCATTATCCAAGGTTGGATGCAGTTCTTCCAAATCTAGGCAGAAGGACAACACAGTCATAGGTAGCAATGCAGAGTAGCACTACAAAATGGGTGTAGTACCTGGTGTTGGACTGGAGGAACCTGAACTTCCATAGTCTTGGATCCCCTCTGGAGCTCCCAACAATGACTGCTGCTCATTCGGATGTTGGACCACAGAAACATTGAGTGTTCTATTCCTTTGCGCTGACTTCCTTCGTTGGTATATACATGCAACAGACACACCAATTGTCTCACAAACTCCGATCAGAAGAATCACAACTCCAATGGATGGAACAAGAATCCGTAACGGCACTGCCAAAGCAGTAAGCAACAGAAGATGATAACAGCAAGTGTGGAGAGATGACAATTAGCAAATGTAAGACTTACGTAGCCTCGTTCCCAGGCCCTCTCCCGCTCTGCATGCATGACCTTTTCCTCACACAGTTCAGAGGTCAAGTATGGGGTCCAGACAGCAGAGTGGGAGACGGCCTGGGGACGAGGCTGATACTTACGTTTCTTTACCACAACCTGAGTGACCTCAGTGCAGTTTGGTGGGAAGTCATAATTTGGTGGGAATTGATTTTGTGTGACCACACTACTGAAACTGTAGCACATATGGTAGAGCCCTTCCACTGGAACCTGCCACTGCACTGTCGCCAATTCACACTTGGGATCGTCACAGTTAACGTCCATTTTGTATCCCTCAGTTGATAAATTTGCAATCAGTTCAGTGCCATTGTAGAACGTGAGATTTAGGAAATCCAAAGAAAAGTTTGACAGTTGGTATGCCAGGGTTGCACCCCCTCCATCCAAGGTAGAGGTGAAAGTACTGCCCGGCCACAGAGTCAGGCCAGGCCAACCCAGAATACCTACACAGACACACACAAAACAAACACTTTGATGATGAATCTACTCAGGTAGGTGAGATCACACATACACACTCGTGATGGCAGCATGCTCTCATGCCAGTGCTGATGCAATGGTTATCACAGTGACTTACGCAGGTCCACAGTGGATATGTTACTGATAGACCCAGAGAACACAGGACAAGCAATGGTGGTATAGTTGCCAGATTGAAACTTGCTGAAGTTATGTATGTAAAAGTTTGAGACAAACGTGCAGTTCGACACAACCGTCCTATTGCATATGAAACTACCATCATCGCCATCATCGTCTGTACACAGTGGACGGTCAGCGCACGTTCCATTGCCAAGGTGCCACCTAGTGTCAAATTGGTTATTACGAGAGCAGCCAAAATAACGCATTGTGATACTGAGGGGAGCTCGATCACCTGGTAGAGGCTCTGGGACAACTACCATCCTGGATTCAGCTGGGTTGGGAGTGGTCGACGTGCAGGCACCGACAAAGTTAAGGTGGAATTTGATTTCAGAATTGTGTGCACAGCTGTTTGTGATGACGACTTGGTAGAATCCTTCATCAGAACACATACCGTCTGCTCTGGTATCACTAATCGTAATAGTCACATTGATGGCTTGATTGTGCACTGTGAATGAGGTGTTGTAGACACTGCAATGGAGGGGAGCAGGAAAGCGTTCCCAATGGATGGCCAGATCGCTGGCATTCCCACTGACTGTGTACACCTGCCATGCACGGAAGTCCTGGCCCTCAAGGAGAACAGGATACCAGGTGGAGTGTTCATCACTTGATGCAGTAATGGAGCCTAGGGACAATGGAGGGACAAGGAGGGACAGGAAGGGAGGGAGGATGAGGGAGGATTGAGAGGGAGGAATGAGGAACAGGAAGGATTGATTGATGAGAAGGATTACAACATTCTTTGCGATACGGTCAAGCAGCAAAAATGATGGTCAAAAGTTATTGAACCTGGTCACAGTTGTGACTATGGCGTCTATGGCCTTGTATGTATGCAAGGCAACTCATGCCCCCCCCCCCCCCCCCCCCCCCCCCATTCTTGTTCCCAGACCATTTGTAACACACGGAGGTGATATAATAGTCTTGTGAATGGCCTATTCCATTCCCATTCTCTCCGCTGGAATATTAGCGGTCCCGTTTTGTAAGTGACGTATGTAATACATGGGTGACCATGAAAGGTAAGTGATCAAGGCGGTGTGCAGGAGACTAGGCTATACGCTGGTGTGAACTACACCACGAGAAGGCTGCCAGGAGGTTCGTGAATGGTTGGAATGTGTTTGTGCGGCAGTGGAAAATTTGAATGCCAGCAAGATTGCTCCAGTGTCTCTCTAACATGGACAGAGGTATTTCTATCCATGGATTTTTTACCCCCCGAAGACAACTTTTGTCTCAGGACGGCATTATTGTGTGCTATAACATTTTCACAGTTCATGTGACATTAGACTTCAATGTGATGTCACCATTATTGCAAGGGACGAAAACAGAATACCAGACTACTTTCTCCCATCCACGTAGAATGGTCTGACTACCCCACCACCACCTAGTCTCGTTCCCAGACCCAAACAACCCCAGCGAAGATCGCTTGCAGTATCTCGCGGGGAAGGAGGGTCTGGTCATTTGACCGCGGGCAACGCGGATCTACGCCTGGTATGTAGGCGTACTCAATTAATGGTAAATTCTACCGTAAATATTTTTCCGCTGATTTAGAAGCGCTCTCAAATGACTTGGATGTAGATGGCAGTCCAGACTAGTGAAACGATTCATGCCGATACGGCGTACGGCAAGTAGCTCATGGACTTGTTACCGTTCAAAGCGGCAAGATAAAATGGTGGCTAGTACTGGCAGCAGGTGCTTGGGGGGTAGTCACTGCGCAGAATCCGACGATCACGACAGTCAGGTATGTCATCAGGCAGTACTGTAAGGCCATAGAGTCCCCAGGCAGCGACAACGCTCGAGCGCTTATGAACAAGCCATGACAGATGAACAAACGCTTAACTACATGTACAGTATGGGGCGAAATTTTATACTACGAAAATGACGTCAGGTGTAAATGAAATTGTCAACATTCCGTAGATCCACATTGCCCGCGGTCAAATGACCAGACCCTCCTTCCCCGCGAGATACTGCAAGCGATCTTCGCTGGGGTTGTTTGGGTCTGGGAACGAGACTAACCACCACCTAGTCTCGTCCCCAGACCCAAACAACCCCCGTGCGGATCGCTTCCTGCATACCAGGCATAGATCCGCGTTGCCCGCGGTCAAGTGACCAGACCCTCCTTCCCCGTGCCGCGATCCGTGCTGGGGTTGTTTGGGTCTGTACCCACCACCATTATGCTTCAATTTCATCCCCCACTCGAGTGATTTTCTGCTGTTATGAATACCCTGAGGCGTTAGGCAGTTGATAGTCATTATCCGTCAAGGATAAATATTGCCGGGCCCCAAGGCTAGCCCTAGCTCACAAATTTGTCTGACAACTTACAGCTGTTTGCGAGGGGTTTCACAGTAAGCACTACAACAGAAGAGAATGACGAGAGATATAATATCAGCACGACCCCCACAGAGTAGCAGTGAAACATCTTTCTCCAAGGGATGGCACTTGCAGTCACTCTATCGTTCAGCGCGTGATGAGTCAGCTGAGCTGCAGCTCAGCTGACTCATCCTGCCCTCACGTCACGCGCACGCGCAAACTCCTCGGCCCTATGACCCATTCCTCGTGTCAGCTTGGGAACTGGACATGGACAGCAACCTGGGCGCGCGTTACGTATGAGCATGCGCATAATTAGAATGTTCGAGAATAGTGGACATGGCTGGAACTTCCAGAACTGCGGAAGCGCCTAGGCATCGGGGAGCTGCAGCCGAAGAGGACGCAATCGGGAAGCAGTTGAAACGGACGCAATCGAGAGCAGCAGCTGCATGAAGCGGACGCAAGCGGCAAGCAGCAGCTGAAGCGGATACAAGCCGGGAGCCGGTGTCATGGGAAAATGGGGACCCCCCAAAATGGGGACCCGGGGTCCCCTTATGGCCATATTCCCAGGAATATGGAGACCCGGGTCCCCATTTTCCTGGGAAAATGGGGACCCCGGGTCCCCATTTTCCCGAGAGTATGGGGACCCCTTGGTGAAAATGGGGACCCCCTCTATGACATGTGGGACAATGGGGAACCAGGTTGGAATTCAGACCTATGGCATGCAAGGCCTCTCATAACAGCAAGTAATGGTCATAGTTAGAGAGCTAGCTACTGAGTCAGAATTGAGCATATAGCCCACTAACTACATGTATAGCTAGCCTGCACGACAGTGAGGAGGCCCAGCTAGTGAGTGAGTGGCTATTATTAGCTGCTATAAGCAGTGTCATGCAGACTTACTTCAAGTTCATGATCTCACAACATAGAAGAGATCAGCAAGCTTTGCACAGAAAAATTGGCTCTTTGTTGAAGGGCTTGCAATTTTTTTTTTCTCCCTATAACAATTTTGCAACAATGCAAGGGTACATGAATAGCAATTGCTAACATGATAATGCACCCAGACAGAAGTCCAATTATCTATGATCTAAGTAATAGGTATAGTTGAGGTATTTAATGTGTGACATAATAGTCTGTTTAAAAGAATCCAATGACTGACAGTTTTGTACAGATGGGGGGTAAGCTGTTCCATAGGGCAATTGTATCCGGAAAAAATGAGGATTGATAGGCATTTGAGCGTGTTACTGGTCTTTCAAGGGCTAGTGTACTGGTGTTTCTGAGAAGTTGTGCATTAGGCTATCAGGGTATGTAGCTAGCAACCATCATGAGTGAAGGTTTCGACTGATATGATGATGACATTCCATCCATGCTCTTGCTACATGGACTAATGCTTTCACAGACATGCATGCAGAGATGTTATTTGACAAATAAAAGCCATCCTACACAGAGCTGTGAGTACTTGATGCAGCGTAAAACAAAAATGGTGAGGGGTCCCCATTTTACCAGGGAAAATGGGGACCCGGGGTCCCCAAAATTTTATGACACCGGAGCTCAGCAGCAGTTGAAACGGATCGATGCAATCGCACGGGAGCAGCAGCTGAAGCGGACGCAATCGGGGAGCAGCAGCTCTGCACAGAGAGCTATCCCGGCACCGGATTACTCACATAGGCGAACGAGGGGGAAGTAGCTGAGCGAGCGAAGCTACTTGTAGATATTATAGCTAATATCTATGGGTATACGTAGCTAGCGGAAGGGCTAGGGTACGGGTACGGCTTATTAAAACGCTCCATTGTGGCAATAACACTTCCGAGAGCAATTTATCATTAAGTTGAGAACTCCCATATTTTCTTACCGGTATAGTACGGTAAACAACAAAACATTGAAAGCATGGGAGGACAACAGCTAGTTGGCTTCCTGTGTGAGGGTCGGAGACGGACTTGGCCCTCTTACTATTAACTACACATCCGAAACTAAACCAAGCTACGCACCATGTCCACAAACACCTGCAGTTCTCTAAACTCCCTTTGTGCCAACAGTGCCACCGCTCTCCCTTGAGGATCAGCATTACCATTCAGCTGTCGAAGGAAACATTCGAAGTTTCTGAGGTCATAACACCGCTGAGATCGAAGTGTGCACATCTGGGAATCCCCAGCCAGAGTTACCAGAATGAATTTTTCTGGAAACTTAGACATCAGACTTTGAATACTCCGAGCACGAAATGTGGTGAACTTCATCTGGACAAGAGTGTTTTTAGCAGTGCTATTCAAAGCTTCTTGCATCACCTCTGAGCATACAACTACTACCAACCGTGCATCCTCTACCGAGTTTTCAACTGTGTCAGGGTCAGTGGCGGAGGTCTGCTCTGCATCATAGCGACAAGGGATGCCCAGAGCATCCAGCAACTGAACCAAGTCCACAATCAGATTGTAGGCAGGGCTGTCTTCATTTGCAACACTGGAGAAACCTTCCAGCTCCAGAGCATAGAGTACATACACAGGAGCAGCACTAGTGGCCTTCTGGCGAATGTCTATGAGATGTAAGATTACAAGAATGTAATGAATTTTTCAAAACATGAACTGCTGATAACATTCTGTAGTAAGGTAATGTCCCTTGGATAAACCATGACAGGAGACAGGAACGGTACGACCACAAACACAAAGGATTGTATCATGCACCTGGCTTGTCCTGTATAGTTGGACTAGTCTTGTCCAGGGCACCATAGGAATGTCGAGGAGTGTCTCCTTCAACCAACACCTGTAATTCCTTTGTCTTCCCTTGCCACCTCCTATTCACAGCATACATCACAATGCTACCGACCAGCAGCACCACAACCACGGCCACACCAACTGCCACGCCTATGAACACACCAATACGAGTGTTACCTATAACATATAGGTGAAGAGAGAGAGAGTGCATAACATTGCACAACATACTAAAACAATGTACATAGCTACGTCTCACATCTGTACCCTCTAAATGTGCATGATATCAATTTATTACTCCTTACCTGAGACCGAAACAACTCCATATAAGGTTCCACAGTCAAACTCAGCTGGTTGAGCAGCCAATCTAGTAATAGCAGTTAACATGGATGCATTCTTAACTCCCAAGCAACACGAATAGCTGCCTCCGTAGGCAGCAGAGTATGCAGTGAACTGCAATGTTTCCACAAACACATCGTCAGCCATATTAGTTCTCCGTGTTGTGTATTCACCACTGTTTGTGTGTATAACAGACTCTATATCTTTGTGGTTCTTCTTCCACAGCACTTCTGTCACATTGGAAAACCCACTCACTGTACAGGAGAGTTGCACCACGTCTCCTTGTTTGACTTGGGCATTCTGGGGTTGCTCTAAGAGCTGCGGCCATGGCGCTACCCCTATAGAAGAAAAGGATTATGCATACACAGAGGAAATTGAAACTACACAGTTGACTACCATCTCTATCACAACACAACATGCTGGGATATCCCTGGTCTCAGTCCCAGACCCAACCCATTACTATAGTTGGATGAAGGGTCTGGGAGCAAGACAGGATATCTCTCAATAGCGACCAATTTGCAAGGTAATTCCCAGATTGTATACCACAATATCATAACGTGTGGGGGAGGCAAACGTACATGCATGAACAGACAGGCTGCTTCCCGTGGGAGTTCCTCCGATCACAGGCCACGCCAGACAGGTGTACACTCCACTGTCATTTCTGGAAGCATCCTGGACAGTCAGAATGTCATGATAGGAGCAGCATGCTGATTCTAGCGGACAACTGTTCTGCCTATAGGAGTTATACTTCATGGCAATCGGGGGGTTAACTTGGTTAGTGATGTCGTCTTGGTCATCTTTGTTCCACTCCACATCGTAATGGTTTAGATCAACATCTCCATTGAAGTCACAGAAAATGAAGATGTCTTCTCCCTCAAAGTAATAGTATTTACTGCTCATGATATGAGTTGCATTGGGGGGCTGGTCCTGGAAGCAACCTGTGGTTGTATAACAGTGTGTGCATGTGTATGGGGTGCATTCAGGCAGTGTATGTGTGGGGACCAACAATGCATGTGGAGGCTTTTCAAGCAGACAATAGCACTTGTCTATTGTAGGAAGTGCAGTCAACTATCACCGTAAATGGGCACCTCTGAAAGCACAAAGATTAGTATCTGTCGGGATTGAAATTGAATTGAGTCCCCAAGCTAGACACAAACTCAATTGTGTAGGACTCGGTTCATGTCAACATGTAAACTAACTCACCACCATCTTGGTTTACAACAACATTGATTCTGGAGTCATGGGAACCACAATCATTCCATACAGTAAGAAGATAAGTGTCCTCGTCATGTTCCTTAATGTGATCTATCCGAATGGAGATGTTCTTGAGGTAGCTAGTCCCAGAGCTATTGACGACAGTACGGTTCCAGTCTAGAGGTCCACCGTCCCTTGTCCAGTTGAACTGGATGGCTCCATTTCCTGGAGAGCTGCTCACAAAACAGTAGTGAAAGAAGCTGCCGTTGAGGGGAGCAGTTACGACCTTGGTTGTACAGTCCATGAACTGGGGAATACCTATCGGTCAGAGAAGGGAAAGTACCTTACACCTCAAAAGAAAAAGTGGTTTTCAGTATCCAAAGAGTGAGGATAACATCTGGATAACATCTCACTATCATCTTCATAAGCTAGGATGGGGAAATCATTACTCTCTAAAAACAACATTCACAGGGAGTGGGTAAAGATTCATTGGGTGTTTTGGCGCTAAACTGAGGAAAGTGGCGCACCGGCATCACTGGATCGGCATCACTGGACAATCCATTTGGAACTTACAGGCACTGCCATCACTTTCGGATGCACCACTTTCTGGTAGACCTGTATACAAGGAAAGAATTCACAGTCACAACGCTCAGCTATAAGGGACACTATACATGCATTGCGTGCCACGCGTGATGTCCTACGTTAGGCACTTACCGTGGGCAAGTAAAACCGCGACAAACACAGCTACAATCCTCATCCTTACAACCTGTCTGCCTGTCCCTCAAGTTCCTGAAATCAGCTCAGCTCACGCACGAACACGGCTAAAGCGCAGGTGTCGGTGTGCCGCGCGCGCTGATCTGAACAGTATTTATGCGCATGTGCTGAATAATTCGGGAACCCCCCCCCCCCCCCCCCCCCCCCCCCCCCGGGCCCCCCCGCATCATATCATGTCATGTAGTGGGCGTCCGCGTGGCCGGCCAAGTCTGTACTGCAAGAACGGCTATATAACCGGGTGTTTTTTCTGGTCCGTTGCAAACTCAGAGCTGAACCCATTATCTATGCTGAAAGACCGAGTGCTGCACTGTACTGCATATTCGATACAGTGAGTTTAATATAGCTAAGCTCAGTAAACTCTGATTGCGAGGGGTATGATTAGCGCTTATTTTTTACAGGGAAATGATACAACATGTAGACATTCCCTATATACAGACCATAGATATTATACTTCCCTGAACATGTTTCCCATTACTTTTGTACAGGGGAAATGCAATGTATCTGTGCATGGGGGGTTGGTTTTTCCCGGTGCTTTTCATGGTGGTAGCTAGGTTTGTATGCATGCAATGGCTTGTAGTAGCTCTACTTTATGCATGTGCTAGCCTACTAAGCCTGTTGGGGCTTGTTTGGTAGCTATGTTGTGTCCTCTTACAAGTTCTTACAAGTTGATACAAGTCCAAGATGGTGAATATAAAACTTTCTCTCTAGGTACGTACAGTGCTTGCATTCGTTGCCTTCTGCATACCATGTATACTGTTCACCATTGCTTTGCCACTTAACATTGGCCACATGGTACCAGAAGGTGACTGACTGACATCCTATATAGTCTTCCATAACATGAACCATAAATGGATTCATTCAGGGAAATCCCCTGGTAATTCCCCTAGCTAGTGAGCCATCTAATCTTTAGCTGTCAAGTTCAGCACGGTTGAGTGTGTTCATAACAATATAGGTGAATTGGCACTTTAAAAATACCTACAGGTTGAGGCAAGAATGATTATTCCAACCATATCATTGAAGGGTATCTTCCATACTGAATAGACAGGAATTTCCTCTAAGGGAAATCTTCAGTAATCACCTCTGGCATAATGAAATTTATAATGAAATTTACATAAGCTTGCTGACTCAACGTTAACTTGATCACTATAACCTGTCACACATATATACAGCTCCTGGCAAGAAACACAGGACCAAGAAGGCCAATACTGGTGGTTGATGCGGTAAAGGTTAAAGTTTAATATTGAACGTACAGTAGAAACGTTCCCTTGGAAGCTCTACAAAGTCCACTTCTCACCATTCAATGGGGTCCATTGATCAGACAGACAGTGCACAGCGAAGCTATGGAGGTGCTACCCCACACGTGCAAGTACAATGTCATCCAGGAATCCCAGCTGAACTGGATCTCTTGAACAAGGGGGGATCTCTCGTTGAGCTTTTGGGTAGTGGTGATTTACATCTTGCAGCATCTTCAACTTTCAAATTGTCCCAAAACTCTCCACCTTGTAAGTTCTCCCAAGTGTAAATACACTGAATCCAAGAGACTCTAGTAGCTATACAATTGAACTACTGAATACGTGACACACTAATCACTTTATACTATGTGCATTATAAACTTGGCAGACCATGTACAGTGAAGTACGGAAGGCTATAATTAGGCCAGGCCTACTACTTGCGATCGGAACTGGCCAATTCATGTCAGATGTCTAATTCCATCTATGTAGTTCACATGACACATCCACTTTCATGAAATCCAGATTTGCGGCTCAGCAAAAAGGTAGTCTCTGGTTTTGAGCTGTTCCGTTGATCTACTATGATTGCTGTTTCCACCTATAGACTGGTGAAGCACCTGCAGTTATTTCCTATACTCATGTAACCTTTATTTTGACTGCCACCCATGGCAGGTCAATTAATTTTCTATTAGGATATCCCAATCGGCAGTAGAGATGCATCAATTCATACAGATACAGGTATTCATTGAGCTATAGTACAGCCACAGCACTGACAAAACCAGTTTTGATAGAAAATGAAAACTTTTGCTATCAAAACAAGTTTGTGGATGCTATGACCACTAGCTCAACACTACCTTTCTGCTGAATAAACTTACATTGCTTTTGTTTCAGGAATGACATGTATACATGGTCTGGCAAGCTTATAATGCACATAGTATACAGCATCTTTGGCCACACCCAGCTGGTGTGAACCATACATATATTATCTATGTGTGAACGTACTACATTTTTGCGTATTACAGAGTTATAACAGCACCTACTTGGAAGAGATATGTGAATGCTTGGTACTTTGGTCTAGTGGGCTGGCCGCTATCCCTCGAGTCCCCTAGTGGGCTGGCCTCGAGTCCCCTTCAATGCAGCAACTTACTATGCATAATTAGTGCATTCCATTCCCGCCAGTGGGTGTGGCTAATGTTGTGAGATCAACACTGTGAAGTGGTACTAGGAATTCCTCCACATGTACCCTATCGGTGTGCAGGGGAGCTTTTATTGCATTGCGGATGCTAGTGGTATTGCCTTTTCCATGCTGAGCAATTGCAACATACTAGGCACCTTGAGCGTACACAGGCCCAAACTGTATGCATTATACCAGCACTATTGAGTTGAGTGCAATTGTTAGCATACCTTCTGTTCCTTGCAGATGATTTATACAGGTACAGGAATTATGACGTTGAGGATGGTCAAGTTATCTTCCTGCGTAGCCAGCAGTATTGCAGGTGTTTCCTCACGGGTCACACCTCGCCGACTCCTAATCAGTGGCTAGTTGATGCAAGGGTGCGCATACATGTCTGACTGTCTGTACTTTATAATGTATAGTGTACATGTTTTGGTATAGAGTCACAACTCCACTACTGAGCATTTGGGCCACTCCATTCTTTAGGCCTATATGATGACATCATCTTCTGAATGAGTTCTATAGGATGAGCTACATAAAGCACGGCCGGCATTGTCTAGGACAGACGGTAGCCCAGTGTGTAGAGCTACACAGATGTTGAGCAATGTTTGGCCCCTAGAATCATTATTATTACGTGGGTGTTCATGGGACACAGGATGGTAGGACAAGATCACGTGTTGCAAGTGTAATATTGTGATGCCACGGTATATAGTATAAGTGCACAATGATATACAATTATACAAGAAGTATGCTGAATATTAACAGCTCTAGCAATGAAGTTTGCTTCATGGGGTTCAAACACTCAATCCATTGAATTCCCACCTGATACTAAATAGGTGGATATAACGGGTATACTGTTACAGCAATGATTTAACAATTGCAACTCTGTTTTTTTTCTGTATCTGCTTGCAGGCTACTTTCAGCCCGGACTCAGACGAGTGGCCAACAGTAGCTTCATGCTGGAGACCTCTAGGCTACAAGAAAGCATTTCATGGTGCTACCTTCTATAATGAGTCTTTGGCTAGCACGAGCAACTTTGTGCTACAGCATTGGCCATGGGCCCCTCAACAGTGGCCACAGTCAGCCCTTAACCCGAAGAACGGAAAGTACTTTGTAATTGAATACGACCATTTGACACATAAATGGAAGTATTGCCTTGGTTCTTGGATAGTAGCTTGCAATCATGGTGTCTTCACGTTCTGATTCACTCATCAACATCACGGTCATGCAGATTGGACCGAAACTATGCAGATAGTTTGGCAAGTATTGAATTTGTGTATGATGTATGAGATCTGAGCTAATTCATATAAGACCCAAGAATTTTAAGCTGCTGTTGTTAGTCTAGAATTGTAATTGCGAACCTTTTAAGCTGAACTTTGACCCGCTGTACTTCTGCCGCAGTACTTAGCATTGTCTGTGTGTATAATTTGTTCACTTCTGTCATCACTAGTCACGTGCTGTAGCTAATGCATTAAACAGAACACATGACATCACTGTATTTTTGTTTGCAAAACTGTGGCCAGCCTGGCGTGTGTGGCCACAATACAGTTACCATCACTTCAAGTGGTGTCACAAACCTAATGGTAGGTACATTGCATGCAATTGCAAATTATGTCCTGGAAATCTACTAAGTTCTTAAATGCTGTTGATAACTTTAGGTTGTTTACTTTCAAATAATGAACTTACTTTCCGTTATACCACACAGTCTTGAGTGTATGTATACCATGCAAATAATGAATTTACTTCACTCCCGCCATTGGTCACGTACATCTCAACCACAAACAGCCTTGTTACCAACAAGCCCCTAGATACCAGCTCAGATCATCTGATTCTGATTGCATTGTGTAAACACAAGTTTTGAAGGCAAATTACATACTAAAGAACTGCATGCATAACGTGTAATTGTTGCATACTCAAAAACTTGTGCAGATCTATAGTACACCACTTATTCATGTCCAGTCAAACTACGTACCAGTTCCAAAAATTCATTCAGCTCTCTGAACTCAATTTTAGCCAACAGTGCCAGAGCTCTCTCTTGAGTATCTCCATTCAGCTGTCGTATGAAGCATTCAAAGTTTCTGAGGTCATGTAATCTCTGAGAACAAAGTGTGTCAATGTCGCACACCTGGGAATCCCCAGCCAGAGTTACCGGAACGAACTTCTTAGGAAATTTGGACATCAGAGTTCGAATTCTTTGAGCATCAAACTTGCTGAACTTCATCTGGACACGAGTGTTTTTAGCAGTGCTTTTCAAAGCTTCTCGCATCACCTCTGAGCATACAACTACTACCAACCGTGCATCCTCTATCGAGTTTTCAACTGTTTCAGGGTCAGTGGCGGGTGTCTGCTCTGCATCACAGCGACAAGGGATGCCCAGAGCATCTAGCAACTGAACAAAGTCCACAATCAGATTGTAGGCAGGGTTGTCTTCATTTCCAACACTGGAGAAACCTTCCAGCTCCAGAGCATAGAGTACATACACAGGAGCAGTGGCCTTCTGGCGAATGTCTATGAGATGTGAGATTACAAGAATGTAATGAATTTTGCTCCCATCTGACAGATGTATATACCGGTAAGTGGGCCCTGTTAGATGAGCCATGAATGGCTTGAACCATGAATGGTTTGACCATGAATGGTTTGAACCATGAACTACAAACCACAGATCACAGACCACCGAGACCATGCACCTGGCTTTTCCTGTGTAGTTGGACTACTCTCGTCCAAGGCACCATAGGAATGTCGAGGAGTGGCTCCTTCAACCAACACCTGTAATTCTTTTGCCTTCCCCTGCCACCTCCTATTCACAGCATACATCACAATGCTACCGACCAGCAGCACCACAACCACGGCCACACCAACTGCCATGCCTATGAACACACCAATACGAGTGTTACCTGGTGAGTGGAAGAGAGTACATGAAGTTGGCGTGCTTTCATTGTGATGTGACCCCAAAAAATAGATGATATGCATTAATACAAGTGTTATGTATGTCACTTACGTCACTCACTCTATAGTAATTCCTCCTTACCTGAGACTGACACAACTCCATATAAGGTTCCACAGTCAAACTCAGCTGGTTGTGCAGCCAATCTAGTAATAGCAGTTAACATGGATGCATTCTTAACTCCCAAGCAACACGAATAGCTGCCTCCGTAGGCAGCAGAGTGTGCAGTGAACTGCAATGTCTCCACAAACACATCGTCAGCCATATTAGTTCTCCGTGTTGTGTATTCACCACTGTTTGTGTCTATAACAGACTCTATACCTTTGTGGTTCTTCTTCCACAGCACTTCTGTCACATTGGAAAACCCACTCACTGTACAGGAGAGTTGCACCACGTCTCCTTGTTTGACTTGGGCATTCTGGGGTTGCTCTAAGAGCTGCGGCCATGGCGCTACCCCTATAGAAGAATAGGATGTGTGCAGATGATGTTGAGGCAATCATGCAGGATACAAAAGTGGTAGAATCCCTGATTGAATTATGTGTATGCCAGAACAGGGAAATACTTACACACGTGAACGGACAGGCTGCTTCCCGTGGGAGTTCCTCCGATCACAGGCCACGCCAGACAGGTGTACACTCCACTGTCATTTCTGGAAGCATCCTGGACAGTCAGAATGTCATGATAGGAGCAGCATGCTGATTCTAGCGGACAACTGTTCTGCCTATAGGAGTTATACTTCATGGCAATCGGGGGGTTAACTTGGTTAGTGATGTCATCTTGGTCATCTTTGTTCCACTCCACGTCATAATGGTTTAGATCAACATCTCCATTGAAGTCACAGAAAATGAAGATGTCTTCTCCCTCAAAGTAATAGTATCTACTGCTCATGATATGAGTTGCATTGGGGGGCTGGTCCTGGAAGCAACCTGTGGTTGGGTAGGAATTCATGTGGTGATATGTATCCAGGGAACAGTATAGACAGGACATCAGAATAGTTGTGGCATTGTTCTCTTAGTAGTCATGCCAGTGTATGATTGATCACCAGATCCTCTAAGCATATGTTGCCCACATGTAACTCACACCAGTAGGAGCCTGCACAAGGCAAACATGGGATGGTGCATGTAAAACAGCAAACCAACAAAGCCAAGAATGTGGATGAGGTGAATGCCTAAACAGATAGTATTATACATGGACTGCCAATTGACGAGCATAAAGGGAGCCATGGCTACCAATACACTGTTGAACAAATTGCTTATAGACAGTGTACTCAACGTTAACTCACCACCATCTTGGTTTACAACAACACTGATCCTGGAGTCATGGGAACCACAATCATTCCACACAGTAAGAAGATAAGTGTCCTCGTCATGTTCCTTAATGTGATCTATCTGAATCGAGATGTTCTTGAGGTAGCTAGTCCCAGAGCTATTGACGACAGTACGGCTCCAGTCTAGAGGTCCACCGTCCCTTGTCCAGTTGAACTGAATGGCTCCATTTCCCGGAGAGCTGCTCACAAAACAGTAGTGAAAGAAGCTGCCGTTGAGGGGAGCAGTTAGGACCTTGGTTGTACAGTCAATGAATTGGAGAGTACCTAACATCGCCAGAATGGGACAGAACTCTTGAAAAGACTTTCAGTATCAAGTACCGGTACACATTACTGTAGTATACACGGATATATTTAATACGATCACAGCGGCGGTGTTTGAGCAATTGGTAGTCTAGTAAAAGTGGTCTTCATTAAGATATGCAGCAAAATGGACAAGTCATTGTGTGACTTACAGGTACTAGCGCTCCTGGGTACATCACTCTCCAAGGAACCTGTCAACACAAAAGTGTAGCTACTGATTATCAATCACTTGACGGGATTTGCACGCGCAGAGTTACTAGGAAACATGCTAGGAAAGCACCGAACAATGTGCTGTTCGCTGTACTTACCTTGAGCAACTGAAAGAAGTAAAATTGTGAGAAACGCAGCTACGAATTTCATCGCGCAGCCGGCAGGATCATCGGGCTAAGCTACATCAGCGGCGATATGAGATATGCCTCGCCCAGCTCTTACGTACGTAATTTCGCGTAACGCGCGCGTACGCGAGCCGGAGAACTCGTTCCCGCCTAGTCTCGGCCCCAGACCCAAACCACCCCAGCGCGGATCGCTTCCAGTACTTATCACGCACGGGGAGGGTCTGGTGAACTTGCTACATAAGAACATTATGGGATGCAGCATGCCGCAGTCATTCTGAATAGTAATTGGCCGGTGCAAGATTACAACTCAAGTAGGTGCGAGAATACTCAAAAGTGCACAGTGGAGCTACGTGTATAAATTTGAACAGTTAGTTGTCTTACCGGAGTACGACTACAGCTTCTAAGCTAGCCAAGTTGCAGCAAGATACCATCTACACTAGTGTCAAAGATGAGGGCGGAACCTTAGCCTGAGGCTTAGGTAGCTAGCTAGAAGGGTGGAAACTCGCCATTTCTCAATGCAGTGTACCTCATCTACAAAGACAGCATCAAGGCATTCCTGGTGTTGAGATCTCTCTCTCTCTCTCTCTCCACTTGCTACTGCCTCCGGGCTAAGAATGCCCACGTTCTCTACCCTTCTGCCGATGACTCCGCCCCGATTTTCGGCACTAACGCCGTACTCCAGCAGTAGCGGATCCAGAGGGGGTTCCGAGGGTTCCATGGAACCCCCCTTTCAAGGAGAACCAAAAAAATGTATTTAACTCAGACCGTACACTCAAGGCAGAAAAGCAAGCTGCATGTACCTACCTTGACCGTTCGCAGGCTGAAAGCCTGAAGGCAGACAAAGTCTTGAGCTAGCTAGGTACACAATATTAATTTTACATCAATTATTTTTGTTTCTGTATATACGTATAATTAGAAAATAAAGGAATAACGCAGCGTTCAATCGACTGTCCACCGACGATGAAAACTAACAGCCCCACACATTACTGATTACTTAGTCAATCTTCTTAACGTGTCCAGAATGGGCAGAGATGCTACGAGAGCGCTTCCTGATCGCTAAAAAGAACACGTAAAAAAAATTTCCGCGCTTCGCGCAGACTGATCACCACTTCATTGCTCTGCGCATCGCCTTCGGCGGTGCGGTGTGTATGTGCCAACCAACCTGCTGAACCCCCCTTTCAAAATTTCTAGATCCGCCACTGTCCAGGTAGCACAAAGAGTCCATGGTCTACATCAAGAGGCCATGAGTGCCGCGAAGCGGTGCTCCTGGTAACGTGAACACCTTCAGAGGGTTCATCACAACAACAGTCAGCTCTCCCTGACACTGCAGGAGGCAGGCTTCCACTACAGCAGAGCGACATTCCATCGTGCCCGTCGGAATCGATACAAAATTCAAACCATGCAAGAGTTTGACCTTTCATCAGCTCTTTCGCGACTTCGAGCTGTTCCAACTTCACCGTAGCTAGTGACTGTCAACCCATATCGAGCTGTAATTAATCGCCACTTTGTTGAGCAGCCTAGCTAGCTAAAGCTATTAAACGTTAACATGAATTCGCGCACGGCGCACGTGGCGTGAACATTCCAAACGTCATTACTATTATTATTAAATTTTAATGACAAATAAAGGCCAGGAGGGCCTATTAGTCAGGAAAATTGCACAAACAGACGTCTAGCTAGCTAGTGGATAGATTCACAGTGAGGGGCTCTTGACAGAAAGCCTTGCTGTACTGTGTGGGCTAGCAGTGGCAGCAGTTTGGAGTCCGTGCTAGTCATTATGAAGAGGAACTTGTCCGTAGGAGACTTGTGCTCAAATGGTGGTAGTATTTTAGAGCAGTGTTGAAATAGTTTTTGCCTGCTGAGCAATGGACAATTTATTAAGAAATGTTGTTCATCTTCTAATACTCCACAGAGGTCGCACTGTCTCTCCTCCACCGGGGTTGGAGTTGGGACAGTGTAGCGGCCAGCCAATCAACCAATCAGATTCACCCCTCTGAAATTCCGCGGACGACTAATTTTTATGTAGCAAGTTCACCAGACCCTCCCTCTCCGCGCGTGATACTAGATGCGATCCGTGCTGGGGTGGGTTTGGGTCTAGTCTGGGACCGAGACTAGTTCCCGCCCAGCTTTTCGTCGCAGTACGGAAAACCGAAAGCGGCGCGCGGGCCTGGGAACGAGGCTACCGCGTAATTATGTTTTTAGGATCTATTATATGTGCGTAAGTGATGCTAGCGAGGCAGTTCATATGGCCATATAGCCCCCGATAAAAGAAAAGCCAGAAAGTGAAATGGATCAGGAACGCTGTGTTGCTGACTACGCAGTGACTGCGCCGCATACTCTACCTTCCACACCCGTTGACTGTACTCCTGTCCTCCTCTGCATACTGAATCGTAAGCGGTACATATGAGACGTTGCGGCATGAACAGTCTAGCATGCCAGGACCTGTATACTAATAATCAGTCGGTACTGCATCTGCACTCCCACATGCCGAAGTGGCATTGCTGTTGAATTGTAGCATGGTAGATGGCCAACTAGTAGCTGGCAAAGCAGCTGAAAGCTGTTAAACAGTAGCTAGTCCCAATCGCATAGTTCTATTGCCAGGTAAGGTGAGGCGGTAACTTGACTTGGACCAAACGTTTCTAGCACTGAGGAGAAGACGAAGTTGAAGCTCAGACTTCCTGCTTAACTCTTGAAGTCTGAAGTCCTTTTGCACATACCCCTCTGCGAAGAGCACAAGGGCTGAACTCGTGCAGAGCAACAGAATTCTTAGCTACACTCTGATTTACCTTGTGTAGCTAGCTACTGTTTCAAGTTACCCCACCCTGTAATTTTACTTTGATGCTTGGCAAAGGAACCACAACAACTGTACTAAGTTCTTATGGTTGATAGCTATAATTATATACTTTGGACGGTCAGAACAATATCTGGTTTTGCTCATCATTCCGTCAGGGGCGTAAGATGTTTTGTAGTAGGGGGGCTGATGTGACCGACAGATAGACTGAGTTGGCGGGCGAAGCCCGTCCTATCTAGGGGGGTCGGGGGGCATGCCCCCCCCCCCCCCCCCCCCCCCCCCCCCCCCCCCCCCCCCCCCCTCCCCCCCGGGGGAAATCTTTGCTTTGTAGGCGCTCAGAGACTAATTTTGGTACATTCTGAGCCATTTCCACTGCATTGTACTGAGGTTGATTTTATGAGATTATTTGTGAAGCAAGATCAAAATAATTTGTAGCTACAACATAGACAAGTGCACAGTGGTGAGTCGACTTTTGGCAAGTTCTCAGCCAGGGCATCGTCATCGAGGTCGCTCAGCTCAGAGACAATTCCTGCGATGGGTCCTGGTCAGTTTCTGCACGACAAAAAGGTGGTACACTGATACCAGGCACCACTGTGACGTGGCAAGCTTACATATATAGTAGATTTTCTCTTGGCGATTAATATAGCTGCATACTCGGCTATCAATCGCCAAGCTCATGCAGTCTTGGCGACGTAGCGGCTAACTTAGCTACGCCGTATCAATCGCCAAGATAGAAACTGTGTGTAGGCGGTGTGGACAGCTACTAAATGTTACCTTACCTAGTACAGTCCGTGAAACTGGGGAGAAGAATGACTGGATGTGCCTCTGCGCCATTCCGCATACGTACCGTGCGCTACAGCGCTTACACCGACTAGCTACCGGTACATGTGGCACAGTGGTCTGTGCGGAAGGGGGCGGAGCCCCCTGCCTTTGTTTTTGGGGGGAGCTCCAGCCCCCCCAGCCCCCCCAGCCCCCCCCCCCCCCCCCCCCCCCCCCCCCCCGTTCTTACGCCAGCGTCCGTATATACCACTTGAACTTTGGAAGAAGTTTGCCTTATACTATTAAATGCACACTATGCAGTTACATGCATTGGAGCACAACATCAAGCCTCGTATAAAGGTCTACATGTTAATGTTTAAAGTAAAGCGGGGCATTTTGGAACAATCTTCCAGTAATTTCTTAATGGAAACTTGCTGTAAAGTTTAGACATGCAGTCTTTTCTCCAGCTACATATATACGATGCAAATTTTGTAGCTCCATAGTGCCTACAATTATTCGTATGTGCTTAGTATAGGGGAGGCCATGATGGCAATCTTGATCATTGGTTGGTAGAGAGTTGAAATGAATCCCCCTGGTAAATACCCCCAAGCATACCTCCATCTTGTTATTATGGCTTCCACCTTATTATTATGGCATCTTGTTGCATAATCCCCAATAGCCATCATTGTTAGAGAACTTCTGTATTGGCATGTGCTTAGCCCTGGGGCCTATCCCTGGTACTCCCCCCACTTTTAGGCTGGAATGTCATGATTATGACATATTATGAATACAGAAAGATTTTTATACACAGTGCATGCAGATTGTAGGGTCTTCTTTTAGTGGAGTCTCCAGGGATGAGTAGGGACATGCGAATTTCTTTCGGAATAATAGGGGAATTTTGGAATGGGAATAATGCGAGAATAATAGGCACAAATTGGATTGCAATGACGTCATTGCACCATGTGATTAACCGTGTGCGCATGGTCATCAGTACTAATATGGCAGCCTGAGGTAGTACTAGTATCACTGAGCTTGAGCCAGAGTCTAGTGGCAAGACCTGTGTGATGAGTGATCTAACTGGAGGGAGTGGAGAGTCTAAAAGTCGTCCGAGTTTGTTAGATACACTCAGACTTAGCCCGAAAGCGGACATGTTTGTAAAATTCTCTTAATGAAGTGGAATATTTGTAGGAATAATAGGGGGAAATTCAGGAATAATAGGATAAAAACGGAGGAATTAAGGAATAGAATAAATAGGGACTTGTTTTAGAATAATGGGCCTGTCCTTAGGGATGAGTTATACTATAGTAATGAATGTATGACATATCTGTGACTGGGTGTGCATGGGGACAGAAAAAATGCTGAAATTGTGTGAAAGATGCATGTTTAACTCTACGACTGTCTATTGCATCACACATCCAGCTCTTGACAAGAATCAAAGAAAGACTAGCACTGGAAGTTTTGGTTGCAGTGTGGAGTTTGAACACAGCGTCAGCATTGACAGCACCTTTTCTGAAGCAAGTCTGCAGAGTTCTTCCTCGTTCTCCAGTAGCAGCAAAGGCTACACCTCTCAGCAATCAATGGGATCCATCAACGAGAATACAGACAGTGCATTGTCCAGCTATAGCAGCAAAGGCTACAGCTCTCAGCCCTCAATGGGATCCATCGACGAGAATACAGACAGTGCAGTGGCCAGCTATCGGAGGGGCATGCCACGCTCACGAGTAGCATGTGATTCGCCAGCCTCAGCCGAATTGGATTTCACAAACAAGGGTGGATCTCTTGTTGAGTTTCTGGAGAATGGTGACTTAGCTCTAGCGCCATCTTCGGGTCAGCAAGATCCCCCACTTTGTAAGTTGTCCCAAGGGTAAATGCACGCAACAGCTCATTGATCTGGCAAAGTCGATGAATTGACAGTAATTAAGTAGACATTGAAAGAAGATGCTCTGTAGAGGAGTGATTCTATGTCCACATGAGTGATATACCGTCATCACTCATTATTAGCCGCATGCCCCTATATCTCCACCGGAAGGAAATATGTGCCTATAAGCGAGATGCGCTTAACTTTGCCTAAAATAGGAAGTGTGCTTCTTTCAGCTTTTTCCACTCCGTAGGATTGAAATGGCCGAGTTTCTGAAAGAAGATTTCAGTGTTTAATAAAGAGTAACTGGGACGAGAGTCGAACCTGTGTCTAACAGTGAATATGCACCTGTAAATGAGCTGTGCTTAATAATGTAACCATGGCCAATGCCATGAGCTCCTTCATGTAATAATGTGCTCTGGCTAGTATAACAGTGACCTATTTTCATTCAACATTGTGCAACATACAATCCATCAGCGCAAACTGATCCATGCAGTTGAATGTTGTCAGGTGACTCGGGTAATCTTATGTCCTGACTTCTGCTCCTGCAGACAAACTGCTTCGGTACAGAGGTTATGACATTGATGATGGCAAAAGCACTGGTGAGGTGATCCTCCTGCGCAGTCAACAGTATTGTACGCGGTACCTCACTGGTCACACGACGGACCCTCCAGGCCCTGCTCAGTGGACAGTTGATGCAAGGGTCAGTCAGTTTGCATATAACCGTCAACAAAGACTGAAGCAATCACTCTTAATTTTACATTTACTGAGCCTTCATCCACTGGCGGAAGTAACAATATGTAACATGATATCTCTCTGCAGGCTTCCTTCACTCAGGATCCTGAATGGCCTACAGTAGACTCATATTGGAGACCTGTAGGCTACGAAAAGGCATTTCAAGGGACCCCATTTTACGATCCGTCTTTAGCTGGAAAGGGCTACTTCATATTGCAGCACTGGCCGTATCCTAAGGATAACTGTCCACCAAATGCCCTTGATTTGAAGGCTGGACACTACTTTGTGATCAAGCCAATTGACCACCAATGGAAATATCTTGTCAGTACATGGAACTCGTCTTTTACCCACGGACTCTTCGTATTCCAGTGATTTACTCCATGCCTTAGTCTTTCTATGTTCTATGTATGTAGCTTTGGCACGTTATGAATGATGGGATGTATATAGCTATAACTATATTGTAGCTGTGTATACTGGTTGTAGCAACTGAAGTGCGGATATATATTTTGGTATGGTTGCTAGGTAACCTGATCCTCTGTATCAGTACTGAACTTTGACTAGTGGTTATACGCTTGTGTAAGATCAGTATCACTGCCTGGACTTCACAATTATGCATGCAGAGGTTCCTGACTGTATGATGACTACTGTAACATATGGGGCTGTGTATAGCTACACAGGTGTTCTCATGCATTGTAGCTGATGAAATAGGAGGCCTGGTCACATTCATCGGCAATTGACCAATGATCAGTGTGCGCAAGGGGAGGTAGCTATGTATTGTTCATATATAGCCTCATCTTGAAAAAATCAGCCAGCAACATGTATGGAGCCCCGGATGAGAATAGTAATAACTCATGTAGTGATACGACAGACATGCCAATACAAAATATAGTTATTTGTGATAGGTATCTTCTGTTGCCAAATAATATGTAATCCAACTTGGACTCATAAAAATTGTCTTTTGTAGCTCTCTTCAGTTATGAGGTAATACCCCCGGGTATTCTAAAGAGGCACTCAAGACGGCAGTTCTTTGCACTCAACAGGCCATTCGTTTGAACGCTTCTCCAACACTGGACCAACAGTAGAATCAAGCTGCTGGCAGTCTGCACTAGCAAATAGTTGGCTTAATGAGCTTACAACAGCTATGGTGTGGCTACTGTGTGCAGTACGTTTTAGACTGCATGTTGGCTGCTATATACTAAGTACTAGGTTAATTCTGAGTGAGAAAAATACACCCACCGCAATGATTCCGTTATAGCAGGAGCGCATAATGAGGAAAACATTATAGTTATGGTTAACTGAAGCATTGTGGGCAGAAGTCACGACAAACTATAGTCTTGGTACCAGATCCTCTCTCTTTGGGTAGGCGATGATGCAAAGGATTAATATGTGGTACAACTTTATGTGATGCCTGAATACTGGTACAATGACTGGCTAGTAGTGAAAGCACAGACTCCACATTAGCTGAGGTAACTGCGAGACAAGTGTTCCACCTACAAATGGGCCAGCGAATCGGTAAAGCAATTGCTCCAACTGGTTCTCCACCTCCAGCTACTAACCTAGCTCTTGTCAGGTCAAGGTAGCTTATAGCTTGTAGTCTAGGTACCATGCTGTTGGAGTAATTGTTTCGCCTGTTACCATATGAGGAAAGGAACTGATATCTTATCTGTGTTCCACCTGACCAGGGGGATCACGTACAGTCAGTAGCCACAACAGAGTATGGTAACAGGGCACTCCAAACAGTACCTTATAAGTCTCCACCTCTTAGGGACCAGGGGGATCTTTGCTTCAGCAAGTAAAGCAATTACTCCAACCTTTATCTTATCAGTCTTCCAACCTGACCAGGTGGATCACAGGGCCAGTGGCCATTGTCATTAGGTACCAGCTGCAGGGGCTGCAGGGAGTAATTGATTTACTGGCAGGTAACAGGAAGAAGTTACTCTTAAACTGGTTTCCACCCAACCAGGGATCAGTCAGTGGCGACAACATGGACAGCTGGGCACAAGCCTTGCATTGTGCATGATTACTAGTCATAGAGAATTACCCAATTCAGCACAATTGGAGTGGGTGTGCTGAAATGCTAGTATCCTCAGCCTGCATGGTTGTAGTTTGATGCTCAGAAGTACCTATTATAAAATAGCTACGCAACCACAATCTGCCTTCAGTGACTGTGCTTGGGAAGGCATCCTTTCATGCACAAGCATAACAATTTATGCCAGTGTCTGCAAAGTGGTGTGGTTCTTGATTAAAGTTACTGTTTCGACCTTTGACCTCCAGTGACTTGTTTCCAAGTAGTGCAGGCAACACTAGTAACAATAACACATTGTCGTTATCAATACAAGAGAGTGATGTACAATGGTATGTCAGGAGGGCATCCCCTGAACCACAATGGTCAAGAATCCTGCTGCAGGTTAGGATGATTGATTCAGCAGTCCTTGCAGCCTATCCACAAAGTCTCGAAGTTCAGAGAATTTCTTTTCAGACTTCAAAAGTTCTGAGATTCTATCTCCATGGAAACCGTCCCTTACTGTGTCCATTAACGTTTCAAAGTCCTGAAGGCTATAGCACCTCTGATGCTGCAGCTCCTTACATGGCAGTGAAGTGAGACCAGCTAGAACCACGGGAATAAACTTTTCTGGTGATTTTATCACCAGTTTGCGAATACTCTGCACACTGATCTTCCCAAATTTCATCTGAACAAGCAGTGTGTCGCAGGTACTGTCATTGAATGCCGTATACAGAACCTCAGAACAGACAACAATAACGATTCTTGAGTTTTGGATTGCTCTTTCGATCTGACGAGTGAAATCTTGGGTATCAAGTGCAAGTCTTTCAAATGCATCGTGATAACAATTAATGTTCAGACATTTCAAGAAGTGAATGAAGTCAGTGACCAGATTGTACGCAGGACAGTCAGCATGAGCGACGTTACAGAAGGTATCCAACTCCAGTGCATAGAGGACAAACACCTGGTGTCTTCCAGATACTATAGTACATGCAGAAAACATAGAATTCACAGTATAGAAACCGCTTCCATTTGGTTTTACCACTACAACTAAACCTCAATACAATAATGCTAGTTTGTTTAGATTGAGCAAAGGGACTTGCAAGGATGCATGTGTATCCAAAACCACAAGTTCCAGTAACATGAGACAACCATGTGCAGGTATACTCAGCAGCAATACTCAGGGTGCTTGAAAATGTGACTGACATGCATGGTATACGTAGATTAACCTTCATTTGAAGAACTGGGGTTGGGATAAGCACCGCTTGCCAACAAACTATGGCTAGTGGAACCGTAGTAAGACGATCCATCTTCATCAACAAGGAGGCAGTAGTTCTGCTTGTTCCTACGTTTCAGCCACAATCTCCACCAACATAACAGACAGATGACAGCCACAAACACAGCAATGGCGGCACAGCCCCCACCTGCACTCACTCCAATGATCAAGCCCAAATTGTTACCTGAACCTGTACAGATATGGCACAAAGACAGCAGCGATAGACCAGTTCATATCAGTGCATGCAGGAGGTGAACGATTGGTATGCTGATCAAACCTGTTAACTGAAGGCGTACGTGTTCAATATCAATGTGCACGAGTCAGTTTTTACTGCTGATTTTAGTCCAAGACTCCAACTCACAGTTATGACAGCTGTTGCAAGCACCACCCAGATCACCTAGTGTATATTCCATGGAGATCAGTACATGCAGAAATGACAGTCTCTAACCATTAACCGTATACTAGTTCTCCATATTCGTAGTACTGGTGTGGTGTATAGCTACTATTTTTACATACCTGATCCACACTCCATTGCACGGTAGCAGAGTCGAGGTAAGCTAGCGTAAACAAGCACGTGCAAGTGAGCATCCAGAAGTGGGCAGGGCACCGGCGGTGCGCGGCCGCAAGGACCATATGCAGTCCCTCGCCGGAGCTGAAGATAGGCCGTGACAGGAAGGGTTTTACTATATATAGCTACATGTACTAGCTGCGGATTCAGGTGGTGCACTCATACAACATGCACAACATGCAGTGTAGGTTATAGCAAATAAGACGGTAGGTAATTCTGCCACAAAAAACTAGTACACTACTCTGGAACTACAGCTCAAAGAAAAACCTAACAGGGTTATTCTGCAAGTAATTGAAGAGATCTTCGAGCCAGCAAAGCTCTTTAGAAGCCTTTCCCGCACTGTAGACACGGTAAAGGTGATAGCGTCCACCCTGCTCTTCAGCAAACTTCAGCTCTTGCCATGAGATTGCCACCAGCTCTTTGCGTGCAGAAGAGGTGCTCTTGACTTCAATGTAGACCTTCTCATTTTCAATCTGAACCTCTATGTCATAGGGGTTTGCAGACTCTTCGTTCTCGTTCGCCCAATGGATGCTTTGGAACTCTCGACCATCAGGTAGCCTCCCCTTTGCTTTCAGGAAAGTGTACACAAACTGTTCACCCCACCTTCCAACCTTTTTGAGAGATTCCTCATCTACTCCAGCCATCGGGGGGAGCAGAAGGTGGTCCGCATCTTGTAAAGCTACCGTGTGCATCAGGGGCCTAATGTCCACAACTGGAAAGTCTTGAACATTCTGGAATGCCTTCCAGGCTGACTTGTGTTCATGACGGATGTCTATAGCAGGGTGATGATGCTCCTTTTGTGATGGTGGCAGAGCCATCCTTTCTGGAGCAGTGTGATTCGTACCTCCCAAGTTGCTCGTCTGTCGTTCTGAAGTGCTGTGTGAAATAAGATGATCCGGCTGGCTAAACTGCCTTTCTGGAACACCTGCACCTTCAGTTGATGTGTGGGATAACTGTCTGGAAGGATGGACAACTGAGTTACCTTCATTCACTAGCTCACTGTGATCATGAAGATGTTTCTGTTGAACTTGCCGAATCTCCTCTTTGCTGATTGCATATGCATCTTGTGTGCTGTTGCCGCCACTGTTTGGTGGTGGCCAGATGGGTGCTGCTGATTGTGCAGTTCTAGCAGCTGTCTTTTGAGAGGCATCCACCCCCTCAAGAGGAACGCTAGCACGAGGGGGCCAGCTCTTGAGGCCCCTGCTGGGGTCTTCCTCTGCTGTGGTTGGGCTGGAATCAGTGAACTGTTCCCCCTCAGAGTCACTCAGTTCCTCCTCTGTCTCTTCCGCTGTGACTGGCTGCTGACGGGGTAAGGGGATGGTCCACACGGGATCCTCCTCCGGAAGTGGTGGAAGGTCATAGACAGAGTTCTTTGCTATCTGCTCAATTTCTTCGCTTGAGGTGGGTTCCTCTGGTAGCAATTCTCTGGTCAGGAATCTTTCAAACTCTTCCTCGTCCTGACTCATGAACAGCAGCTTTAGTGCAGGTAGAAGGATGCTAAGCCTGTCGGCCTTGTTTGCAACCACATAGATTGCGGGGGGATCACCATCCTCAAACTCACTTTGCCGAAGCATGATAGCAGAACTTGCTATTTCTCTTCCATCATGTTCTACAACATGAATGTATTGTAGACTAAGCACTGAGAACACTTGCAGCCTTTGTAGTTTCTCTTTCATGCCCATTTTCATCGCGCTGTACTTGTCTGGATAGTACTTTGCAAGGTATCTCTGTATCAGGGGAATACAGTGGTAAAGTTTGGTTTGCAGATCATCTGAACGTTTCAATACTCCCGTTTGAGTGATTCGAGGGTGAGCCACCTCACTCAATTTCGGAATTTTGCACATAGCAATAAAAGCCTCTTGGCATTGCTGATTTTCCCAGTTTCGTACATGGCCCTTGTGCTTGCTTTGCAAATTGGAAGGCCACTGCAGAAAATGAATTCCTTCGGCCTCGCTAAACCGCTTCACTAACTGTGGGTCATCACCTTCAAATAGACCATCACCCAACGAGACCCACTTGTGATCCTGGGTTGGAAAAACTTTCACGTTCCTGAGATTGCTGTAGATGAATTCGGGAGGTAGGCCACGTCTGCTTTGGAAGCTGACCAATTCGAACGCAATGCTGGTGAAGTCATCCACGTGGTAAGGCTCGGGACTGGGGGAAGTGGAACTGATGTACTTAAGAAGGGCTATGAGTGAAGCAGTAGTTGGAAACTCTTGTACTCCGAAGTGAAGGAAAGCTTGCCTGATTTCCTCGTTTCTCCGTGGATCCTGGGAACTGTAATGAGGCTGCAGGACCTTCGGTAGGCTAGCTGGAAGGTGCTTGTTGTACTTCTGTTTCTTGTACAGAACACCAGTGGGATCGTTCCAACACACTTGGTGTACCGAGTAGAACTGTCCCGCCGTGGCTCTTTCTGTGCTTGTTTCACGCTGCTCATCTGGCACGAATATCAGGTCGCCTTCTTTTATTTGGTCATTGATGTTCGGTGTTGAGTAAGGGACAAACCCCTGTAATTGCTGCTCGTCACTCTTTTGCTTCAGATAAAGGTACACATATGTCATGTGCTCAATTGTGGTATCAAAGGTCAAAGAATCAGACCACGTTAGTAGGAGTTTCAGCAGGTCATCAGTATCAATGGTGCACTTGATTTGAAGTAGCTGAACCAAATCCTGACTCTTGAGGTCGGCACCAATGTACATTACATGTGAGTGCAGCAGGTTACGAATGAGATGTCTGGAGGAATCATAGAGCTCACTGCCTCTGTACAGAACCTTCTCCCGGGCAACACCTTTTGGAGGAAGCCAAGCACGCTGTGCAAGAGAGCGATGAAAGGAGGATTGGATGGGGGGACCAAGAGGACTTTGGTTTGCACCATCGTAGACCTCAGCCAGGTAGTGTTTGTACTCAGCTTCCCAGTTCTTGTCCAGTAGCTCCGCTAGCATCTTCATCTGGTTATGCTGGCAGTCGTAAGGCTTGCCACTGACAGAGCTGATGATGTCATCAACCTCCTTTGAGTGGTAATCTCGTACAGTGTAGGAGCCATCTGGTGATCGTCTCCAATCGTGCAGCTCATCCCAGCGATGTGTATCCTGCACAGGATGAAAAATGCCTGCATAAGTATACAGTGACAGAGTGCACTGCTATATTCCCATCTAGTGTCACACTGAGCATTTAGACATGTACAACTTGTTCACTTGCTGTCTGAAATAAAACAAGCTGATGGGGAGGGGGGGATGGGGGGAGCCAACATATGACCAGATCCGAATGTATTCCAATAACCACATCTTAGGTCAGGAAAAGAGGGGCTGGTACCCTCCTTTGGGGGAAACATGCCCTTCAAACCAAATTTTCCTGTCTAGGCAATGATTGTGTAGCCTGACTATTTGTACAGCACATAACAGAGGAGGATGGAAATCTGCCTTACCGTGGACACATGCTCCACACGCCTTTCAACGGCGATTCCTTTCCTCACTCCCAGCTTGGTCAGCAAGGTTCTCCATGATGAGATGGATTCTATCTTCACCGACCGGCCCAAATAACTGGGACTGACAACTGTCCATCGTACATCTGCATGCACACAGAGTAGAGGTAAACAGGAGAATGAAGGGCATTGTGGGGGTCGCCTGATAAGTCATTTACTGGCAATGTTGTAGGTGATGTATATAATACGGTTCACGTATCAAGATGAAGAGGAATTAGTGTAATACCCCAGCCATATACAGAAACAGAACAAACTAACACGGTGCAGTATTCCTAAGCGGTGCAGCATACATACTTGAGGGTGGGGCCTGACAAGTCTAAGAAGCCTCTGTCCAGAGCAACGGCGTGGTGCTGCGTTACAGTTGTAGACTACCTTGAGCCTCTGGTTGATGAGTGTCTGCAGTTCCAAGGTTGTGCAGTTTCGAGTTCGTAGCTCATCCTCCGCTCAGTCTGCAGTTTCACGTTTGTAGTTTGTAGACTACATCGAGCCCATTCTCGTTCATGGTGGTCTGCAGATTCAAGTTCGTAGTACGTAGCTAGACTATGTTTGTTCACGGCGATCCGCAGTTTCAAGTTCATACGTAGTTCATCTTTGTAGGTTTACCAGTGCAAACATAGCAGGCTCTCCAACCCGTCGTGCAATGCTTCATGTGTGCAGCGCAACATTACGAATTCCACTTGGATATATGGTCATACGTTAAACGGATACTTTGACAGACAGACAGTGAGATCATGACTATGTGCGGCTGGCTCAGGCTCGCCCAATAATTAGTGAATGATTCCCCCAAAATTGAAGAGCATACCAAATGTATTTTCAGTACCTGGAAACTTTGTCTGCAAATCATCTTCACATCTGTATGCAGAGCTGAAGTGGACCACTTCCTTGCACGGCTGCTTGGACCCTTGGTTTGTGACAACTACCACACAGTCCTTCAATAGGCGGATCATTTCTGTTTCAGAAACTCCAGAACCTCTCTCTGCCATTTTCTCCTTTATGTATACCAGGTATGTGCACAGTGACTCCTTTGACTTGCTCTGCATTGTGAAGAAAGGAAATCATGTTAATCCCATGATACTGTCAGTAGCCACGTAAATCACACATCTAGCCTCATTGGTTGGTCTGGGAATGGTCTGGGAATGATCTGGGGAACGGTTTGGGAATGGACTGGGGAACGTCCTGGGAATGGTCTTGGAATGAAATAGCTGTCTGTGATTGACAAAACAGCTGCATAATAATTTTTGTGTTAATAAATTCTGCGCTATGAAGTCTACATCAACAGAGTGGGGGTTACACACCCTACAGCTCCTCGTACCTTCCACTGTCCGCTGGTGAACACGGGCAGGATGTGGTGATGGATGATGTCGGCAGGATGGAGGTTCTTCACTCCCAGCAGCTGCAGCATCTTGTGCACCCTCGACCTTACAAGGTCATCGTCCAGGCTGAACAGGGACGAGGTGACCACCATCAGCTCCCGGAACAGAGGGGTGAAATTTTCACCAACTGCAACAAGGAAGGAATGCTTTACAGTACAATGAGTGGAACTGATGCCATACGTAGTTCAAACCTACAACAGTGCACTTAAGAGACTCCCGCTTGGCTGTATGACACGGCTCGATCGACTACATATATAGCACTTTCTTCTAGTAGTCATCCTTCGTGAAGCCTCCGTGCGCGTGTGAGCTAAAAGTAGTAACAGGACTACCGTGGGAAAGTTTTCAAATGTTAGTCTCATACATGGTCATTTCCCACTACTTCCCTTCCTTCCGCTCCCTACACGCTCCTGGTCGATAAAGAGCTAAAACATCAACGTTTGTAGCTACCGCCTGCAATGCCAGGATAGTGATACTTGTTTGGCACACCGATTGACCGACGTTGTTCTTCCAATTTCAACGGTAGATTAGTCCATCCTTTACCTTCGAAAAGAATCGTTTTCGTTCATCTTGAGCTCAGGAGTATGTTGAACTGCCCTAGCCTCGTTCCCAGGCCTCCGCCCAGACTTTATCTCGCAGCTGTGGAGAAACCCGACTTTTTTCCACGGCTGCGAGATAAAGTCTGGGCGGAGGCCTGGGAATGAGGCTAGAACTACCCTTGGTGCATCTCAGTGATGCAGAAGTGTTAATGCTATGAGCGACGAAACTTACTGGGAGCTACAGTAATTCCTCGTATATACTTGCTACAGCGTCAATTTTCCCTGGCGACAAAATTTCCTGTGACACCGGGCCTACCAGCCATGGGTACTCCTTTGTGACACCGGGCCTACCAGCCATGGGTACTCCTTTGTGACACCATGGTAAAGTTACAGTATTGTCCCAGCATTAGGACAGGGAAGCCACCAATCAGAATGCACACTACCATTGCTGACATTGCCTTTACTTCTCTCTCATCGGCTCACCTGTGCTGGACTCGGGCGGGAAGAACAGGGCGCTATCAGCGGTGGAAGCAAGCGTGCCATCCTCTAAAGGTATGAGTGGCAGCTGCCTCAGCTTGTCCAGCGCTTCCACATCACTACCGTCCTCCATCACGATGTGCACACACGCAAGCCAGTTAGCTATCCAGCTGAGCACCTTCTTGCTTGTAGTAGCATGGGAAGAGGAACAAGGGAAATCCCTACTCTCACTATCTGAGGAGTCATCCAAGTCTGAAGAATCATCCTCAGAGGTGCTGCTATTGTCACCGTCGTCAACAGCTCGGAGTACAGCCTGAGCGACTTCAACTAGGTGGTCAACGCTCATGCTGTGCATCCCCAACTGGAGTTGAAGAGAAGGATTCACTGCTGACAGCAGGGATGAGTGCAGGTACGAGAGACGGAGGGTGGAGGTGAGCAAAGCTTGAGGGATGTGTCTCCGAATGAAGTCATTCCTGACAAACAGCAACTGTGATGGCTGCTTCCAAAGGGGCAGCCCCTCACCCGGACGGTCAGAAGCGGGCGTGACGAGTGAAAGGATGCTGCCCTGTGCGTCATCAGCCACTGGCTCTGTGGGAAGGCACGGCTTGCCCTTGAGAAGGTGGAGAATCTGGCTCGTGACTGGTCTGAAGAAGTCGTGCAGTTCCCCCTCCAGTGGTACAAACTGGAGGAACAAGGCCGCAGCCTGCAGGGGGGATACTCCCGGCAGTTCCTACAGGAGAGGATGAAATTCTCTACTGGTGAAGATCAATCAAGAAAGCATTGATTCTTGGTGTACAGTCTGGGATCAATTCCTGACTCTGATTCTCAATTATGTTCAGCTAAGAGTCAACCAATCAGAGGGCCATATTCAGCATCTAAACAGAAAGTGAAACCTTTTGAATTGCTAGTGAATTACAGCCTTATCCAAACAAGGGTCTACTTGTTTGTCTAACTGCTCTTTAGTCTGGTGCACCACCAGATGCCAGGGCAGAGGAGCCCCGTATCAACCATAGCTAGCGTCCTTCCCAGGCCTTTCCTCCGAACGCTACTGCTTGTGGTGTGAAGAGTGGAATGAAGTGCTGTGTTGTTACCTTCATATTCGTCTCCATGGTTTCGATGAAGAGAGAGGGTATTTCCTCCCTGAGCCACTGGTTCCATGGGCTGTCACTGTTGACGTCTTCCCGGGACGAGGGCAGATCAAAGTCTCCCTGGACAATGAACCGGAAACCATAGCTCCTCAAGGGTAGAAATGCAAAGACTTGCTGGTGCTGCAGATCCTGTCAGACACACATAGAGAGACAAATGATGTACACGTAGCTGCCTGAATGGGCCTGTCTATACCCCGCATACTGCCATGCAAGTTATTACAGCCAGCAAAGAAACACTTTGCTGCCTGGAATGGGACCTGGCCATCAGCTTTCAGGGCCAATTCTGTAAAACTGATCTACTGAAGCAGCAGCCTCGTCCCCAGGCCATTCCCCCACCTCTCCAGTTTTTGATCGCTTGTCATATGCAAAATACGGCGGGGTGGTGGAAATGGCCAGGGAACGAGGCTACTGAAGCAGCACAGCAGGCCGGGTTCAACCTCTTGAACCCTGATGTCAAGGGAGGCTCAGCTCAGCTCAAGGGAACCAGCTGGGAGAGAACATGCTCCACCGCCAGACGCACAACCCAACTAAGTATACTGCACACGTATGGCTATTCCAGTCATAGGCCTGCATAAACCCATGCAGGTGGTACACAGCCATTAGCCAAACCCATACCTTTGCAAGAGGAAGCACCTTCAGGTCAGGGGGGAGGGGGAACGCCAGGGCAAGCTCAGTGACCTCCACATCTGGCTTGTACTGTTGAGGACAGAAATGTGTATGCTTGTTCCTAGTTCCTACAATGATAATGTGTCTTGCTCAACACAGTTTCAATGTCCACTTCTTGGTCTAAGCAGCTCTCTACTACTGCACGTGTCATTAAGGCCTTCCCATAGGCGATTATGGTAATACGCACCCCTTAAAACTATTTCTGGCAAGAACACTGCTGAGAGTCTGTGATCTGCTATCACAGTGAACTCATCATCCCAGACAGCCTTGGTGTGAGGACAGTCAGGGTGTGAGGCCAGCACACTGTAAACACAATACGTACCTGCTTTGCTTTGCTCAGTCTCCTCCGCACCACAAGCCACCGGTCTGTGCCATCGTCGTGCACGATCTCAGTGATCCCACTGTGTTTACTGTCATAGCGTGTCATGTGACGAGCCTCACCAGAAACCTGCCCAACATGAAGTGGAGCACACTCACGATATGAAGGAATTTTATTGCACACTATCATCGTTCTTGAGCTAAAGGAACGAGAACCAGCCAGTATTCTAATTCTTACTGTCTACCTGGTCTTCAACAGTGATGCTCCGGAGGCGGTGGAGAAAGAGGAGGAGCGATGGCTGGATGTCCCTGAACTTCTTTGTTGTCTGATGATCTTTCTTCAGGGGGAGAACGATCCTCGTCATCCACCTGGAGTAAGGTTGAGACACACATGTACACTGAATACAGGGTTAAACAGCACACTGACAAGCAAATATCAATATCAGTCTGTTCATTGGAAACGTTTGTGTATACACATACAGAAGAGCATATTCTATGAGTTGTGACACCTTCAAGCCTGCAATACTCTCCTTGCCAATGGTGGAACAGAGCTAGCTTTGACTGAACCTGATGGTCCAGCGATGTAAGTGGATGTGCACAGCATGAGTAGGTGTGTAATGTGTAGAGAGCTACTAGCTTGGTATGGCATAGCTTGATACAAGTTAGCTATATCTTGTCAGTTCAAACCAGAGCCAAGATTGCAGCACTCTTGATACTGTAGCAAGTGATAGTACTAACTAAATTTTTATCCTTTAATAACTTAAAGCAGACATCAGGTTGTGTGAAGAAGGTCCATCGACCAGCACTGGCAGTAGAGGAGTCAGTCTTCCTTACCGAGGCCAAGGATTGGTCGCCAGCTCCTCTGAGAGCGATGAGTCGACCATCATTGTCAGCGAGAAACTCGCCAGGAGGAGGCAGAAGGGTGGCCAAGGACGACGACCACGCACATCCAGAAATACCATACCAACATCCCTCCTGATGTACGGCGAGCAATCACATGAACGGCAATGGGTGTGTCAAAGCAGGTCCCCTGTCACAAGACAGCCTGGTAGGGTCCTGCATAACGACGGTTCGCTACCATGGACTGCTGACCAAGTATGTCAGATGGGTCAGACGACTGTTAGACCCCACCAAGTCACTGGAACGGCTTTTCATTTTAAACCAGCAAAAGATGTGCTGATGTGTTTGCCACACTGCTTTGTGTACCTCAATCGCATAACCATGGAAACACAATGCAGTTGGAGATGACCACTGCCTCACTGACGAGCCAATTACATCTCGCAGACTCTGCCCTCTGCCAGTACAGCATCCCCCAGCCGACCTCCATCACTCCTACCACCATTGAAAGAGGAGTAAAGCATTGCGGTCACCACCTCCGCAAAGCTGGACAGACAGCATCCGAACACTGACCAGTATTCTGGATTATGCATGCTCCTACATTGTATTATATATGCCAGTATTATGCACCTGTTATGCTAATAACTATTACGCTGCCATTACAGACTATGACCCTGTTATTGTTTCTTGTTTACAGAACTGGTGGACTTCCTAGTCTTTTGCACGGGAAGCAACTCACCGGTTGGAACAAAGTTACCATACAGTTCAGCAACCAGCCAGAGTTCCATTCATTAAACGGTTAGCTAACCATTCCATCACAACTAATGGACCCAATTGCTTTTCCATGACGATGAGAGCAATCATAGGAGAGGGGAAGGGCAAAGGAGAGAAGGGAAAGTCCTTTGCAGACTCCCACTCGGGGTGAACAATTAATCTAGTGCCTCTAAGTTGTTTCCTAGTATACATCGTCACCATTTTGTGTCTTGTGACTTGCAAGCACCCCACCCTGGAGGCACCACTTCTTGTCCAAGGCGTCCTAGGCGTACACCCACGCCTTTGCTGCTGTCTATACCATGCACACACTTGGATCATGCATGCAGTCAGCTGCGTACACTTCAGACTTGACGCTTAGTAGTGTTCCTGTCAGAGGTCCAGTTAGTAGAAACTGTAGGCATCACCTCATAGGCAGGGCAACCTGCTAACCTAGCACACACCAGCGACAGGTGCCATGCAGGTGAAGGCCCAGATCAAGTGGTTCAAGATGGTGAAGAGGACACGCAGGTGGAGGACGAGACGGCGGATGAGATACAAGGAAATGAGAACTCAGAAAGGAAGCGCAGCAGGACGTAGAAACAGAAGAGGAAGATCGAAAGACAAAGCAGACAAAGAAGCAATGGAGGTGCAAGCGAGTTGACTACAGTCCTAATGAACTGGCTGCAATTAAGAGGTACATGTACTTCAAGTGCAATATTGACAGCAGCCATCCAGTAACTCTGGGTCAGGCGAGGGCATTCCTTGCCAGACATCCGATGAAGCGGGGCACAGAGCAAATATAAAGTTTGTCAACTACCAGGCGAGCACAGCCGGTAGGGGGGAGGATGGGCTCATTTACCGCCGCTGGATACCTCCAGGACGAGACGGGGCAGATATGGCCGTGGACCAGTTGGTGCTACCAGTCCAGTGTCGTAAGTCTGTGTTGAAACTTGCTCATGAGAGTCCTCTTGCAGGGCACATGGGACGAAGGAAAACGGCACAAGCGGATCCTCCAAAGATTCTATTGGCTGAGCCTTTTCATGGATGTGAAGTAGTTTTGTGAGGCATGTGGCGAGTGCCAAAAGACTGCCCCAGGCCGCAAGATCCGCGCCCCACTCATCCCACTCCCAGTTATCGACGAGCCATTCCATCGCCATGCAATGGATATCGTCGGGCCACTACCCCAGAGTCGTGCTGGGAACAGATACATCTTAGTCATCTGTGACTACGCCACCCGGTACCCTGAAGCCATCCCTCTGCGATCGACAGATGCCGGACACGTGGCGGAGGAATTACTGAAGGTCTTTGCCCAGGTGGGGGTACCAAAAGAGATCCTGACGGACCAGGGCAGTAACTTCACCTCCAAGTTGCTGGTGGAGGTGTACCGACTTCTGCACATTCAGCCCATCCGAACCAGCCCATACCACCCGCAGACGGATGGGCTGGTGGAGCGATTCAATCAGACCCTCAAAGCAATGTTGCGACAGGCAGTGACGGAGGAGGGGAAGGACTGGGACAAACTCGTGCCATACGTCCTATTCGCATACCGGGAGGTACCCCAGGCTTCCACCGGCTTCTCCCCATTTGAACTCCTATACGGTCGCCCTGGGAGGGGACCACTGGACGTCCTGAGGGAGTCATGGGAGGCAAGTAAGCATAGCAGTGAGAGCATTGTGTCGTACAGTGTATGTTCTGTCCATCCAGGAGAAACTGGCCAAGATGTCTGCTCTAGCCCATGAGAACTTGGCCAAGGCACAGGTGCAGCAGAAACGGTGGTACGACTGAAACACCCGGACAGGATGCTATGGTGTGACTCATCTGTCCACCATGCATTTATCCTCGTATGTAAACAACTTAAGTTTGTACCCATCCATTTACATATCCCTGCTTATGCCCACAAATTCGCTGATCCCCACTGGCACAATCCATTCTGTAGTGTGCTGATGGTGGCTCATAACTACTGACACAGCAGCATCTTTGTCAGAGTTCAACGTTCACTTAGGATCTCCAGATACTTGTGATAAATGTGATTCTCTTTGCAGATAAGGACTGAAGCAGCTGAAACTGATGAGGATAAAGCTAAGGAGTTGGAGGATCATCTCAAGTTGGCTGATCAAGGCTATGCTAGTTTGCACAAGGACTGGAAAACATCCAAGTAGTCTTGGTCAGTAGCAGCTGCTAATGTTCAGTTAGTTCATCTCCTTGTACTGATGTCATTGCAAATAATTTGTACATGCGCCAATTTTCATGCATTAAAGGTCATAGGTCAAAATGAATTTTCTGTGCTACTTTGCACCATTCTCAGTTCATTTAGCTACGAAAGGGAATCACCCTCTATCTAAATTCCACTCCGGCGTAAAGTACTGACGTTCACGTGTTCAATCCATTTTTTCCCAAATTAAGTTTTATAACTGGCGGTCTGGGAACAAGGCTAGGAGCTGCTTAGCCTCGTTCCCAGGCCACATGGTACACAGTCTGGGAATGAGGCTAGGAGCTGCTTAGCCTCGTTCCCAGGTCACATGGTACACAGTCTGGGAATGAGGCTAGGAGCTGCTTAGCCTCGTTCCCAGGTCGCATGGTACACAGTCTGGGAATGAGGCTAGGAGCTGCTTAGCCTCGTTCCCAGGTCACATGATACACAGTCTGGGAATGAGGCTAGGAGCTGCTTAGCCTCGTTCCCAGGCCGCATGGTACACAGTCTGGGAATGAGGCTAGGAGCTGCTTAGCCTCATTCCCAGGTCGCATGGTACACAGTCTGGGAATGAGGCTAGGAGCTGCTGTATACGTGACTGACTGATAAGACGTGAAGTATTACACGGGCGGTTTGGTACCCGATACCAGCAAATGGATAACTATGGCAGAGTGCATGTACAGTGCACAGGCTTACTGTTGATCGTCTCCCTGAGTGTGCTGGCTCCCTTCGACCCACCGGGGAAGTATGTAGCCAATATGGTCAGACCTTGCATCAAACATAATGTGGAACCCGTTGGAATGAATTTCTGGAGTATCGGTGACTCGGAACACAGACTTGAACCCGATTCCCTTCTGCCCAATGTAACCGGACCGATGAACGCCCTTGGTACTCTGTCCGACGTCACAGACAGCACGGATGTTGCTCTCCGAGAAGCCAATCTCATTGTTCAGTATTGTTACCGATGCAGCAGCAACAACGAACTTCAACGATGGTACTTCTTTTGCTTTCCCCGACAGCAAGACGGGGCGGTAGCTATTGTCATCGGCATTCTGGATGAGCTCCAGGACAAAGTGAGTGTCTTTGCTGTACAGCTCCAGCGAGAGTCGCTTCAGACCTCTGCCCTCCCTCCTCCTCTGCCTCTGGGCTACCTCCTGCTGCCTCTCATCAAGCTCCAGCCCAATTCCAAACTCCTCTCGTCTGATGCTCTCGACAATGGATCTGCACCGGGTGTCCTCCAGGGCCAGCTCCTCCGCTGTGTGGGGGGGCTCAGACACGGCTGGCACCTCCTCCTCCATCGCTTCAGAGGTGTCGTTAGTAGCCACACCCACCGTACCATCAGAAGATTCATCTGCAGGAGGCTATAGTAAGAAAGAGTTCAGTAACCAGATATTTACATCACAAACAGCTTCAAGAACCACTTCCCAATGCCCCAGGAAATTATCTGGGGAGCTGCTACATCGGAGTCAGTCCTATTAATAGCTGTTCTATGAATAGTAACATCAATCAAGAGCTTCAACAGCTACAAGCAAAATGTCTCAAGAGATTATCTGAGGAGGCCTGCAATAACAACTGACCACAAGCAAGACCACTGTCAATGAACCACTTGGTTATGTACCACAACCCCCTAATGGTACCACAACACTCGTGACTCCCATATATCAACAGGAGTGAGTATACATGTAGTTCGCATGCCATCTCATACTGCTGATCAATCACGGAACATTCGTAACCATGTGTGGGAGTAGTTTGCATACCATTCACAGTAGCCTAGCAAACCAAGGGAGACAGCTGGGGCCATTGACCTTACATGGAGGTACACTGACAACCAGTAGTCCTGATCACTGTGGGATGATGCCCCAACCTGGTATCACTTACATGTTCCACTGTCACTTCAGAGGTCGTCTCAACTGGTTGTGAGGGACGGGCGGGATCTGCGTGATGAGTTGTCCGGGTTGGCTCCCAGAGCATTATTGCGAAGTCATCAGCCCAGGCCTTGACTCCGATGGCCATCCCCAGCGACTGGAGGAACCGCCGCTCGTGTGTGGTCTTGCAGAGTGCCAGGAGACCGGTAACAGCTGAAGTGCTAACCACCTTGCGCAGGGGCTCGACAAAGACCTGCAAGCCAAGGGACTTTCAGTAATAGAGAGCCATCTGTTCACACATTCTCTATAAATACTGGCTTGTGGCTGGAAGTTGGCCAAATTTTGTGGCCACATGCACCCTGTCTGTATCAAGTTGTAACAACAGCCTTGTGTGGTATCACAGTGACATCAGACTGGGAACAGACAGTCACAAACACAAGCAACTTATGAAAGGGCATATTTGGAGCTCACCTGGAGGTGCTTTTAGTTGTGAGACAAGTACATGCTATGAGGTAATGAGCTGTGGTTGCCCATGCACCAATGAAGCATACCCTGGATTGGTATAGGGTGTAACAATAGATGTTAAACGTACCACAGAGGCCACAGTGGAGCAAATCTTGAAAGGAATTCGGAGGAGACAGTCGAAAACAAATTTAGCTGCTACATCTGTGGGTTGATGTCCAGTATTTAGCCCATCGACTGTGTCAGAGCCAGCACACATCTTTTCAAGGGCTGTTTCAACACGGTTTGCTAATAATTGCATTGAGACTTCACGCACACTGCCCCTCTTGACTACCATTGACACCAGGTGGCCAGCAGTAGTGACTGAATCAGAAGCTTCAACCGCTGCAATAAAATCCTGGAGAGAGGAGTCGGGGTTGATGTGAAGCAGCCTGCCCGGGGAGAGTTCGAGAGCATGAACCACGCTTCCCCTCTGAGGGCCAGCCGTGCTTGCTTCTTTCACGAGGAAGTCCGAGAGGCTTCCGAGCTGTGGCTTGTAAACAAGTTCCCAGTGCGACCATTCAGTTAGGTCGTCAAGGAGGGGGGCTTTTTGGAGGGTCTTGAGGGCATCCTGTCTGGTCTGATGGCCCAGTACCCCGACTGGTGATTGCGCTACGTGCTGAAGACCCGACTCACTAGTACCATCATTGATCAGGAGTGGGGACAAGAAGGCGATCGTTGGTGTGGACGGGGCTTGCTGCTGCAAGGACACCTCCTCGGCCATTAGTTTGTCAACGTTGCCACATCCGAGATCCTCGACCGATGAGACCCCAAACTGGAGGGTAATAGCAGCTGCCACTGCCTCCTGCATGCAAACAGGAAACCATTCTCACGACACATGGAACCATCAATATTGGACAGAGAGGTGTAGTGGGCTATTTTTTCAAGTTCCATTCTCGTTTCTCGTACTGCCTGCAGTACGGAGGGTTTTATTTGCGCCTGCTCACAGCAGCTGCATGGACTTTATTAAAACAACATCTGACTGTCTGTAGTTGAACTATATAACCACGGTTGAATGCCAGAACAGGAACAGGAGCTAATATACTGGGCATACATAACAGCAAGTGTTTTTAGTTGGGCAGCTGTTATGTAGAAACTTGGCAAGCTGGGTATGACTTCTACAACCTCCTTTTGACAACAAAAGGTTTGCTACATGAAGCTGGACGGGTAGGGAGAGTTGGTATGCCAGCAAAAAGCTTTTTAACCTACCGCACCAGTTGGCTGGTGCGCGAGCTAATATACTGGGCATGGATACACCCTAACCACACAGGACTTTATAGAATTGTTGTTATGCAGCTAGAGTTACAAGAATTTTTTTCAATGGATGATCTTGTACGTACCCGATTCTTCTTCTTCTCCTGCTTCAGCTGCAGTATGAGCTCCAGGAGCCTCCTCTTCATGCTGGCAGTGTGGCTGCCGCTGTGGTGAGCACCGATCAGGCTCCCTCCAAGAGCCGTGATGGCCTTCTCTTGTGCGGTGAGGAAGTGGAGGAAGGAGCTGTTGCCAAGGGAGTCAAATGTTGGGGCACTGAAGTGGTCAGCAACGTGCTTCTCAATGCGAGCAAGGCACGCAAGGTCAGTAGGGAAAGACGTTCTCCTCAGAAGCTCCAACAGCTTTTGGAGAACATCACCTGAGGGTATATTACATGTAAGTAGGGGTTCTATCACTTCAAGCAATTCACTAAATGGACAGTGTAAATCCTGTGATGGGCATCTACATACTGTTCACACTTTCAATTTGCTATTCAGCTAGGATTTTAGCATTTCTGTTCACAAACACCAAGAGATGCACACAGAACTACCTGACAGTTGTGAACATTGCAGCTGCTGCGGTCATCAGTTCCACTGTCTGTACGCCATGTCCAAGACCACTGAACTATCTATCTATCTACCTATCTATCCTATCCATCTATCTATCTACATGTGTATCTATCTATCTATCCTATCTATCTACCTACCTATATACACAAATGTAGTCATCTAGCTGGTTCTAACCTGGAGGCTGGTGGAACTGCTCCTCCGGGTTGCTGCTAACAGCTGTGAGCTGTTGGTAGCTGGTACGCTCCTCAACAAGTTGTGGCAGCAATTTCTCCATCCCATATGCTCCCTCATAAATTGCAAGAATGAAGAGTCTCCTAAAGCGTTGGCTTTGGGTAATGAAGTGCAAGAAGTCGTTGATTCTCGCCTTTTGGAAACCAGAGAAGTAGCTTTGACATGCTTCAAAAATACCAAAGAGGATCTGAGCGGGGTCCTTCATGGCCAAATCTCTCCTCACTGAAAGGGGATCGTTGCTGGAGGCTGAAAGTCTCCTCCTCAGGACGTCCACCTCATGGTCCAGGATGGCAGCCACTTCCTTCTCGATGTCTTTCTCTCGTCTTTGACGTGCGAGTCGCTGGGTGCTTCGGAACCTGTAGGTGGTCTGAAGAGTATCACCCAATCAGATATCAATACATACAAACTCTTGATTCTATAACTGGCTCCCGTAGTCTAGGAATACTAGTTCCATAGTCTAGACTAGCAGTAGATGGTCGTGTTTTGCAAGAAAGGTATAGTAGTCATTAGGGCTGAGTAGTATTGAGCAATCACCCTAGAAGGGTCCCGATTCCCACAGCACAGGTGGTCACTTAGCAGAATGGACTAATAACACAGTGCTAATGCTCCTGATGTTAACACATCACTGATGCTAACTTCACACTACTATCACCCTGCAATACCTGGACAGCAAGTGGGAAGCTGGTGATTCGAACACAGAGATGGTAGACACTTTCCAGCCTCTCTCTCTTCTGCATGAATTCCAAGAACTCCTCGAGTGACTGCCGTTCACTTCGGTTCGACCTCTTGTTGACAAATTCTGAAAGATGCTTATACATTTTGAATGAAGTAATGTTCGGAATGGACTCCAAATCCGTGGGGGGTTTGAAGAAGTTTTGAACCAGGGGATGCCTCAAGAGGGGACCGAGGTGAAGAGCTTCATAGTTGTCCACACCTTCTGTGGACACAATCGCCTGCTCAAGCTCATAGAGAGAAGTGACAGGACTCATACGACAGAATACCTTGATTAGCTCTTCAATTCGGCCATGTGCTTTACTAAACTCACTCCAGGCCGGTATTTCCTTGAAGCTGATCGCCCTGCCACTTTGATGTGCTTGCCTGAGCAAGGACTGCAGAAGGTCCCATACTTTATACGTCGGTAGAAATTTACCACTTAATGAGAGATCTTCAATCATTGCCTCTAGAGTGGAATTCACCCACTGTTTGTCCATTTTCTTATTTCTTTTGGTCTTCAGTGGAGCTACAGGAAGGTTTGGACCTTCCATATCTGGGCGAAATCTCGGGTGGCACGGCTTGTTTGCAACCAATTCATCTTCGTCAGAATTTGGGAATGTTTTTGTAACAGACTTCATGGAGGGGGGAGGTGGTGACGGGCTTGGCTGCATGGCTGGGTGTGGTGGTCGATGAGACGGGCTTTGGCTAAACTGTTGCATGATTTGCACGGCTGGGTGTACTGGTAGAGGGTCACGATGAGACGGGCTTGGACTAAACTGCAGCATGACTGGGTGTGGAGGTAGACGGTCGGGATGAGGTCGGCATTGCGCTATCTGCGGCATACCTGGCAGTGATACAGCACCACGGAAAGGTGCATGCGGAGTTAGAAGTAGTGGGCGCTTTTGCCCTACAGGGTCAGCAGGAGGGTGGCCTTGCGTTGGAAAGTCCATGGGCACATCACGCTCTCCAAACGTGCTGTGCTGGAGTGGGGCGGCTGATTGCATTCTTGCCTTCTTTGTGGGAGGAGGGGACTCTGGTGAGGCTTGCACCCCCTCAAGATTTGCCGAAACACTTCTGTCAAACTGGCAGAGAGAAAGGGACTGAAGGCCAGAGCCGACAAAACTCTCCTGCTGGATAGTACCATGGCATAGGTGAAGTAAGTGCTTCACAAATTCATGAAGGGAAGTGACCCCAGTAAACGTATAAAGAAAATGAACGTCCAGTCCGGTGGTTTCTTTGAAACACGCGGGAACATCCTCCACGAGGATTGACCCACCCCACGACTGTAGTACGGGACAGAAGAAGAACCGCAACACTTTGGGCTGGCTTAGGGAGACCTCGTCTTCATGTCGCTCGAATATGGACAGCTTTTGCACAAGTTTCTCGACTCCCGAGCAACCGTAATCGCGCAGTCTGATATTTCTTTTAAGTTTTTGCGCGAACACTGTTGTCAGGCGAGACACTTGGATTCTTGGGGTTGATTCAAACACTTGGACAAAATCCTTCGCTAATATGAACAGCCTCCCGTCGTTGCAACTGCGCCGCACCTCCATATTTGCCTCAGGGCCCGGGCCGAGGGAGAGAGCTGTAGGCCTCAGGGCTAGGGCACGACTGTGCTGTGTTGATGTTGGCAGCCTTCTGTAGCTAGCTATATAAGCTAACCGGTCGACCACGTGCAGTGGTACGGCCCGCCCGCGCCCCGCCTTTTTATTCTGCTGACGGTTTTGACGTCATAGCATTACGTATTCGCTATTAGTATAAAATACACGTGAATGGCGTCTAGTAGATTGTCTTGTTGAATTTCTCCAGAGGAATTATGGCGAGTGGGATCGCTGGCCGACCTCCAGCTTCGAAGTACGTTGCCTAGTGGGTATAGACACACCTATAAGGATAAAGCATGGGAAAAAGATGTGTTGTTTTACGAAAATTATGCTGAGTCACTCACTGTACAATACTTCTCTCGTGACGCATACAGGGACGCTGTTGAGTCACTCATCCAGCGTTATTTCCTACAGTTGACTAAGGGATGTGGTCACAAGGATTGTTCCAACCCCAACTGTGCGACAGGGAGTGGGAAGCCTGTTGACCCAAATAAGGCAGCAGCCGTTGCCATAGCATTGGCCCAACGGAAGAAGAAAGGCCATCTCTGTGTGTCCTCTGGTCCTTCAAATAAGAACAATTTAGCAAAGAATAGTGTGAGTGCTCCTGCCATGGTGCCCAGCAAGCCTACTGCTGTCCGATCACCAGGCCCTAGCATTCCACATCAACCATCAGAGCCCATGGACACGACAGACTCGTCCACAGGGGGAGTGGAGCCCTCCAGTTCGACAGACAGTGCCTCAAGTAGCACTCTCATCCTAGTGACATCGGGAGCGGTGTTGGAGCCAGAGCCCGTCCCTCCCCGTAAGCAGCTGCCAGCCAGCAGCAGCACTGGCCTGGAGGATGGGAGCTCAAGCAGAGAGAACGTTAGCATGGAGGTGTCTCCTTCTCCCTCTGCCAAGAAACAAGTGGAGGAGACTCCCGCCTCTCTCTGTAGTGCCCTCTGTGCTAGGTGAGTCTCTTGTTCGTGTCTCTCAATCACTGGACTGGAATGGTGGAATGGACAATACACGATAAACGTGACCTTTAACCCTAAGACTATGAAGGGTGCCTGAACGTAGGCTAATACAAGCCAGTATGAGTAAGTTAGTGAATGAATAGCCCATTTGTGTACCACAGTAGAGTAAAAGCATTCGTAAGCGTATATGCTTTCTGCTAAGATGGGAAGTTAAGTATTATGTGCATGTAATTTATCATGGTCACTGTAGTCAGAGGGTTAAGCCGACTGCAGTTGCAACTATGTTTGTGTGTGTAAGGGGAGCACTCGTATAGGTCAACCTTTTGTGTACCCCTGTCATTGTGTGACAAAATAAATTCAGTTCAGATCAGATCAGAACATAGTAGCAAACCACTTAATGACAGTGTGTCTGTTTCTGACCTTTGACCTCCAGAGGTGCCCTACCTGACCGAGGCCAAGGTGAAGGAAATGATTGAGAAAGCTGAGAGCTCGAGGCTTGGAGACTACAAGGAGCTCACCAACAACATCTGGCTTGTGTTCAGTAGTCCAGACTCTCTGAACAAGAGCTTCCTGCTCCCCAAGGGGGAGGAAGAGCGCGCAGAGGCCTGCAAGGCTTCAAACATCACTGTAGACGTAGGAGCAGTGCGGAGAACTTTTGCCTCCCTGTTCAGTTTGGAGCTGGAGAGTGTCAGGAACACTATGGTGAACGCGATGGAGGTGTACTGCAGCCAGCTGCAGCGGGAGAAGGCCTTCACCCTCAAGCAACCCCTGAACCACTTTGTCGTGCTCTTTGAAAACCCGTTGCTGCACAGTCCAGAGTTCATGAAGGCATTTCCGAAGTTGCTGCAAGTAGTTGCAAAGCTTCCCGTGCAACGCAAGGAGCTGCTGGTCCACTGGTACTCGTACTACTCCGCAGAAGAGCTTCGGACAATCCTCTCCTCCCTACAGCAGCTGATCACTCTTCAGTTGCTGTTCTCCGACGACGATGACCACCCCAGGGCATACATTCCCCAGTCCGACCCGGCCATTGTGTCGGCTACCAAAACCATGACGATCTTGTGCTTTGCCAACCTGCTGAAGGGTAAGAGGGAGGGAAGGGTGCGGCCGATGAGCAGACACCTGTCCAGTGTGGCGGCCAAGACAAAGTCAGAGTTGATGCAAATGGAAGACAGTGAGTACGAGCAGCTCTTGTTCAGAATGAAAGTCCACCCAGCAAATGCAACCAGCACACCGATCCCCTTCGCTGAGTTTCTGAATGAGGAACTGAATAGCAGAGTGAATATGGGGATCGACTACCAGAGGGACTACGTCAGTGGCGTGAATGGTGAGAAGAACTTTTCATTTATCGAGTATCCCTTCATCCTCAACGCGGCTAATAAGGTGGAGAAGTTATTTCGAGACAACTTGGTGAGCCAGTTTGGTGAACGTCAGCGGACGCTGTTTCATGCCGTGCTCACTGGTGTTCCGGACATCCCCTTCCTGATGCTGAGGGTGGACAGAAACAACATGCTGTCAGACACCCTCGTACAGGTGGGTGGGTGGGTGGTTGGGTGCATGGTGTGGGGGTGGGTATATGTTGCCAGTTGGTGTGTGTCTGGGTGTGTGTATGCGGGAGAGAGTGTGTGCATGATGGTGTGTGTGTGTTGGAGGGAGGGTTTGCTGGTATCGCTGTACGAGTCCCTGCAAGACTACATACAGCATTCAGTACACGTGATTGGGTTTCTTACAACTCCCAATCAATGTTCTGTGACCCGGCTTCTTCACTGTCCAGTACTTGTCTACATGACTCCATCCACATTCTCAGAGCTTACCAGAACCTCTAAGTGACACACACACCTTAATCGTGGATTTTCGCTTATCATCATTACAAGGAAATGCACATGGTTGAAGCCGTCCTGACCAGCAACTAAGTAGGATGATATGTACATGTATGTGTGTGTGTTGTGGTTATGCACGTGGTCTGTTTGGGTCATGCAGCTGGAAGCAATCTCAGAGATGAACCCGATTGATCTTCGCAAGCAGCTGATGGTGGAGTTCAAAGGGGAGGAGGGGATTGACGAGGGTGGGCTTCAAAAAGAGTTGTTCCAGCTCCTGGTTGAGAAGCTGTTCGATCCGATGTATGGTAAGAGTTATGGGTGTGGCAAGAATCATTAGAGTTATTTGTATAGTATGTATCCCCATGTATTACCACACATCCCCTCCCCCCCTCCTCCTCCTGGTACTATAGGAGTATGTAGACCTATATACCGACTGGTTGCTCAATGGTAGCATAGCAAAGAGCTTTGATGCCTTCAAGCGTGGGTTTGACCTGGTGTTGGGCCAGAGCTGTCTCGCAGACCTCTTCACGGCTGAGGAGCTGGAAATGCTGATCTGTGGCAGCAACGTAAGTGATACATCCGTCCGTAGATACATTGAGGAAGAGAAGGCTAGATTAATTAATGACACTCATCCAATTTTGAACATCAAGACCGAGTCTCAAATTGGGGACAGTGAAGTTTGCTTATCCTATTCTGTGAATGGATGTGGTACATTATGTGATGAAAGGAGGTACTGCATTGTGCCTTGCACCACATGCTTGTGCCTGGCCACGTGCTTGTGAGTCAACAGTGCTCACTGTTCGACTGCTCACTGTTCGACTCCACATGTAGCTGCTCTACCTCTGCAAACCCTGAAGGCCCCACACGTTTGTCCAAGGCTGAAAATCACACACCATCCTCATGGCTAATAAACTCAAACAGCCGGCTGGAAACCTGCTACATTAGCCTCGTTGCGAGGCTACTGCTACATCAACATTCCTAAGTGTGCCTTACACTCGGCCTAATAACGAGTAGTTGCTGCCTGCAGTGTGCAGTCTGATGTCTGCAAAGTGAACTGAATTCTAAAGCCGACCACTAGTGCAACTGAATGCTACAGCACAGCTGCTTCTACAGAATGACGGAGGCTGCTTCACCCGCAGTGGAATGAGCAGACTTTGAGCTCCTAAGCATAACTATTTCTGTGTATTCAGTTTTTGTGCATTGCTGGATTTTAGTGCACCGAGGGCAATGTACCAACAGTCGAGGGCGGGATAATTCACAAGTTGAAGGCAGCCCTCAACCATTACTACATTGCCCGAGTGCACTAACTAACCCCATAATGTACCAAAACTGGTATAAGTTACTTACCTGCAACAGCCATTGAAAGTGTGCAATATCAGTGTGCATTGCGCAGTTTAAAGTACAGTCATGTGATCAGGCGTCTGATTCGTTGAGGGTTGTACAAGTAACACTAATTGATGTTTACTTTGTATTTTGGTGAACTTAACAGAGTAATGTTTTCTGTTCAGGAGTGGGACCTTGACGCTCTGGAATCAACCACACACTACGATGGCTTTGATGTGAACCACCCTGTCATCATGTGAGCTATTCAATCTGTTGTGGTACGCGGTGTGTACATAAAGGTAGACCTTTGGACAGAGATTCCAACATTGGTTGTGATTCCAATATTGCTCTTACAGCAACTTCTGGCAGATCGTCCGCTCATTCTCTGAGATCCAGAAGAAGCAGTTACTTGCATTTGTGACCGGTTCCGACCGTATCCCCCTCGGAGGGATGGCAAAACTCAAGTTCATCATCGTCAAGAATGGACCAGACTCAGACAGGTATGTGTACCCCTGGCCCGTGTCACTGTGCATATTATCACATGACCAAGTGCCTTACTGGCTCCATTCTAAGGAGAGGTTGCAGCTCCTGAATTGTGATACCTGTAATAATTGTGCGTATAAATTTTAATGCAAGCAATGAACTCCAGGGTGGAGGCCTGGGAACAAGGCTAACTGAAATAAGCAGAGAGAATGCCTCCTGGTATCTCAGAGGTCTCAACTCAACTTTGATTGCTTGCAGAAGACTGGTCACTTCATCGCATGATAGTGGCAGTGATACTAGCCTCGTTCCCAGGCAGCGTGTTCTCTCCTCCCACGTGGCCCGGGAACGAGACTACAGTGATACCTGCCGTGGTCATCAATATAACAAAGTGTCACCTCTCAGCGGCATCGTACTGCAAGAGTCACCATCTTCCTCTTCTCTCTCCCAGGCTCCCAACAGCCCACACGTGCTTCAATGCTCTCCTGCTGTGCGACTACAGCAGCAAGGAGAAGCTTCAAGACAGACTCACCAAGGCCATTTCACATGCCAAGGGCTTTGGGATGCTATAGTGCAAATTACCATCATGGTCATCAGCAATAATTCGTGAAGTAGCTTGGATGCTCTGTGTATTGTCGTCTGTAGCCATTTCCATCTGCATGTGTTGGTATGCACGCATGCTGCATGAACTAAGGATCTGATGTGTTTTGAAACTGTCATTGTATAAATCTTCAAGTCAGCAGAATGCCATTGTATTTTTATGACATCTTGCTATAAAACAAATGACCATCGAGTTTGACCAAAAGTAGTGAATGAAACTGTGAATGATGATGAAAATCTTAATTCACTGGATGGCAGCTGCGTTGATCACCTTGGCAACCTTCCTCCTCTCCCTCACCCCAGTCCTCGTGCACTGCATCTCACACCAGCTGACTGGTACCATGGCTGCTCCCTCCTCGCTGGTCGCCACCACCACACCAAGCTCGGTTCTCAGCCGTAGAGAGGGCATACGCCTGACTCTCCCCTAGAGAGACAACTCGGGCACGCACAATGTCCCCAGGCCGGAACGATTTGAATACCTCCACCGTATCCTTTTCCATTGCTCTCACATTCTCCTTCTGAATGACGCCGTGAAGTGGCTCCTGGAGTACTTTGCTGTTCACGATGAGTATGCTGACCTTTGCTTGCCGCTCAGAAATGTTGATCACTTTCACAACCACTATGGACCCAACGGTAGGCACTCCCTCAAACGACTTCTTGCCGTGCACAGAGATGAGAGGTAGGGGGTTGTGGGAGCTGTCTATCTTGACTCTCCCTGCCCGAGTGGAGAAGACCCTTCCATGCCGCGTGTAAGTCCCACCTCCTGGTATGCATGCTGCAGACTGGCCGAGGGGGTCACCGGGGATCACAACATCACCATCTTGGGCTGCTGCTCTCTCCATATCGCTGGGCCGTTGGCCTGGAAGCTACACCAGGTGATCAGCATGAGATAGCTCAGCTGAGAAGGGGAATGGTGCCATTCTATGGTCATACTATCTGAGGTCCAAATTATGGAAAATCTTCATTGGTACTACAAGTGTTAACGGCTTGGCTTACATAAGATTGTCCACTCCGATCCTGTCTACGTATACGTCTCGATCCACTGTTGCACATGGTGTTCTGCATACCCAGTGCTATTTGAAGCACACCATAACTTACACGTGCGCACACAGTTGTCAAGGTAACGACTAACGGCCGGCCGCTGCATGCATGCACCGATGGCGCAGTACAAGTACGACCTTTACACAGTACCTACGGAGCCCAAAGGACCTCCCAGACACCATCCGTGGTGAGTGAACTAGAGAGAGAAAGCACTGACATTAGCTACTGAAAGTTATGTGATGGTGTCTGTGAAGCATGCATATGTCTGACATAGCCTACTGCAGTCTTGTGCTGTATAATGTGCTCACTGTACTGTTTTACTTGTGGACTTCCTGGAAGAGCGGCTGATTGCAGGCTGAAGAACTTCCTGTTGCAATATTATTATGATCTATCTATTCTAGATCTATCTAGCTATTCCACGTTGTATGAACTGCAGAGACATACAGAAATTACCAAGTCTACTGATTAATGCGCACTGATCTCAGGTACAGGGAGCGGCTGCAACTCAAGTTTTTGAAGACCTCCAGACAGTCGGCAGCACTGGATGGGGCCAGGTGGGTCTCTCTGGCGGGAGACATTGATGACTTCAGGTCAGGAGTGCCAGCACAGACCAAAGGCAGTGAGATGGTCAAGAAGGTGGGTGGGTGATTGTGTTCACCATTACAATAGAGACACTCTGTTGAGCGTTTGTTTACGTTTACTGACCAACGTGAAAAGTATCATGCTCACTTGCATACTCATCCTCCCCACTCAGACCCAGTTGAACCCTGTCCCACTGGTGGACTCCAGATCCTCCGAGGTGTACCGTCATGTGACACGGGGGAAGGAGAGGAGGCCCCAGAGCAAGTTGCTCAGGCACAACCGCGGAATGCGCACCCTCTACCAGAGGTGAGGGAATACATGTATAAGCTATAACTGCTGTTCAGCGATTCATCTTGCTCCAGTGTTCCTTTTGTATGTGAATGTTACTTACTGCTGACACACACACACACACACACACACACACACAGGGTAGGACCTCGCAGGCAGATGCAACGAGAGCACGTCGGAGATGTGGAGGCCAACCTCTTGGAGCATCCCCTTGGACTATATCCCCACCTTGAGGAAGCCATCGCACCTGAGGTAAAACATCATACCCAAACCTGTTGGCAGGTTGAGGGACGAGCCTGGGACAAAATGTGATGGTGTGTGTGTTTGTTATTTTGTGTATGCACAGTTGCTCAAGGATGTGGTGTAGGAATCATTGACCCAGATTTGAAGGCTGCTTACAGTGAATCAGAGGTATGTACATCGTTGCATGTGTACATTGAGATCATTAAATGTAACCTCCCACTCACCACACACACACACACACACACACACACACACACACACACACACACACACATACACACACACACACACACACACACACACACACACACACACACACACACACAGTTGAGTAGCAGTACACAGCCTGCAGTAGTACCAGGCAGTGGCCACGTCCTAGAGGTGAGAGTGTGTATGTGCATTGCACACACTCGGTCTTAAGGTGCAGATGTAACTGACAGCTCTCTTTTGATCTGTGCAGCAGGTGGGAACACCCTCCAGCACCACTGGTGACGGTACTGATACAAGGTACATGATAGAGCACCACTGGTGACGGTACTGATACAAGGTACATGATAGAGCACCACTGGTGACGGTACTGATACAAGGTACATGATAGTGAGAGAGAGTGAGATGAAATGTCTGTTTGTTTTGCTGTTTGACCCAAAATCACACGAAAAAACCATGGATTATAGCCTTTGATCAACTGCGATTTTTGACCAAAATGTATTATTCCCAATACCAATTTTGGTTCATTAGTCCATTTTTGGGCAGAAATGGCACACCAGTCACCCGATAGAACAGGAGTGCTGTTTCTTCCAATTAAGTCGCAGTATTTGGTTCAAATGTGTGTGTGGATTCAATTTCTCTCTCTCACTCTCTCAGCATTACGTATACCGAGTCTATACTAACCAACACTTCCCCCCATCAACCCACCCCCCCCCCCCCCCCCCCCCCCCCCCCCCCCCCACAGTGCCCCCTGCACCCAGGCTGTCGTGTACCGGTGGCCGCTAAAGCAGTCGGAGGAGGAACAAAAGAGGGAGCAGTCCCTTCTGGCCAGCCAGCAGGCCGTCTCTCCTACCCAGGAATCCAGGGTCAACCACGTCACACATGGCCTCGTGCAGTGGGTCAGGGACCTGGTCAGTCACACCTGATATGTGTGTGTGTGTGTGTGGGGGGGGGGGGGGGGGGGGGGGGGGGGGGGGGGGGAGGGGGGCATCTAATGTCCTAGTTCAAGGCATGGCACATTGCTACAGTTGGAGTGGGGGGGGGGGGGGGGGGAGAGAGAGAGATAGGAGGGGGGAGGGGGGAGAGAGATAGGAGGGGGGAGGGGGGAGGGAGAGAGATGGGAGGGGGGAGGGAGGATGGAGAGATATAGGAAGGGGAGGGGGGAGAGAGATAGGAGGGGGGGAGGGAGGGTGGAGAGATATAGGAGGGGGAGGGGGGAGAGAGATAGGAGGGGGGGAGGGGGGAGAGAGATAGGAGGGGGGGAGAGAGGGTGGAGAGATATAGGAGGGGGAGGGGGAGGGGGGAGAGAGATAGGAGGGGGGGAGAAAAGCATGAAGTATGAGCCCTCCTAGGATAGGGCCAGCTGCTTCCCCCTCCCTACTTTATATGCAGCCTCTTACTCTCCTGGTTTTATTTCACAGGGTGGGAGCGATGAGGCAGAGCAGTACAGCATCGATGAGGCCACCATCAAGAGCCTGTTTGGAAGTGACTACGAGACAAGAGTGAGTCGATGCAGGTTGAAGCAGCCTAGCTAGCTTGGTGTGTTGGCCAGAGGAAGTACGATAGGGTAGATACTGCTGCTTGTAATGGGCACACTTGAGGTTGGAAGTATTTCTGCTACCTTACATTGTATGAAGGAGGGACTGAAAAGAGTTCTCTCAACCCGAATGTGGATTGTGTTCACATCTTATACCCCCTCCCCCGTCAGCCAACACTGACAGCACCCATCCGTGTGGTTGACCTGGTGAATGTTCCTGAAGCGTTGAGGTTGGAGACAAGGGAGCACACTGCGTACTCTGCGTCCTCCTCTGTGAGACCCTCCACTGGAGGAGGGGAGGAGTGGAGGGATGGAAGGAGGAGGAGGAGGGGTGCTACCTTCCCTGGAATGGTCAGCGTGTGTGTGCGTGTGCATGTGTGTGTATGTGTGTGTGTTTGCGTGTGCGTGTGCATGTGTGTGTGTAAGCATTCACGGGTTGAACTCCTGCTCTGTTGTCTCAGGAGGTGGAGGACCTTCACTGTGTGAGAACTCGGTATGGAGCCTGGTACCTTCCCGTCAGCCTCTGGAGACCCAGACCATGGGATGAGGTGTGTGCATGTGACTAAACTGTCTAATGTGGCACGAGTTCATGGAGGCATCAGTTGGAGAGGGTGTACTGTTCCATTCCTCCCTCTCCCTCCCTCCCTCCCCTCCCTCCCTCCCTCCCTCCCTCCCTCCCTCCCTCCCTCCCTCCCTCCCTCCCTCCCTTCCCTCCCTCCCTCCCTCCCTCCCTTCCCTCCCTCCCTCCCTCCCTCCCTTCCCTCCCTCCCTCCCTCCCTCCCTCCCTCCCTCCGTCCCCCCCCCCCCCCAATCCTCCGTCCCCAACCCCAGCCTCTGTGTGACCCTCGGCAAGAGGCAACAGCAGCTGAAAATGAAGTAGCCAGAAGAAACCAGGCCATGGATGAGATGTTGGCTGGGCTTCATGGGACGCATGCATTCAGGGAGTTTGTAGTCTCTCGTCGACCCGGGGCCAACGTTCCCATGGTAAGAGTGACGTCGACCAGGATCCGTGTGCATAAACGTGTGTGTGTCTGTTAGTCAGTGTAAGTGAGCTAGTATGTAGTGCTAGCCTACCCTGCTTCCTTTGTAGCCTGTATTGGCAGAATTATAGATCTAGAGTACAAAGGGAGCGTTTTCGAAGTGGTTATTGGTCCGGCGGGAAGTAGCAATGGTTAGGGTAGGTTAGGGCCAGGGCAGGTGCTGAATGCACAAGCATGTCCATTGCCTATGCTCCTGCCGGACCAATATCCGCTTCCTTATTCTTCTTGCAGTTCCTCAGGTCCCTCAATGCTGACGATGCACAGAAGCAGGCACAGTCAAGCACTAGACGGAACACAGCCGCCGTGTCATAGTGCATGTATTAGCTTCCACTCTTCATTTCTGATTTGAATTACTCAAACCTGGTAGCTAGGTAGCTAGACATTGTGGGCCAGCCTCTCGTGTGGTGAGAGGATGGCCTGCAAGACTAGCTACACTTTCCGTTGCAATACACACTTGAAATTTCGGGTGATTCTTCATGTACCGTTCCTGGGAATACATCATCATTACATCATACTGTTTATTAGCATTACATCATAGTGTATGAGTGTCCACTGTCACCACTGTCACTGCTGTCACTAGTGTCACTACTGTCACTGCTGTCACCGTCACTAGTGTCACAAATGTCACCCACTGTCACTACTGCAGTCACCATGCACTGTCACTGCTGTCACCACTGTCACTGCTGTCACCGTCACTAGTGTCACAAATGTCACCCACTGTCACTACTGCAGTCACCACTGTCACCACTGTCACTGCTGTCACCGTCACTAGTGTCACAAATGTCACACTAGTGACAGTGGTGACAGTGGACACTCTTATACACTATGATGTAATGCTAATAAACAGTATGATGTAATGATGATGTATTCCCAGGAACGGTACATGAAGAATCACCCGAAATTTCTACCCAGTTGTCACAGCAGACTATTCAGTGATGATGTCATCCAATAATGGGGCCCAAAGACCAATCAAAACAACAGTGACTCCCTATAGCCTAGTACCTAGGTCCTGTACCTCCTAGTTATCAAAATGACTCCACCTCCTAGTTAATCGTGAGACAACCGGTAGTGACGTAAGTATGGCGTCCTACTCACTAGTTTTTGTAGTGGTCCTGCTGGTGGCGAGTTCCCTGATGTTGAGGAGGACGAAGAACTACTGGCTGAAGCTGCTCTTCCCTCTGGGGTGAGCCTCCACATGATATACATGATATATGCCAGTGTACATACGTATAACTGAGAGAGAGTTGCAGGTGAAGTCCTCTGCACAGATGGCTGCTTCTGCAGCTGCCTCACTCCATCCCATGGCCAAGCACTTGTCACTTGCAGCAGCAGGGGTACTGTAGTGTTGCTGGCCAGACGTGGCCTGGTGCACAAGATGAGGAGGTGCTGTGAGCTGGCCAGTGACCAAGGCCAGGGTGGAAGCCTCACGATGAACCTAGGGTAGGGGAGCTACAGAGGTGCACATGGGCAGACGTCTGGTGCTGGTGTGTGGGTTGAACGGAGACTAAGTATGATGCACATGCTGAGCACTTGTTACCCTGGACAGGACACCCCACCTGTGCCAGAACATCCCGTCCCATCCCAGTACTTAAAGATGAGATATGGGAAACAGAACGGATAAGTGACTACGTACTGCACTGCTACAAGCCAAGAATCACTGCTGTGTGCTGCCACGAACCCCTTATACTACTTGTACACTAAGATGGCAGCAGAGTTTGTGGAATTGATGACGTCAATGCAAATGCTCTTATGATATCATTCCATTCGGTTGTTGAGATTCTGAACGATCTCATTCCATAGGTACTTTCTGTATGCCAGGACTCGGCTGGGGTACAGGTTCCATCTGTACCAGCTGGGCAAGAGGCGGCCCCTCCCCCACTCCATTACACAGCCCATATCCCTCCCAGGTAGGCGTGGTCTCACCATTAATGAGCATGCAAGCTGTCCATCGTAAGTATTAATTCTTTGTTGTTGCCAGGGGTGACGGTTGTCCCAATTCCCATTCTGGATGACAATTATGCCTACTTGGTGATAGACACCGTCAGCAACATGGCCGTCGTCGTAGACCCCTCAGATGCCGAAGCTGTGAAGGTAGTATGTCACTTGTGTGCAACTCCATTGTGCAGCTATAATATTGTTACCCTGTTGCTAAGGTTTGCAATGATGATGAATCTCGTAGCGTAACTACCCACAAGGAGAGACTATTCCTATTATAGCACTGCGTAACTAGGGCATGTAAACATAAGGAGTTTGTCATCTTGAAGTGCTTGATGGTAGACTGGCAATCGGATATACAGAAGTGCTCAGTCCAGTCCGGACTAGTCTCGGTCCCAGACCCAAACAAACACCAGCACAGATTGCTTTCAGTAGCGACAAATTGTACATACTGGATGAAACCTCTGGGAATGAGACTAGTCTGGACTGAGCCCCAAACATGCTGAGTACTCGCAAAGAGAGAGCCATAGTGTTCACTGGTAGCTACAGGACACGTCAACCGTTGCAACCTGGCAATGTGAATGCATGTGCACGCCCCCCACCCTTAGGATATAGCATGCAGGAGCCCATAAGCCATACCACTGACTGCCATGCTTGCAGGCTCAGACAAGCCTGGGTATGAGGCTACACACTATGCAGCTATAATCACGGTATGTTCATCCTCTTTGTTCCATGCTTTGCCAGAGAAGTGTTCGAGAGAGGAACGTCAATCTGACAGCTGTTCTCACTACCCACAAACACTGGTACGGCAGTGCTCCTTTGCATGGCTCACCAGGTCCATTGTTTCAGCTACCATTAGCTGCTATGACTTGCTGTACTGATGCATGGTGTGGACAAGCAGGGCAATTATGCTCCACTACTGTGCTTGTGCGCTTGTGCTGAGGGTTCTAACCTTACTCATCTCCATTAACATGTGTACATGTAGAACAAATTGAGAGAAATAGCCTGGGTGCAAGGCGTAAAAGTTAGCTAAATGGGAAGGCTTCGCCTCCCAGCTGTCTCACAGCTTCTCCCTTAGCCTTTTACCCAGGATTTTCCCTCCCAGATTTTGTCTACAGTTTCTCTAAAGCTGTGAGGCACAGAATCCTGAGTATGGTTTCCGTCCCAGATCCTGGAATGGACAGCCTTCGTACAAGCCTACCTGCTACCAGTATGAGCAGCCTATCTCCACCCAAGCACAATTATGCTACGTGGAGAATAATTAAATAGACCACCTTGGCACCCTCATATCTTGAGAGTGCTGCCGTGTGGCTGTCATTTCTGCTGCCCTTGTAGGGACCACGCTGGTGGTAATGAAGCCCTGAAGAAGGAGTTCCCTCGCTTGGCCGTGTACGGAGGAGCCATGGACAACGTTCCAGGTGCCACACAGTATGTCCTACCGTCCAGGCAGTGGTGAGGTCAAGAAGGTCACTTGTTTGTAATCTATCTCCTTCAGTCCCTTGCAGGACAAAGCGATAGTGAAGGTTAGCTACTGTGTAGCATGTTGGCAAGTTGATACCAGTCTGAGGGGACCATGTGTTTCTGTATCTTGGGTACCCAGTACTATTACAGGTCTGAGCAATGCATGAGCTAGCTGTCCACTCTGGACACACTGTCAGACATAGCTAAACTTACTAGTCGCTGTTCCGCAAAAATGAAGTTGCATCTTCCAGTATGACATCAGTAACGGTGAGCATTGGCCTCTAATTTTCCTCACACATACTACAATTGTTTTAGCATAGAATACTAGTGGCTATAGAGATAGGCAGCAGCTGCAGAGATACTGTAGGCAGCAGCTGCAGAGAGTGGTATAGCTAGCAACTGCAGAGAGTGGTACAGCTATCAGCTGCAGAGAGTGGTACAGCTAGCAGCTGCAGAGAGTGGTACAGCTAGCAGCTGCAGAGAGTGGTACAGCTAGCAGCTGCAGAGAGTGGTACAGCTAGCAGCTGCAGAGAGTGGTACAGCTAGCAGCTGCAGAGAGTGGTACAGCTAGCAGCTGCAGAGAGTGGTACAGCTAGCAGCTGCATGCAGAGAGTGGTACAGCTAGCAGCTACACAGATCAGATATACAGTTTACCCCCAAGTTGGCCCCAACTCTACTCTAGCCACAATGAACCTAATACCTGCTGCCTATAGGTTGGAAGGCTTACCTTTGAAGCAATGTGGACCCCGGGACACACTGTTGGTAAGTCACTCAGCGGGCTGGCTCTGTTGGCTAAATACTATGACCTAAATACTGTGACCTTGACTAAGTACAGAAATTCATGGAGTTTGGGGAATTCCCAGGAATGCTGTGGCTGGTATGTTGTGTTTACGGGAGAAGTCCACAATGTGCTCTGGTCAGGTACACGCAGGTAGACAGGTATATTATTACTGCTAATAAACACATCAGGATTCACTGGGTCAGGTACACACAGGTGCTGTCTAGTATGTTAGTATAGCACATCACGTACACACATGTTGCCTGCAATGTCAGGATTCACTGGGTCAGGTACGCGCAGGTGCTGTCAGCATGAGTAATATTGTTAGTATAGCATGAGTCACGTACACACATGTTTCCTGCAATGTCAGGGCTCACTGGGTCAGGTACGCACATATTTCTGTCCTGGGTAGTCAGGTCCATGCATGCAAGAGTGCCGGAGGTCACGTATGTGCAGATTCTTAGCATACTACTGGCCACTACTATAACATCTCATTTGCATCATTAATTATGTGGAATGCTTGCCTAAACTCCATGGCATTTTGAACCTCATTAGGCTCACGTACACAGGTATCTATATAATAATACGGTTGTCACGTGTACATTGCACTTCTGAGTATTACGCTAGTTCCATTGTGTAAGCGTCTACTCATGCATGCCACAGGTTGCAACACTGCCATCTGGTGAGCTGAGCAGGCTGTGGGCTGGTTGACAGGAGAGGGCTGTGGGCTGGTTGACAGGAGAGGGCTGTGGGCTGGTTGACAGGAGAGGGCTGTGGGCTGGTTGACAGGAGAGGGTCGTGGGCTGGTTGACAGGAGAGGGCTGTGGGCTGGTTGACAGGAGAGGGTCGTGGGCTGGTTGACAGGAGAGGGCCGTGGGCTGGTTGACAGGAGAGGGCTGTGGGCTGGTTGACAGGAGAGGGCTGTGGGCTGGTTGACAGGAGAGGGCTGTGGGCTGGTTGACAGGAGAGGGCTGTGGGCTGGTTGACAGGAGAGGGCTGTGGGTTGGTTGACAGGAGAGGGCTGTGGGTTGGTTGACAGGAGAGGGCTGTGGGCTGGTTGACAGGAGAGGGCTGTGGGCTGGTTGACAGGAGAGGGCTGTGGGCTGGTTGACAGGAGAGGGCTGTGGGCTGGTTGACAGGAGAGGGCTGTGGGCTGGTTGACAGGAGAGGGCTGTGGGCTGGTTGACAGGAGAGGGCTGTGGGCTGGTTGACAGGAGAGGGCTGTGGGTTGGTTGACAGGAGAAGGGTGTGGGCTGGTTGACAGGAGAGGGCTGTGGGCTGGTTGACAGGAGAGGGTCGTGGGCTGGTTGACAGGAGAGGGTCGTGGGCTGGTTGACAGGAGAGGGTCATGGGCCGGATTGGACATTTCGGTCACTAGATATCGCCCATAGGGTGTGGTCCTGCTAGTACTCCATCATCAGTGTGCAGCAGTGTGTGGTTGCCCTGGTTCCCAGACCATACCAGCATGGGAATGAGACCAGCACTTGAGTTGGTGTATATCACTCTTAATTTAATGCAGGGCATATGGTGTACATGCTGCAAATGGAGCCGCCATGCTTGTTCACTGGGGACCACATATTCGTGGGGGGATGTGGTGAGTCCTGTGTCTTGTCCGGAATGTTTGCAACTTGAGGGTTTGTTCTGTCTGATTTTGGTCACTGGTCTCATCCTTTAGGCAGAATGTTTGAGGGTGATTCCGAGACAATGCTCAGGTCTCTTAAAAGGATTTCTGAACTGCCAAAGAATTCTCTGATCTTTCCAGGTTATAGTATTTGTGTAATCATGCATGTGTGTGTGTGTGTGTGTGTGTGTGTGTGTGTGTGTGTGTGTGAGAGAGAGAGAGAGAGAGAGAGAGAGAGAGAGAGTTGGTGGAGAGGTGCATCACCAGTTGTTAGGGGGTAGTAATGCAATTTACACACACAGCCTTGTTCCATTCTCATGTCTTTGATTGCTTGCAAATACGGATCTGATCGCAGGTAGACAGAAGTTAGACACACAGGGGACAGTGCCCAACCAGAATTCGCATGTCGCATCATCCTGAAAAGCAAGCACTAGTGATACTGGCCTCCAGCCCTTGGACGGACATTGCAAGGAATGGCTTTGCGATCCTTCGTCAGGCACCGTCCCACGTGTGTCTACCCTCTGTCTACCTGCTGACATGCACATGATCTGATCTCCCAGCCTGATTCCAGTGTCTTGCTTTACAGGGCATGAGTATGCCTGGCTGAATATGAAGTTTTCAAGTACATTGCAACCAGCCCTGCTGCAAGTCCAGGTATGGAATGGAGGGATATCCTGTAGTGGTAACTGCCAGTGGAAGGTCTCCTAGTGGTAACTTACAATTTGAAACAGGAAACTCAGATGCCATTGTAGCTTCTTCAATTTTGAAATGTGACATTAACTGCCATAGTTCCCTTGTACCACACGGGTATAAGATTATTATTTTTGCAAAACCTTCTACAGCCGCTCACTTGTAAAGCTCTTTTGGAACAACATTAAGTGCAGTGGGGGAAATAGCTGTGTGCAAAACACCCTGCAAATCCACTATACAAAAGTCATGTATTAATGATACCTGTAGGGGGGTTTTATACTTAACTATTGTCGCTACCTACTTTCCATCCCAATGTTGTTTTTCTACAGAACAAATGGCAGTGGGTGAAGCAGCAGCGTGCACACAAACTTGCGGCAGTAAGTGGCTTGCCGTAGCTTACGTACTTCTCTTTCAGGATCAGTTGATTCCTGGTCAGCCAGTACAAACACCAGCCCAAGATATGCTGCTGAAGTCACCCAGTGCTCAGGATACGTTTGAAGCAATAACAAGTCTCATCAGCTGTGTAGTGTGTACACTGGGATAACTGGGAGGTGGGGACTGCTGTGTTAAACCTTGATATATGTGAGAGACAGTCGGCTTGATTTGCAAATGCCTAGAAAGAGAAACTGAATCAACGAAAAAGTCAAACAGGGCAATTGAGGGCAGGTTTGGTATGCATGAGGATGATTACAGAAAGAGCTGCACCTCTGATTTACATCAGTATGCCAGGTATAAATATGGTGGCAGCCTAGACCTAATTCTGGACTCCAGAAGTAGAGATTGCAGTTGCTAAGAAGTTTTCTGCACTCCCTCAGGACTACATACAGACCTAGCGAGCCAATGAGAGCAACATGCAGTGAGCTTGTCTGACATCACACTATAAAGAAGAAAATGCTGTCTAGTTCTTTTGCATAATGTGTGTACAAGCTGGTTAGATTTATAAATGACCCGTGATAATGTTGACTCTGAATCACCTTTGCAAGTTCCCGTTGGTCAACATGCGTCAAGTGGCTGAGTCTGTCTCTCTCTCTCTCTCTCTCTCTCTCTCTCTCTCTCTCTCTTCAATCAGATTCCCTCCATTTTATCTGAGGAGCTGAAATACAACTTGTTTTTGTGTCCCAGACTGGGAGGAATCCATCTTAAGGATGCTCTCGGGCTTCCCCACCACTGCAATGACTCAGCAGTCCTAGCAGAACTGAGGAAGCGGAAAGACGCTTAAAACCTTTTGACTAGTGCCATAATTATCACCTACAGGCAAGACAATGTTGTAGAGTGTAATACACAACTCAAGTGCTGCGTCCGATCTGTGTGTCCAGTGTGTAGCTTTCAGACTCCAAATTTGGCAACTTATGTATCAACATTTCGGGCAGATTTTCCACAAAAGTTGCCAATTTTGATAATTCATGGCTACAGACACTGCTGTTAATGGCAAATTAAATTTTGGGAGACATTGGCAATTTCCATGCTTACCACAGATGGCAAATTTTCTTTCTCAAAGGAATTTCATATCCAGGCAAACTTTGTCTCTGACAAAAATTAGCAACAGTTACTGTTGTCAACATTGTTGACACCTAGGTAGCCAAAACTGGCAACTGAACGTAGCTCGTTAGCCAGCTACAATAATGATAGCTACTACTAAACTACATTGCACCGCATAACAAAATACTGTATAATGTGATGTGGACGGTTGAAATTCGAAGAAGCCTAACGGTTAAAGTAGGCGAGAATAATTATTTGTGTGGAGAGTTACCGTGTTACTGTACAGAGACTATTAAATTATCGTGTTGTTGGCAGAGTCCCCTGCAACTATACTGGAGAATATGCTGACCATAAGAAGTGGAGGTTTACATGCAAATGTACGACACAATCAATTAAGGAAAAGCAGAACATTAATTTTGGTTGTTGGAGCATCTAGTGGTGGGAGTAATGGAAGGAGGTACATGTGTTTGTGTGTGGTTTGATAGGTGTATGTGAGGCAATGTGCAGCTGGAGAAGGTGACTGAATGAAAAGGCTGGAGTAGGAAGGTGGCGTCATTTCCCAGGCACCGAGTGCCTGCATGGGAAGTATAATTATATAGTCTAATAGGAAGAATGGGCAGTTTGAGGTGGAGAGATTGAGGCAGGTTGGTGTCCTGTCCTCCAGCCCAGGAATGCCAATGCAGAAATTTTTATGCAGGTCCTGGGCCCCATTACCTTCCTAGCTACCCTATGATATAAATCCAATGTCTATGACCAATGTCAGTTTAGTGCGCAGGGTGACTTTCTTTTGTGTATTCAGCAATCTTCAGTTTCTCTGCAACTCTCAACCCACGGCCAGATTTTCGATGGGAACTACATGTGTACTCACCAGGCCAAGTGTGGAGCATGCAGCAGAAGTGGCCAGGTGGGATAAAAACAGGAAGATATGGCTGTACAGGATACCGATGAGGTATATACGTATATGCAGGAGACTGTTAGGAGCAGTGGTTGGAGTGACCTGCATGCATGGGTTATGAACTGAACTGGAACTCTAACCGCAAATTAGGAAGCGGAAACTCGTACGGCAGGAAGTAACTAATGGCACGCATGCGCATTCAGCACTGGCCCTTGGCCCGACCCGTTGCCCTACTTCCTGCCGGACCTATAACCACTTCAAGGTACTTACGATTGGCAGAATGACATGTAGCTTAGTAGCTGATGTGTACAGTTATCATGGCTCAGACTGATGAAGAAACTACTTTCGCCGTCGGAGATCGCTTTTCCTCGTACAAGGAGTTAGACGAGAAAGTGAAGGCCTATGAGAAGTCAAGACACGTCCAGCTGACCCACAGAGACTCTAGAACTCTGGAAGCTTCAAGGAAGAGGGTGCCAAAAAGGGTGGAGAGTGCCAATAAAGTTCTGGTGTATTACAGTGTCCACCTTACCTGTGTCTTTGGGGGCAAGAAGTACGTCAATAGGGGGACAGGAGAGAGGAAGCTACAGTGGTGAGAATGTCTGCATCATGATTTGTCCGTGTGTGTGGGGGAGAAGTGGGATGTTCAGGGAGGCTGGACTGTAGACTGGTGGTGCACGTGCAACTCATTACACGTAACATTAGCGACAGTACGTTAGCATCCGTATGCTATACAGTATTTCCCTAACCACACCCTAACCCATATAAAATAGTGTATAGCATATGGATGCTAACGTACTATCGCTAATGGAAAATCTCATTACTACCTTGGAGCCAACCTCGAGCACTGGGAAGAATGCTTGAGAATGTTGGGCAGGGGCTGGACCTTCCGGAACGGCTGAGGCTGCAAACAGAAGTATTTGGGAGCAGCAGCTAAAACGGATGCAATCCGTGCAGGGGAATAAAACGAATGCAATCCGTGCAGGGGAATAAAACGGATGCAATCCGAGGGGGGGGGGGGGGGCGATGCAATTGGGGAACAGCAGCTGAAGCGGACGGAAACAATCTAGCAAAGCTACTTGTGATTATATAGAGGTGTACCATCATTAACTGAGTAGTTATGCCATCCTATGCTTTGGGTTTCTCCCTTAGCACGCTTAAGCAAGGCTGTCCTATGTGCATAAAATTGAGTCTCAGCAGTGACGGACAGCAGCTGAAGGTGACAGAAGTGAATGAAGACCATAATCATGCGATCAGCAAGGTCAGCGGAATGTACCCCACTGAACTCGTGGTCATTTGTCTGTATCACAATCCAACTGTTGACCTTAAATGTGCATTGACCTGCCGAAAAGTTCAAGATGGCTTGTGTATTAAGTTCGTGCTCATTTGTTCACACTCTCAGGCAATCTATGACCATCTGCCCCGCCAGCGACAGCTAGGAGACAGTGTTAAGAGAGAGGCGGAGGACATGCTGAGGATGAAGGTCGACAAAACGTTGCTGCAACAGCACTTGATTGAAAAGACGGGGAAAGTTGTAACAATGAGGGACATCATCAACATCCAGGCTGGTCTGGACACACACTCGGATGGGAACAATATGGAGACTTTAGTCACTCGTTTGAGAGCAATTGATGGTATGGTATTGAGCACATCATTCCAATCTGCTTGCTTATATGAAGTTACATGCATGGTATGTTAACATGCACTGTAGGTTCTACTGTGGAAGTCTTCACTGATGATGGCAACGCGTTCACTGGGCTGTTGTTTCAGGACAAGCTGATGAAGTTTAATTTTGCTGCCTACCCTGAACTCTTGCTAGTCGATGCAACATACAAGCTGAGCGAGTTGCGGATGCTGGTTTGCCTCATACTGGCAATTGATGGGAATGGACAAAGTGAAATCGTCTCAGTCTTCGTCACAGCAATTGAGACGGAGACAGTCATAACCAAGATGGTACAAGCATTCAAAGCCAACAATCCCCAATGGAGCCGAACTAAAGTAGTGATGTCTGACAAAGACTTTGTTGAACCAGCCATATTTCGTAAGGAGTTCCCGCAAGCATCACTCTCTATATGCCTCTTCCACACTCTGCAAAGTTTCAAGCGGGAGATCACATGTGAGAAACTGGCACTCCGTCCAGGAGAGCGTGACCATGCCCTGGAGATTATCACCAAGCTGGTCTACGCCAGTTCAGCAGCCGAGTATGATGAAAACTACCAGGCCCTCTTGAAATCTGGTCTTCAGACGGTCATCACCTACTACAACACACACTGGCACACAATTCACCATGAGTGGGTGGAGTGTTTCAAGAGCGCTTACTTCACACTGGGAGAGGCAACCAGCAACCAACTTGAGAGCATAAATGCTGAGGTGAAGAGTATTTGCTCCAGGTATGTGAGACTGGTAACGTTATTTGAGCACTTGCATTTATGTTTGTAATCGTCTTCTCTCCCCAGGTGTGTGAGCTTGTCCACATTCTTTGACCAATTGTTTGCCGTCCTAGCCTGCCTCAGAAATGAGAGAGATCATGTGACGCTCATGGCACTCGTGAAGAAGAGAGTGACTACCCTACCAGAGGACTCCCCACAGTTTATGTATGCAGGTTTGCTCACTCCGTATGCTGCAGGATTTGTGTCAAAGCAACTGATGCTGAGGGAGAAGGTGGTTGTCACAGACGACGGTGGTAGCAGCTGCACTGTTTCATCATCGCAAGGTTCCATCAGCGTCACTCTTGAAACCTGCCAGTGCAAGTTCTGGTCTGCCATGCAACTTCCCTGCAGGCATATATTTGCTGTGCGAGAAAAGAAACAGCTTCCCCTCTATTGCAGTGGAGGAATAGCGGAAAGATGGACGATGGCAAATATGGGAGAAGTATTCGACCAGAAGAACTCAACTATGACTGACAACTCATTCCAGGTGAGGAGGACATTTAATTTACCAACTAAAATTCTATTAACATTAACTGGACATTTCCTTCAAACTAGATTAGCAGCACTTGCAGCCAACCGGTGAAAGCTTCTCTCTCACAACACCAGAAGTTCAGACAAGCTCAGTCTGTGGCAATGGAACTACCACCCCTTGCAGCTGAAGTTGGGATGTTGGAATTTGAGGAACGTTTGTCTGTACTGAAACAACTGCGAAACATCTGGTCTGCTGGGGGCAAGGCCATTATTCATCAAATGGATCTTGGACAAGACCCGCAAGGGGCAGGTAACATCAAACATTCAGTCTGTGTATAGCTGCATTGGTTTCGGATCAGTGTACAATATACTATTGGTCTGTCTCCCCTACACGTAGGCACAAGGAAGGGCACCGGTAACAGCAAAGGCAATGGGAAGGAGCACACAGAGCAGGTTCAACAAGAGGATCATTCACAGGAGGAGTTGAGTAAGTTCAGAATTTTATTCAGTTGTGTTAATTATACACGTATTAATAATTGTCAAATTTGCTTGAAGGAGTTCAGCTTCCTCCAAAGATGAGGAAGAGGCGGAGGCCAAAGGGAGCAGAGAAGACAGTCATTGGACTTCCACGAAAGAAGAAGAAGAATGACAGCAAGCCAATACCCGAGAAACAGCCCGCAGATAAAGAGAGAGGTAATTGTACTCTCAAAAGTGTTGGGGTGCCATTAGTGGCAAAATCATGTGGACTGGTGGATAGGAAATCATGGGTGCAGATACTGTACTTCTGTGATCGAATGCCACGGCTACACTCGTCACGATCTACTTTGGCTTCAGTTTGAGTCCTGCCACTAATCAAGGTGGCGTTTATTAAACTCAGTATGAACTGGCAATATCTTTTGTAGAGTAATGGCTGTACCAGTTACCGGTATGTCGGGATGATCTTACCGGTATGTCGGGATGATCATGGTGGTACCGCACAGGGCTGAAGTAAAGTTTCTTTGTAAGCTCTTTCTTCTCTACAAAGCGGTACATATATACACAGTACTTCTGATCCCTTTCCTCTTCACATGTCGCTTGCCTTCCGTGCATTCAGAGTACATGACCAACAATCTGTTCTCCTCTCTTCACACCCACAGCAAACGGACATGGTCATTTCCCTCAAGTGCTATAGACAAAGCACTGCATGCGCTACTCAAATAATAGCTAGCTGCAGCTAATAAGCATTTGATGATGAAATACAGACAGTAATATGGGAAAGACCTCTAGAAACTTCATTTCAACCTGTGTGATCATGAGTATTCCTCTTTGCAATGTTCCTATGCAGCTTTGTTGTTGTGGTTTGTGGAGCCACATGTGGCTGAGGCTGCCCTGGCTGGACACATCATCCTGAAAGGGGAGGTAGAAGTCAGGCCAGAGAGGGTACAAGCAACAAGTTTGGATGAAATGGAGACCTGCAGAAAGTATTTTACTGATGATGCCTGGAATGTTGTCCAAAGTGTAGTGGACTCCAGAGAAACACGAGCTGGTACTAGTAGTGTGGAAGATGTACCAAACCCGAGTCAGATCAAACTGAAGCCTCTATTGCCTGTGACTACTAAAGCAGTCCCCGGAGTCAAAATGTGGGTTTTGCCACCGCTGTAATGCTTTATATAGGTTGGCATTAATGTTAACCACTGTGGGCACACGCACTCTTGCCGTCATTATCATAATCTTTTGTGCATTCATGATTTTGAAACCTGCATACTTGCTCATTAACTTGCTTTGGCAAGCGGCAGACATGCAACAACAGCACCGGCAGACACCTGCAGATACCAGACCATCCTTCAGACAAAAGCAGACGCTAGCATGTACCAGCAAGCACCAGCAACACACCATACAGGTAGAGAAATAGGCGTATAGAATTGCGATGAAGAGAAAATAGGTCACGGATTGGGAGTTAATTAGAAAACTTTGACCTTGATCGTAGATAAGCAAATCTCAAGTCGATGGCTCAGGGCCAGGGAAGCAGTGTTGAGAGGGCAAGGGGGTTGAAGCCCAGCCGTTCGAAAATCATCGTGTTAGCTGTGTCTCAATTGCTAGCAGCATGGGCGACAGTTGTGGCTATCTTCTACGGCGGCTACCACTACTGTCCATCCATAGATAGATAGATAGATAGATAGATAGATAGATAGATAGACAAATTTTAATTTTCGACAGGAATGTCTCATCAGCCAGTGGCTGGTCTACCTGAGAGTCCTGCATATTAAAAAGGATGTATACAAAATCAGTGGATAAAAAATATATGTTTACAAAAATCAGTGGATCAAAATTATATATGGCTACAAAGTTAACAGCACAAAACAGTAACAACACAAGATAAAAGAACCTAGGAGATGTCCGTAAAGTACTTTTCTTTCACATACCTGTCCCCGCCTCCAACGACTTCACCTCCAAGCTGATCTACACGTTACGGTGCGTCTTCCCCCCACTCGTGGTGCTACAGATGGCTATAATGCTAGTGCGATGGGTAATAGCAGAAGAACCTCAGGAGTTGAAAACCCTCTCGCTGGAATGGAGCACTTAATTCAGATGCCAAAGAACGTTCTTGCCAACACCCTGGAGCAGTTTGTTGTGTTCATGGTCTGCACCCTGGTCCTCCTCACCTTCCTGGATACCCCAGAGGAGATGAGGCTTGTCCCGCTTTACACCACTGCCTTTGTCGTCGGTCGCATCCTGTTTCGTGTTGGGTATGGGATCAGCTGGAAATACCGTGGATGGGGAATGCATACCAACTTTATCTCAACCGGGTTCATTGTTGGACTCATTTTCTACTTCATGTTCTCTCGTGGCTTCATGTTCGGCCTACAAGTTGCAGCAACATCGTCTGGCACTTCTGCTGGTGGAAAGGCGGAGCTGTAGTTAGAACTGATATGTAGCTACTGCAATATGTGTGTCAGTGGGTGTCTTTACACTGGACCAGTATTGGATCTGCTGTGCATGGTGTAGAAACTGGCTAGTTACTAACTTACTGCATCCTGTTCTCAGGCATCCTCCCTCGATGTCAGAAGACTTCAATGGCATAAAATTATGTAGTCAGGACCCTTATCTACAAATAGAAGGAGTGTACTGTGTAGTCATTGCTGTGGTCTGATAGAGCAGAAAGGCTAGATGAGACGAGGACTTGTGGCGATGTAATAAAATTATGTTTTGTTGAAGGACTGTTGCACTGATTGAAAGGGGAGAAACACGTACCTTTGGTAACTTTACTCTGATCCCCTGGCATTACAAACACACGTACCATTGGTAACTTTACTCTGATCCCCTGGCATTACAAACACACGTACCATTGGTAACTTTACTCTGATCCCCTGGCATTACAAACACACGTACCATTGGTAACTTTACTCTGATCCCCTGGCATTACAAACACACGGACCATTGGTAACTTTACTCTGATCCCCTGGCATTACAAACACATGGACCATTGGTAACTTTACTCTGATCCCCTGGCATTACAAACACATGGACCATTGGTAACTTTACTCTGATCCCCTGGCATTACAAACACATGGACCATTGGTAACTTTACTCTGATCCCCTGGCATTACAAACACATGGACCATTGGTAACTTTACTCTGATCCCCTGGCATTACAAACACATGGACCATTGGTAACTTTACTCTGATCCCCTGGCATTACAAACACATGGACCATTGGTAACTTTACTCTGATCCCCTGGCATTACAAACACATGGACCATTGGTAACTTTACTCTGATCCCCTGGCATTACAAACACATGGACCATTGGTAACTTTACTCTGATCCCCTGGCATTACAAACACATGGACCATTGGTAACTTTACTCTGATCCCCTGGCATTACAAACACATGGACCATTGGTAACTTTACTCTGATCCCCTGGCATTACAAACACATGGACCATTGGTAACTTTACTCTGATCCCCTGGCATTACAAACACATGGACCATTGGTAACTTTACTCTGATCCCCTGGCATTACAAACACATGGACCATTGGTAACTTTACTCTGATCCCCTGGCATTACAAACACATGGACCATTGGTAACTTTACTCTGATCCCCTGGCATTACAAACACATGGACCATTGGTAACTTTACTCTGATCCCCTGGCATTACAAACACATGGACCATTGAAGTGTAGATTTTTCCCTAAACCATGCACCGTGATTTGTCATACATTATACATTCTGAGCTACTGCCCTGGAATAGACATGCAGGAGAGTCGGAATGCTCTGGGGCTGCCTCACCTAATATAAGCAGGCAATATAGCTAAGCAGCCTTTGACTAGCATACTGTACGAGACTGAGACTGTCGCAGAAGTGCAGTAGTAATGGGCATTCTCAACACCCCCAACCAAAATCAGCATTAATTTCCAGGACATACAATACAAAAGTTGGTTCAAACTTTAGAGTTCATGATCATCGTTGTTATTTCTCTCAGCAAGTGGGAACATTGGGCCTCCAATTCCATACAAAAACCCACGGGTTGAGATCAAGTACACAAGAACAACGAACATCAGAATTGTAGAATAAAAGTTGCAGGCCATTCCTGTTGCCCGGAGCCAGGGACTAAGTCCGTATCCAATTCTGAAAGCAATCCTTCCAGTCACAAACATGAATGTGTAAATTGGTAGCAGTTTCAGCTCTTCAGGAGTGTCCAAATATGTTGCAACTGCTAAGGTTATCGCGAAAGCAACAACAAATTGTTCCAGTGTATTGGTCAGGAAGTTCTTGTCTAGTTGCACTATGTTTTCGTTGCCTGAAAGGGGGTCAATAGCGGCAGTCAAAGCTCTCTTGTTCCCCACATGGGCAATGGAAAGAAACAGAATAGCTGCCATAGGTAGAGTGCATCGCACGGCAAATGCAAGCCTTGAGGGAAGGTCAACTGACGTAGGCATGGGAATAGAGCTACAGTGGTAGTAGCCTCCATAGAATATGATGGTCACCAACACATTTGCAAGAATTATCTGGGAGATGAAGAGGGGGAACCTCTTGAACATTCCGTCTCTCTTGATCTTAAGCTTCATAGCTCTTCTTTAACTCACTCCTTGAATACATTGCACAGGGATCTACGTTTCTTTTTATTAGTATCCACTGGGCGTTTTCATCAGCATTTGCTTGCATCAGAATTAAGTTGATGCAACAATTACAAGGGTCAATTATCTGTGATGCAACAGCTAACCGTGAGTTCAAGGTTCATCGCCATTGGAGGAACGTTACAGCAAACGCGCATGCGCGAAGCGGGGTTGAGCAATCGGTTTTGTCTGTTGCAGACCCTCAAAAAGTCTTCGAAAGGAAGTCAAACAATGGCAAAAACTGCTCTATGTGTACTCATAGATAATAGAACTACGTAGCTAGTTTAGTATCTATGGTGTACCTGACTGATTCGAAGTCAAGCTTGGTTTGTTATTTCTGCTCTATATCTGGCCGGCCGGTCAAATGGGCGCGCGGCGAATTAACTATACTGGGAAGTGCTGCATAGTATGAATCCATTTAGCTAGTATTATCGCGATCGTGCGTGCAGGTAGCATTAATTTTTGACCTTGAAAATCGATATTCAACAAGATGGCTCAGGGAAGCAATGTTGAGAGAGGGTCGAAACCCAGCCGTATGGAAATGATCATGTTGGGTGTGTCTCAATTGCTAGCAGCATGGGCGACAGTTGTGGCTATCTTCTACGGCGGCTACTACTACTGTCCGTCCCTACCTGTCCCCGCCTCCAACGACTTCACCTCCAAGCTGATCTACACGTTACGGTGCGTCTTCCCCCCACTCGTGGTGCTGGAGGCAGCTATATTGCTGGTGGGAAATGGCAGGAGGACATCGAAGGCTGTCAATCCTCTGGCTGGAGTGGACCACCTCATTCAGCTGCAGAAGAACTTTCTTGCCAACACCCTGGAGCAGTTTCTGGTATTCATGGTCTGCACCCTGGTCCTCATCACCTTCCTGGATACCCCAGAGAAGATGAGGCTTGTCCCGCTTTACACCACTGCCTTTGTCATCGGTCGCATCCTGTTTCGTGTTGGGTATGGAATCAGCCCAAAGTACCGCTCATGTGGGATGGTGACAAACTTTACGTCAACCGGGTTCATTATTGGACTCATTGTCTACTTCATGTTCTCTCGTGGCTTCATGTTCGGCCTACAAGTCAGTGCAACATCGTCTGGCACTTCTGCTGGTGGAAAGGCAGAGCTGTAGCCTGTACCGGTAGTTAGAACTGGAGCTAATTACTGGTGTGACGAACTCTTGTTATTTTTCACATGTGTGTTAATCTGTCTGTTGGGTTGGGACCGAATTTGGGAGCCCAGATAAGTATATCCCGCATTAGCCTTGTAGGCTTGTACCCAGACCTTGCCCCACCTGGTGAGCAGGGTGGGGCCTTGGTACAAGGCTAATCCTGCACAATCTCCAGGGGAATATCTTAAAGGAGTGTCATGATACTTGACTCCGATCCCTTGCTTAATCAGTCATGGATAATTGATATTTCCCCCGGCACCCCATGGCCACCATGCACCTTCAGGGATGCTCTGATGCTTCCTCATGCATCAGAGCATGAAAATTCTGTGCAACAGAGCAGTCGGTTGTTTTAGTAAAACAACCGACTGCTCTGTTGCACAGAATTTTCATGCTCTGATGCATGAAGAAGCATAACTAAATGCATTTTAGTACGGCATATTTAACTTTAGAATGAGAACATCAAAGCTACAACTAAACTATTTAACTTTCCCTTTTGAGATTTAGTACTAGTAAGCCAAAAATGGCAGCTTCCACCTATAACGAAACGCTGAACTAAAACACAAAATTCTGTGGTTGGGTAATTATAACATCCAGTCTGTACAAAGAGTGGAGAAGGGAGAGTGCCAGCATGCAGTAGACCATCACAGTGGTACAGTACAATCAACACCCCCAGCCAAAACTGATAAATTCAGCTTGCCAAACAGTATGCATAATGTATTACTTTCCAGGTCTTGTTAGTTCAAAATTTAGAGTTCATCGTTGTTAATTCTCTCAGGAAGTGCGCATGGGAAAATTGGGCCTCCAATTCCATACAAAAACCCACGGGTTGAGATCAAGTACACAAGAATAACGAACATCAGAATTGTGAAAAGTTGCAGCCTATTCCTGCCGTCCGGAGCCAGGGACTGAGTCCGTATCCAATCCTGAAAGCAATCCTTCCAGTCACAAATATGAATGTGTAAATTGGTAGTAGTTTCAGCTCTTCAGGAGTGTCCAAATAATGATGTTGCAGTGGTTAAGGAAATAGTGAAAGCAACAACAAATTGTTCCAGTGTATTTGTCAGGAAGTTCTTGTCTAGTTGCACTATGTTTTCGTTGCCTGAAAGGGGGTCAATAGCGGCAGTCGATACTCTCGTCATCACCACATTGAAAATGGAGAGACATAGAATAGCTGCCATAGGTAGAGTGCATCGCAGGGCAAATGCAAGCCTTGAGGGAAGGTCAACTGACGTAGGCATGGGAATAGAGCTACAGTGGTAGTAGCCTCCATAGAATATGATGGTCACCAACACACTTGCAAGTATTACCTGGGAGATGAAGAGGGGAAACCTCTTGCACGCTCCCCCTCTCGCTCTTCATAGCTTATTGCTGTTACGTAACTCCCACACTGCCGGCCGGACTCGTACTCGCTGACTGGGCGTTGTTACATAGCTAATACATTGCACATAAGAAGTTGACCCTAGCGCGCGAACCCGTGACTATTGTTATCACAAAGATTGCGATTGATTGACCAGTTATTTATAGGTGATTGCCTGTTGCACGTTGGCAGATAACAGAGAACAAGTCATGTTTCCGATTCTTAGCCTCGTTCCCAGGCGCTAGGCTCTCCCACGCACGAACAACATACATGAGCAAAAATGGCTGGCAAGGGGATAGAGAGCAGTGGTGAAAAAGAGAAGCCGTTTTCGGTAGGCTTGCTAATTTTTCAAACGCTTCTAGCCCTGGCAACATTAGTGTTCATCTTCTACGGCGGCTACTACTACTGTCCGTCCCTACCTGTCCCCGCCTCCAACGACTTCACCTCCAAGCTGATCTACACGTTACGGTGCGTCTTCCCCCCACTCGTGGTGCTGGAGGCAGCTATATTGCTGGTGGGAAATGGCAGGAGGACATCGAAGGCTGTCAATCCTCTGGCTGGAGTGGACCACCTCATTCAGCTGCAGAAGAACTTTCTTGCCAACACCCTGGAGCAGTTTCTGGTATTCATGGTCTGCACCCTGGTCCTCATCACCTTCCTGGATACCCCAGAGGAGATGAGGCTTGTCCCGCTTTACACCACTGCCTTTGTCATCGGTCGCATCCTGTTTCGTGTTGGGTTTGGCATCAGCTGGAGGTACCGCACATGGGGCATGCACATGAACCTTCATTCGACAGTGTTCATTATTGCACTCATTACCTACTTCATGTTCACACGAGGCTTCATGTTTGGCCTAGAAGCCACGGCAGTACCCTCTGGAACTTCCACTGGTGGAAAGAATGAGTTGTAGCAAGAACTTCCTTTATGAGAGTTTTACCTAGCCTCGATCCAGGCTCTCTTTTTTTGACGAGAGAGCCTGGGAACGAGGCTACATTTTACCCTAGACGATCTATGTTTTTAGTTTTTGTGCCAATCTAGTTCATTTTGATATTGCTGTGGTGTGTAAAATTATTGTTAGCTGCCTTCAAAGTATCTCCTGTAGATGTAAAGTGAATGTTTTTACAGTCAATTGCTAGGGAACTAGCTCATCTACATGCAGTGTGATTGTCTTCTTTGCGATCATGGTTGGGTCTGGGCTCCAGACTAGCTGGAGATGGCCATACTGCCGGTGGGGAATAGCAGAAGACCCTCAGGAGTTGAAAATCCTCCTGACTGGAATGGAGCACTTTCTCTTCGTGCACCTTCCAGATCAGATGAGGATTGTCCCACTTACTAGTACACCACTGCCTTTTTTGTCTGTGGGTATAGGATCAGGTGCACAGTACATGTACCCTCCACGACCACCGGAAAAGTGTACAAGAACGAACTAAAAGAAAACCAAACATGTTTCTTCTTTTTTTTCCTAGACAGAATGTGTCATCTTTTCTGTGCTAAGCAAACAAGCTGACTCGTGTGTTTGAATAATTCTTCTGGAAGTAGCTAATGTCTGCAAGCTCGGGCTGATCTAGGTCTACCTCCATATTCAAGGTGGGCCAAACATATGCTCATACCTCTAGCCATTAATTAAGATTTTACTGAATACGTAATACGACAAGGACCAACTTGGAGAAAACTGGACATTTCCCATAATTAATTATGCGCGCGCGACCGGACCGCCATGGTTATTCATTAGCGTATAATTATACGTATGGCACGAGCTCGAGCACACACGCACGCCTAGCCTAGCCTGTAGCCTCATTCCCAGCAACTAAAAGCTGGGCGTGGGACTGGGAACGAGGCTACCTAGCCTGCGCCTAGCACCAATAGGCCTAGTGCGCCTTGGGTCCATGCGCGCATCAGGGGCACGCGATATATCGATATGCAGTAACGAGCCCCACCTCCAGCTGTATCCATGGTAACAAACCTGGACGCGCGTGCTACATGTCACTAGCCCTTTGCGCTTACGTCTGCAGTCGACTAGTCTATTCGCCCCGCGACCGCTACGCAACGCGGTGAGATGAGTGGCTTGCCAAGAGAGGTTATCAAGTGGCTACAGAGCCTGGATTTGACGCATTCTCTCCGCAACGTCAGGAGGTAGGCACTAAATAGAATGGTCGGTTCATGCACGTCCTGCAGGCCTGGGCCCCATTACATTAACGGGGGACGTCAACACTGAACTCGCTTGAGATAAAAAGGCCTTGCTCAAACGTGGAAGGGCAAAGCACAAATTTCCTTTGTAAGGCGTACCAGGAAAACCAAGGGCTTTAGTGGGATTCAAACCCAGGACTGAGCCTGAGATCAGCACTAGAGATTCACTCTACCAGTGCATGCACCACTGGTGCACCACACACCCTGTAGCCAGCCTAGGCAAGGTTTGCTATCGTGGCTCCAGAACCACCCTTACCTTACCTTGACTTCAAGGCCTGCAAGCTCTCTAAACACTTCCATTGTAGCTATTATCGTTGCACTCAGGGATTTCTCAAACGGTTACCTGGTGGCGGAGGTGTTTGCCTGGTACCATCCTCAGGACATTCAGATGCACTCGTTCTCCAATGGAACATCCATCCAGACAAAGCTGGGAAACTGGAAACAGCTGGAAAGGGTCGGTCACTGCATGAGATTGCCTGTTTGTAGTTGTGATTTTCCTCATTCTTACGTACATCTGTATACAGTTCTTTTCCAAAGAGAAGCTGGACATCCCCAAGGAGTTGATTGAGGGCACGATCCACTGCAAACCAGGGGCTGCAAATGCACTTTTGGAGAGGGTCTACACCTTGCTGACACACAGAGGGTGGGTAGGGTCTACACCTTGCTGACACACAGAGGGTGGGTAGGGTCTACACCTTGCTGACACACAGAGGGTGGGTCGCACTTGTAGTAGCCATATATAATGATCACCGGCTCCACGAATGAGCTAGTCCAGCTGCTAGACCCTCCCCCTCCTTCTGTTTTCTTTCCTTCATTTTTCAGGGGGAGAGGGAGGGATTAGCAGCTAGACTAAGAATGAGCTGGAACTCAAGTGACAGAATTGTCTTCCCATCCTCTGTAGCTTGCATTACCGTCCAGCAAGTGGGCATCCCCGGGACTTCAGTGACACTAGCTACCAATCCCAACTCCCCCTCTATGCACGATCAACTGCAGCACAGGTAGGCTGTGGGAGCAGGTGGTCTAGTCACTTGTAGGGAAGCAAGTACTAGTGTGTCATTAGTGGAGCAGGTAGGTATAGTCACTGGTAGGAGAGCATGCAGATATTCTGTCACCAGGGGATAGTTTAGTCTCGTTCCCAGACCCGAGACTATGTCTGCATGGGACTCAAGTTTCCATTGCAGTGGAGAGCATACTGCGTCATGAAGTAGTGAAGAAGCAGTAGGCAAGAAATAGTGTCTGGTATAGACCTAGCCTCATTCTTGGATGTGGGCAGGGCCTGCAAACAAGGCTGGTGTACGTGTAGATCCATTGAGTTTGCAAGCAATGCAACATTTGTGTGACTTCATAGTAAATTGATCTTGCCTCCATGGATGCATTCTTATCTTAGTCAATCAAGAACAACATTGCCAACACGGAGCTAACCACAGAACCTGACAGAATACTCTGCATGCAGAAGGTATGCTGCTGTGTGATTACCCCAATGAAGGCCATCCGCACATGAAGTCCGGTTGTACATACTGTCTATGTCAGGCACAGGCAATCTTAGAAACACATGCGGAACAGAGGAAACTGGAGAAAGAAGACTTTCCAGGTAACTTGATGGCTGTATAACGCTGTTTGCAAGTCCACTCCACTTCAAGGCATACTATGTAATTAACTTCCAACTGCAAAGAAAAGGGGGTGGGGCTGGCCATGAGTGTGAGAGAACTGCTGTCACAGTGTCACTCTGCATGAAACCTTGTAGCTCTGGAGAAATTTGTTTTTCTCTGAAGCTGCAAGATTAAGTCAGGGATGGAAAGCCTAGGTACAAAGGCTACTGAAATGGGTGTTTAACTGTCGCATATTCCATAGGCTGTTTTGAATGTGATGTACAATAACATACTGAGACGGTCAATCTGGAAATAACCCTTTGGGCTCCTCCCCCCATGTACAGAGCGCTTTGCTAAAACTGGTTCCAAGACCATCCCAGGAGGAAAGAAAACGGCCACAGTTCAACTCTCATCAGGTCTGATGCTGATTTGATTGATGTACATGTATCTCATGCCAGAGTACAATAATTGTGCACTATTTGCAACCGTTTTCACAGATACTGCCATCAAGGAACTCAAGGTTGAACAAAGACAACCAGCAAGCGTCACATGATTTAACAACTGGTACTCAGTATTTATATGGAACCAAGAATACTAACTAGCCATACTCTGCACTATACACATTACATATAGTAAGCATCAAACTCTATACTTAACCAAACCTTATCCGGTTCAATTCCACTGTTAGCTGAACCAGCTCTGACTCTTGCACATAGTCCACACTGACCACTACACCCATTGTGGCGAACTCCCCCCGGTGGGCAGCTAGGCCTTCTGTAAACTGCTTCAACCTCGGGTTAATCCTAAATGCACATTCTTGCAAGTTACCGGGATAGTGCTGCCTGACCAGGGACCCAATGATTTCTGTAAGACTAGGAGTGAGAGCGTACATGAAGTGGAACATCTTGTGTCTCTGTGACTCAGAAATAGTGCAGAAACGCTCAAAGTGTTCCAGTTGAAAGCTCTCTTTAGCATTGGGGTCCAGTGACTCAATGAACGGTGCATACAAACACCTACAGTCCCAAAAGTGGGCGTTAACTGCACCAGCCACGAAGGAAGAGCATCTATAGAGGAGAAGAATTCTTCCGTTGCGTACCAGGTGAGACAGAGTGAAGGACAGTGGACAGACTGAAGTGTTTGGTTCCCTCTTGAGTAGTAGGTCTCCTAGTTTTCGACCAAATAAGGCATGAAGTTCTAGATGGTCTACAAAGTTACATGGAACAACTTCAACCAATAGAACCTCTCTCTCGTTTTCGGTTACAAAGAGGCAAATCTGTTCCAAAACCTCCTCAAGGCTGGGCCCGCAGAAGGAGTGTACAATATAGTATCGACCATCGCTGGGGCACTTGGACACCCTCAAGTCCAAGTAGCGTACCCCGTGTACTAGTTGCTCGTAGACGGTGAGGCTCTGCGTTTGGGTCCACTTTGACACAAACTGCCTGGCACCCTGCCACGAGTAGTTGAGGAGGTGGGTGCCATACCTGCGTAACCTATCTCCACTGACTACCTTTGTGTAGTCAAAGTCCTCGCAGAAGGCACCAGAATCGTGTGTCCCCGGCCACACAAGTTGTCCTACACGGGCACCATACAGGCCCGGTATTGCACTCATCCAGCAGGAGTGGGGAGTCTGGGGCTCTTCATGATCAGACGCCAAGGAACCAGATTTGATTGACATCTCTCAGCCATAATTTGTGGGTGGAGCTAGCTTGCGCGGACTTAATTTTAATAACTTGTATCCGGTTCGCCCCACGTGGCGCGTGTGGGGATCTGTGTGGCAGGTGTTGCCGGTTGGGATGTTTGAATGTGACTTTCCCGGGTGCAGCAAGGTCTACCCGAAGCTGTGGCGGCTGAAGGAGCACCAGTGTTCCTCCCATACTGGAGAGGTGACCCCCGATTTGAATTGCATGATGACGTAACCTAGATTTATATTAGAGCATTTATTGGAGAAAATAATACCCATGTACTTTGTGGCTTCAAGCCCGAACCTAAGCCTTAATGCCAAGGCCACATTGATGTCAAGTAACATGTATGGATGCGTGCTAGAGTGAGGCCACTGTAGTCATGATACGCGCTGTACTTAGCTTAGAGCTGCATGCTGTGCTACGACCGTGGTCACAACCTGTGGCTGTCTCGCAGGCCAGAGTTAGAGAGTGTGTCCGCAAGTGAAGCCATGCTCCTACCAGGAAAAGTGTTGAGACTATGCCTGAAGCATCTCGCTTGCCATCTCTGTTGACAGAAATACACCTTTAGTTGTGCAGCAGCAGTTTGTGCCCCCCCCCCCCCCCCCCCCCCATGGCCTCATTATGAGGTGGAGGTTGTATAAACTTCTGGAGTTAGTCCAGAAAGCAAAATATATTGAGGATGGTATATTGTCAGGTGCATCCAGGCATCCATGACATCCATGCACTCTGGGACTGTAGACATATGGACTAAAAGCTGCAGACTTCTGGTAGGTTTCTGTGTTGGACGACTGCCTACTCGGTGTAGAAGTACTATACCCCACCCCCATCCTCACACAACTGTGAGCAGAAACCCCACCTCCATCCTCACTCCCAATGAAGTGATTGTCTACCAACTTTGTAAGTGACTTAAGAGGCGGCTTGCTCAAAGTGGCAGTTGCTTAGTCCAGTATCAAGACCAGACACCAGAGATCACCACCAAGACTTAGCAGGTACAGTCGGCAGCCTCAATCCACATGTCTGCTGTCCCGGATGCTCCTGACATCTGATCTGTAACTGATGACATCATAAGGCTGGAACAGCTGTCGTGCAATAAAGTTATTTTGATCACTAAACCATCAGGTGGATAGCACTCTCACAGCTCAAGCATGCATTCGAACCTGGGTGTAGCTGGTCTACCTGAGGAGGAAGTCCATTTGGCTGAGTGTAGCTGGTTTACCTGAGGAGGAAGTCCCTTTGGCTGAGCGTAGCTGGTCTACCTGAGGAAGTCCCTTTGGCTGAGTGTAGCTGGTCTACCTGGGGGGAGTCCCTTTGGCTGAGTGTAGCTGGTCTACCTGAGGAGGAAGTCCCTTTGGCTGAGTGTAGCTGGTCTACCTGGGGGGAGTCCCTTTGGCTGAGTGTAGCTGGTCTACCTGAGGAGGAAGTCCCTTTGGCTGAGTGTAGCTGGTCTACCTGAGGAGGAAGTCCCTTTGGCTGAGTGTAGCTGGTCTACCTGAGGAGGAAGTCCCTTTGGCTGAGTGTAGCTGGTCTACCTGAGGAGGAAGTCCCTTTGGCTGAGCGTAGCTGGTCTACCTGAGGAGGAAGTCCCTTTGGCTGAGTGTAGCTGGTCTACCTGAGGAAGTCCCTTTGGCTGAGTGTAGCTGGTCTACCTGAGGAGGAAGTCCGTTTGGCTGAGTGTAGCTGGTCTACCTGAGGAGGAAGTCCGTTTGGCTGAGTGTAGCTGGTCTACCTGAGGAAGTCCCTTTGGCTGAGTGTAGCTGGTCTACGGGGGGCCTTTGGCGAAGTCTTGTCTGGTTTGCTACATGTACACTGCCACTTGTTGTGGAGGGCGTCCTGGGGGCCAGCATAGCCTCGTTCCCACCTACAGTTTTTGATCTTTTACATGCTAAATGCTGTAAGCGATCAAAAACTGGTCGTGTAGAAGGCCTGGGAACGAGGCTAGGCATGCTGCTAATATGCTAGATATCTTGGTCTAGGAATGAGATATGAAGCTGGGATTTGCACCATTGTGATCAGCATGAATGGAGCATTCCATTTTGCTGTCGGTTGAATTTTATCTAATAACCATGGATTATAGCCTTTGTCCGACTGTGATTTTTGACAAAAATGTGCCCGAGAGTAAAAACCATTCTAAGGCAAGCTCTTTTTATGCTGACCACAATGGGTGCAATTCCCAGCTTCATATCTCATTCACATACCCATACCTAGTGCAACATTGTCCGTACCTAGTACAACATTGTCCGTAATGTCAATTTTGGTTCATTTGCTGTTTCTGGTTTAATGCCAAAATTGGCATGTCAAAATGTGCCATAGTCGGTAGAAATGGTTTCCGTTTCCAATTTTGGCACCAGAACGTGCAGTGCAAATATACACTGTAGTGTCTTCTCTGTGACATGTGGTCAGTATTAGCAACCAACTGATGGCCCAAGTCCCAGGTTCGAATCCCACCTCAGCTGAAGTGTTTCTTAACCTCTGCTGAGCTCTCAACTTGGCCAGCTGGATTCTCATCTCCTCACCTTTAGCTTGACCCAATAGCCCTCTCAGTTTTAACAAGGCCTGCTGTATTGAGGATTGTGTACCTAACCCCTCCCCTTCCCCCCTCCCTCCCCCTCCCCCCTCCCCCCAGCGCCCACATGTGTGCTCCCACGATGGCTGTGGGAAGGCCTTTGTTCGAGCCTACCACCTGAAGAGGCACGTGCTGTCGCATGCTGAGCTGAAGCCGGAGTACAGGTGCTCACTCCATAGGCACCGTGCTATGATGATGTAGTACAGGAATGGGTGTGGCTTGTCCTGTGTGTCTATGCTGCTGATTTGGAACCCCCCGGGCATGCTGATAGAGACTACACACTGACTCCATATTGACATCCCCACACTCGTACATAGTCTCGTTCCCAGACCCTCCCGAAACGCGGAAAGAGGGTCTGGTGTTCTGAGCGATATTTCTTGGTGCATGGGGCGGGGCTATACGGCGTAAGGAATGTAATTATTGCATTCTGTATGTCCACTCCAATGAAAGCGCACCTTCTTATAAACGTACTGTAGCAGCGCATTTGGTCCTTCACGAGGGACACCAAAGGGCTAACAACAACGTACAGTTGCCTTGCGCTGGTACAGAATTCTATCTGAGGTTGTCAAAGATGAATGGAAGGGTCACGAAACAGAGATTTCCCCACACCAGTCAGCAAGACAATCGATTTGGCTTACTGCTTCAGCTCGCTCTTCGATAGGCCTGTCGTATCCATTTCACTGACATACCGTCCGTACTAGCTACACTGCACTGTTACAATACATGTACCGTACCTATGACTTACGCTGATTGACTACGTCATTCGCGTTCTGCAATCTGATTCGAGCTTTAAAATCCGAGAGCGACCACGCCCCATGAATCAAGAAATGTCGCTCAGAACACCAGACCCTCTTTCCGCGTTTCGGGAGGGTCTGGGCACGAGACTAACTCGTACACACCCACTCATCCCTACTCCCCTACTTATACACAATCACACACATGTACACACCCCTCCCCCCACAAACATTGCACACACATACACATGCACACACACACACACACACACACACACACACACACACACACACACACACACACACACACACACACACATTGCTCACACACACACACATTGCACACACACGCACACACACACACACACACGATCAGGTGCTCCCACCCAGGGTGTGGAAAGGTGTACACGCTGGTTCAAAATCTCAGAAAACACGAGCGAACACATGCCAATCCCATGCCTTATAAGGTTATTATGTGTATTGGGAGTATGCTGTATGGCTGCTTAGTGGGGCGTGGCACTGGCAGTTGGGCAGCGGCTGGTATGGAGATCCCACCTCTGCCATATTTGGGGAGGGTGGGGCTGCTCAGTATGGCAGGTGTATGATAGCACATGGCTTGTGTATGATTGTAGGTATATAGTGTAAGAGGTATATAGTGTAAGAGCTACTGTAGCTGAATGTCTGAGTCTGTCACAACGTGTGCAGTGTTGTCCAGCCACGTTATAAGATATCCTGGGATATCCAACAATGATCTCACTTTTACCATGAAGGACTTTGTGAGGCTCGCTGTACCACACACCTTATATGTCTGACATTAGGACGTGGGGTTTCGTGTTGGCTATCAGAATTACAACCGGGGCTTTAGGGATACGCAGTGTCTCACGCAATCCAACCTCGATGGGTGTCTCTAATCGCTGGACTGGCATCGGAACACGGGTCTGGTGCTATCACAACAGGTGTGCCTGGCCTCCATGGGAAACAGTGGACATAGCTCATGGATGCTCAAAGCCTGTTTCAGTGCCCACCTGGCTTCAGCCGTGCACGTAACCTTTTGACCTCAAGGAAGGCTGCCTCGAAAGGCTAGTAACAAGTCCATACAGAACAGAGATTCTTAGTCAGTCCTGTCCAGCGACGCCATGTTCTAGTACCCACGTCAGTAGTCTAGGGAATAGAGACACCCGATCGCTCATTCTAGGACAGTCCGTGGTCACTGTCTTCCTGGTAGCCAATGAAGTGCTGTTCAACATGCAAACCGGCTCAGACATGATTACCCTCCCAGATTGTAGTTCCCAGCCTCAGTTCCCACCTCTAGCGTTTTCATTGCTGCGAACTCCAGTGTGGGAGGGCCCTAGAATCAGTGCTTGTATCCAGTGTTGTGGGAGTGAGGAGGCACTCCAGTGTGGGAGGGCCCTGGAATCAGGGAGTGAGGAGGCACTCCAGTGTGGGAGGGCCCTGGAATCAGTGCTTGTATCCAATGTTGTGGGAGTGAGGAGGCACTGACGGACTGATCTACTTCAACATGTGTAGACAGGAGGGCAGGCCAGTGGTCTTGTAGTAGTGGATGATGGGTGTCGGCCAGTGTTGAGAGGGGAGGGCAGTTCTCCTTTGTTAGGGAAGCATCTTGTCATCTTGTCTTGGGAGAGGTCACGTGAGTGAGTGGGAGGTCACATGCAGGGCTATTCATGGCAGAGCTCAGCCTTCTGACTCCCTCACAGGTTTCTTGCACAATTCATGGGATGGATGTTGGCTGAGGTTTGTGGTTGTGCACTGTGTTGTGCATTGTGGGACGGCCCAGCTGAAGTGCAGGGGTCGGGTGACCTTTAGGGGTGTGTAGGGCTCCACCGACTCGGGAATTTCCCTAGCCAACTAATTGGCTAATAGCTTACATGGCTAATTGAGTTAGGTTAACGGGAAATATTTGAAAATGCTAGACAGCTTTGACTCAGTTCCTGTGTTACAGGTCCGACAGACTCGGCTGCCGCCGGACTATGTTTGCTGTACGGCATGGCGCCTGGGCACCTGAGCTAGAACTAGCAGAGCTCTCAGCCATCTTGTCAATAATGAAGTGCACATGCACAGCAACTAATCAGCACATAAGAATTTTAGTCCACAGCCTCAGTTCACTCGATCGTTCGACTGATTCATTCAGGCCCTATGAGTGTGGCCTCTACTTTCTCCAGCAAGTCACATGCAGTCATACTGCGTTTGGTCTTTACCATTCGTCCCCTCCCATTCCTCTCCCTCCGTCTTCCCCTCCATTCCTCTCCCTCTGACTTCCCCTCTATTCCCCTGCCTCCGTCTTCCCCTCCATTCCCCTGCCTCCGTCTTCCCCTCCATTCCCCTGCCTCCGTCTTCTCTCTGACCCCCTCAGTGTGATGAATCCGGCTGTGATGCTGTGTTCAGAAAGCACTCCAAACTGGCTCTGCACAAGGCCAGACACTCGGACGACCCCAAACCTTTGAAGTTAGCAACTGTCTCTGTACACTTCTATATACCTCTGGATACTTCTGTATATCTCCGTATACTGTACCTCCATTAAATAGTACATTGTTGTATGCTTGTGGTGACTATATATGTACATCCAAATTCTCACTCGACACACACACACACACACACACACACACACACACACACACACACACACACACACACACACACACACACACACACACACACACACACACACACACACACACACACACACATACACAGGTGTACTCATCAAGGCTGTTCTGCTGCGTTTGACACACCCAGTGCTCTGAAGAGGCACCGGAAGGTGCACAAAGGTGGGCATGCAGAGCACCTCTTCATAACACCACTGATAGTACTAGTGCCTATGAACTCTTGGTAATGGGCTGGTCTCATTCCTATGTTGCTGGAATGGGAATGATCCCAGATGGACGTCCGTAATGGCCGCGGTGTGTTTAGTATCACTCCTAGATCTCCCTTCAGTATTAGTCGCTTGCAATACGATGGTAACCCCTCCCCACGCTTCTCCCTGGCTTACAGGAAAGCTTGCAAGCTTAAGTTTTGATTGGGAACCTGACGTGCTGCATGTTGTCAGCCTGTTGTAGCACCCTCTCAGCCCAGCTAGCACTACATTGTTGACATGGTGTATCACTCTCTCAGCTGGAGTGGCAGATCAGAAACACATCTACATGTACACAAATGTCTCAACATGCACAGGAGATGTTGACAATGTCTCAACATGCACAGGAGATGTTGACAATGCTACTGGTTGTTTGAAAACAGCTCAGGGTAGTATACTGCCATCTACCAGTGCTGTTGCTGTAAACCTCAGTGCCATTTGCACAGCAAGGTACTCTGTTTGGGCACATCTTCCCTGCACAATACTAGTACACTTGGTTTCATTGAGATGCATTCTGTAACGTGCTCACTGAACAAGCTAGCGAAGCGGCCACTAGCGTGATTGTGTGCATTGTCTGTGATCAGTGTGGTGGTGGGTGAAATGAAGTATTTGTGTGTGCATCCTGCAAGAATTAACCAATCAGAAGACTGCATTCCATATCTGGGCAGGAAGTGAAGGCATCTAAATTGCTGGTTGTAAATGGACAACAACCCCCTAATTAACTATTGCTATGATGTCACTGTGTGTGTGTGTGTGTGTGTACGTGTGTGTGTGTAGGGTACAGGTGCAGTGTGGAGGGCTGTGAGGTGGTCAGCAGTACCTGGAGCAAAGCAAGAAAACACATTGCCTCTCATCCCAAAGGTACGCAGCCAACTCTCTTGATTCCGGAACACCATAGTGTTGGTATACTGCTTTTCCTAGCTGCCCTCTTATGAGTTGTTGACTTCTCCCTCCCTGCTCCCCTGCCTCCCCTCCACTCCCCTCCGCTCCCCTCCCTTCCCCCCTTCTCTCCCTGCAGTATGTGACGTGTGTGGGAAGACCTTCTCAAGGTCACACCAGGTATAGCGCCCCTAGCTCCTCAGTGATCAGTTTACTCATGCTAAGTGGGTAAGTAGAACAGCTGTTAGTTCACTGCTCCTTATGAAAGCTCTGTGCGGCTTCTTCGCATTTTTGCTGATTCTAATCATCAGTGTTTCTTCTCCACTTGTCTACCTCCATTCTTCAACTCTCCGTCCCTCCACCGTCCATCCTTGCACTCCACCCCTTCCCACACCCCCACCCTCCCACCCCTCCGTCCCACCCCTCCCTCTCACCAGCTGAAGCTGCATATTGCAACACACTCGGAGTCTCGTGAAGTGTTTGCCTGCCAGTGGGAAGGCTGTGACCGGGTGTACACGACGGTAAGACTATGCACAGCTGTGTTTGACAGTACCTTACATGCGAGGTTTGGTTTCTGCTTGAGCTCATTAGCTATGGATGCTCCAATGTTGCTGGTATCAAATGTCAATATCTTGATACTGGGTAGCTGGCAGCCCAAAAGAAGTGTAAATGATGTAATATCAATCCCAATGAATGATTTTTGGTGGACCAGGACATTTACTTGACGGTATTTTGGCGCCTGTTGCATCAACCATGCCCATTTGCTGGAGAATAGCGCACTGTAGTGTATTGCACAGCTGAACACTTCCCACAGTGGGGTGTGATGTGGAAATAAATTCATAAATCTGCTTTTGCCGTCTTGTATAGCTGTGTTGTGTATGTTAGTCTGCACCATGGACAAGTGAGAAAGAAGGTACCGGATATTTGTCCTTCTGTTCAGAACAACATGAGTACTTCAACTTACAACTGTGGAAACGTGAGCTCTAGCAAGAGCACGGAGCATGCCGCAACACGCACAGGCTCACCAGAATAAGAGCACGGAGCATGCCGCAACACGCACAGGCTCACCAGAATAAGAGCGTGGAGCATGCCGCAACACGCACAGGCTCACCAGAATAAGAGCGTGGAGCATGCCGCAACACGCACAGGCTCACCAGAATACTAGCCTTGTCCTGCGGTGGTTTCACCATCACAACTAAGCTCTCTTCTCCCCTTTTGGTTTTAATGCCTTCCTCCGATTTCCCCATCTTTGTCGATTCCCCCATCTTTGTTTGGCTCCTGTCCACCTGAAAACATGCTCGGTATCGGGTTACAATCTCTGGGCACAGCCTAACTCAGTTATGCCTGATGAAAGTACCAGCTTGGCAGATAAGGAGGTGGAAGCAGAAGCCAGCAAAGTCCATGTTCTGCTACATCCCTCACTGCTGGAATGCCCTTTGTGTGTGAAGGTTGAGCTCGGCCAGTGTTTTGAAGCTTTCATGTCTGAGTTGGAGGGGCCCCGGTCTTGGCTGAGGTGCATCTTTGCCCATTTCTTGCTCTTTGTATTCTCTCAACACACCTCGCTTTTGTGCCGTCAAAAGTCGTAGTATAATTTGGTGACGCAGTCCAAAACCAACCCATTGGACGCTAACGTAGCTACCCTAAATGGAAGCAGAATTTGGTAAAGTTTTTTATTAAAGAATGAAACTGTTATTTTCAAGCTGTATGTTCTAATCGTGCGACTAACCACCTGCTACCTGGACCTAAGTCAGTACCACTAACAGTTCGTTATGTGTGAGGTACCTTAGTTAAGGCTACTGTTAATTGTGACTGCAAAATTTAGTAGTACTTGTCGGGTATTGATTTTAGCCATTTTAACAGAGCACAAATTTTAGCGAATCCACCTGCACTCGCTAAAATCTCTAAAATTGCTAAAATTAGTACCCACAATTAATAGCAGCCTTAAGGTATCTTGTATCCAGGATGTGAGGTATCTTGTATCCAGGATGTGAATACAAGGATGTGAGGTAGTCCATCAAGGTAGGCAGAGCAGAATGGCAAGAGGAATCTGTAGCTCAGTGGACTGGCTGGGAGGGGAGGAGTCAACATCCCTTGGTACAAGGGCTGCCTTGTAATGTGCAGACGATATTAGTCACACCACTCCATCTCGGCTCTATCCCGGGAGGTGTTTCTAATGGTTTACTGCATGCATTGCATTGCATTGCTGGAGTGGTTGCCCCGGAGTACCATGACCTTGCTGGAAGTGGGGACAGCTGTCTGAGTGGGGATGTCGTCATGCTAAACACATTAAGAGATAGCTAGCATTCCATGAAGTGACCTACTCCTCAATACATCCTATAGCACTCTGTAATCCGAAGCATCCAAATTATTTTGCCATGTGATGTCATCGCAAGCGTAGTGCTGGATTGAGCTATGTACAATTGCCTTGGGGTATGAACACTGTTTAGATAGCAGCGCATTGCTTCAATTTTTTGCTGCAGTACTTCCTGCACTTTGGCAAGCAAGAATTTTTGATATTTGTACGCAGAGACATCAGTGTCCATACAAGAGCAACAACTGGCCCCATCGGATTGTTGATCCAGTCAGTTGACATTGTATGTATTCTTTCTTGATTGCACAGCTGTACAATCTGGAGCACCACTGCACCGCACATCACCAGCAGGAGAAGCCCCACACCTGCGCCCAGCAGGGCTGCGGTGCCAAATTCACTACCAAGGTGTACACGCACATCTGTAAACAACAAACAACAACACTACTCAAGTTTGTTGTCTCAGATGTGAACAATTACTAATGATAATCACCTCAGGCTACTTTGCAGTAATGAGTTAATTACACTCCAGTAATTAGGAAGCTGATGTTGTTAGTGCTGTATTTAATTTGGTGTTCATCCGCAAGATTAAACGTGGAGGAGGGGGGACTATGCAGTTATGCCGAACTAGGAACACCTACCTTTGTGTGTACTCATTGTCCTCTGATGAGATTACACGCCGTCATTTGCCTGGATATGGTGGGCTGTCTGTCTTGCGGTATTTACCAAATAGGATTACCCCCCCTCCCCTCGCTCCTTTGCTGTGTGAATTAGGCCGTGTGGTCGCCCCTCTTGGTGGGAGCATTAGGCCGTGTGGTCGCCCCTCTTGGTGGGAGCCTGAGCTCACATAGTAAATATTACCTCACTTTGAGTTTCCTTGTTCTGAGATAGAATAGTGACTGGAGGTAGACACATATTCACTCTACATTTGGTGAATCTTCTGGGTTTGGGCTGAGCAGTAACTACCTCTATGGTAGGATTGGTGTGGTCTACTTGTCAACCCTGGTTGCTGGGTAGCACAAGCGTGTAACACTAGCCTCATTCCCAGGCGAAGATACGTTCTACCGTAGTCGTGCGGTATTAAGCACAACTCACTTATAGGTACATATTCACTGATAAGCACAGGTTCAACCCTTGTCCCAGCTACTCTTGTGAAGCAACAAGAAGTGAACCCACATCCAAGAGAGGCGGCAGGACACAACCACGACCACGTGATGTACCCAGAGAGGCGGCAGGACACGACCACGCGATGTACCCAGAGAGGCGGCAAGACATGACCACGTGATGTACTAGTAATTGAAGGTTGTGCTCCCACGTGAAGCCTTAAGCACAGGCTGTGCATTGTGGGCGGTTGCACTTGCAAAGTCCATTTAGTTGGGGCACCCTCAACAGATTGTGGAGATATTTGCATGTGGAGATATTTGCAGTCATTGACTCTAGTCAGTGAGTGTTTACAGATCAGGTGCCTTGCTGTTATGGCTCAGTGTACACGCTTTCAGGCATGTTGGAACGATAAATAATGACATGACCTCGCTATGACATCGTCGTGTCCTGTCTTCTCTGCCCACACCATGGAAACTGCTGAACTCTCCATGCCATTACAGCCCTGAAGCTGACCGGCCAATCTGTGCGTGCCGGTTAGAATCAGTTACAGACAGTATTCTACAGTCAGAAAAATTTAGTACTGCATCACTAATGATATTCATGAGTTCCCAGATACCATGGTTATCATTAGAACAGATATTTGCTGGGTACTCCCCTCACTGTGTGGGAAGCCTATGGTGTGGACATTGAAATGATTTCATGAAACCCCATCACTGCCCCACTTACTGAGGAGACCTGCGCTTCTCTTAAGGTTACGGGATTGCCGTGCGGTGGGCGTGGCCAGACAATTTGTTCAACCCCATTTTTCTCCCACAAAATTAAGCTAGTGAAATCAAACTTACTCAACACAAAGCAGGGAGGGTAGTCAACATGCAGACTAATCATCATCACAGTAGCTCACACTGTAGCTGTTGTACGCTGGTTGAATCAATTCCAGCAAACTATTCGCCAAAAATCTCCAGTGCAAAGACCGCAAGCAACTCGATTCTACTGTTGGGAGACACGCCATAGGAAGCTCTAGAGCGGGACGTAAGCGTTTTGTGGCTAGGTTGAGCAGTCCTCGAAAGGACGACCCTTGAGTGTGAATAACCGCCATCTTGACTCCCCTGTTTGGAATACAGCTTCCTATAATTGAAATAGGCACAAACAGTGTAGAAAGGGCCGGATGAAGCATTTTTGTAAATACTGATGACCGTTCCGAAGTCAATCCGGTTTTCCAAGTCCATGTCGGATCACACGGCTTTATTTTTGGCGACAAAAAAACTATGAAATAACGCTTACGGTGCTCGTATCCGCACGCAGGGATCCCATAACCTTAACTGTCATCTACTTCATAAGGAGACCAGCACTCCATTTCCAGGTTGAGTTGCTCATAGGATAATGTCCCATAGCGATAACGTATTGCAGAGAGAACTGCTAGACATTCAGATAACCGATCTGCCAATACCAATAACCGATCTGATATCGAAATTGCTCAAATGATTAGTAGTGTTGTCCATTTAACATGGCTATCAGAGGTTTTTGCATTGAGTTAGCTAGTTCTAGTTATAGCTGTGCTCTTTCTGAAGCTTTTAGAGTTAACTAGAATTAAAATAGTGTGCCTAAAAGAAAAGAGGCAAAATTCACTGTTTTCATTCGTGAACTATTATAGTTTGATCTCACTGTTAATGTTGTGAGTAACTAGAAGAGTCAAAACGCCGTACTAAAAGGTTATCTAGTTATAGTTAAAGTTCAACACTACAATTTTTCTGCCAATATTCTCATCATTATTCGGTTACCAACCAATATACACTCACCCAGTAGGGATGAACTATTCCACACATGCATTGCACCAAACTTCACTTGGCAAAACAACAAGGTGGTGAGATTTGCAAAGTTGTGCTCCTGACTGGTACAGATCAACCTTGATCAGCAGTACCAGTGCAGTACTAATTAATACAGTACTAATACAGCAGTGTGAATATTGTTGTAATATTACTGTGCACTCACTGTGTGCACTGGTAGTCAAAATTCTGTGCCTAATAGTATTACAACAACATGCAGGTGAGTTAGTCTGTACTGTTGCGCATGTGTCCTTGCCGACCTTGTCTCTTGCGTCTTGGGGAGGAGCTCATTCTGACCGACCTTGGCTTACATCGTGTGTATTTTAGCACTTGGATACCATCAGAGATGGTTGCACCTGCAGCACAGGTGGCTTGTGCTAATAATTCAATTTATGCATGTGAAAGGAGAACCTACACTAGCCCTTGTAAGCCGCTACTCATCCTGGGTACAATAATTCCCACCCAGTGATAATAGTTTTCATCTTCAGTTAGTAAACAACAACAATTCCCAGGTCTGCAGCTGGTTGCCAACGGTATCTATACCAAAGTCTGTGAAGTGCAGCTTGCAGACGTGGGGCCGATGGCTCCTTATAAGAATGCTTGTGCTTGGCTGTCCCCGGTCGATCATCCATCCTATATTTAGCTCTGACAAGCACCGATGTTCATTTCTTTGGTTTCTTCTCCCAGTAAACAATCGTCAGAAGAGAAAAGCCGGTAGCTCTGACCATAGTTGTTGTTGTGTCACCTCAAAGGCTTCGGCCAAGAATGTCATAGCTATGTTGTGTAAGGGTATCACATCCTGAAACATGATAGCAGCAGTACCCACAAAGCTGAATGTTGCTGTGATTCATATGGTATTTCCTTTGACTACAGCAAGTCCTATGGAGGCATGTGGAAGCTATGCACTCAAGTAAGACACCTCTGCCCCAGAAGAAGGTAATTGGGGAGTGATCTCGTTTATTTGTGAGCTAATTTACCTACTTGAAGGCACCATGTCTGATAATGACATTGATTAATAGTGAAGTGTGTGTTACATTCTAACAAAACTTTAACATGGGGAGCCATGATCATGGCAGCCTATCACCTGAACTAGCATAAATGTGACTCTAGGACCATCCCTTGGCCCGTCCCTTCTGGTAGATCTGTCTGTAGTCGTTAGCTACTTATAATCGATCATAGTAAACATTTGTTACAAGCATGGTTGGTAATTTGTGTATGTGTTGATTACTCTAAATGTTTCCTTTACCTAGCCAAGACCAAAACGTTCCCTGGCCTCAAGACTCTCTGGGTACAAGGCCAAACATCATCAGAAGACGAGGGAAGCTGGAGACCCTTTGCAGATCACCCCTCAAGAAACATGTACGAATTCTGAAAGTCTTGCTCAAACTGTATTTCAGGAAGCTGAAATGGAAACTATTGATACCTCGGGAAATGGAGAAACTAGCCGAGAATTGATGGAGTGTTCTTACTCATCTGAATGATCCGCCATTGCATTCAACCTAAACTGCAATTCTTGGTTAGCTGTAACATTGCTTTCTCTGGCCTCACTGTTGATTCACCTCTGCAATATATAGCTGTTTTGTGTTTGGTGATTGGGCTGGTATTGATTTCCAAGTTTACCTTTACTGTGACACTGATGTATATAAATATCTGTATCATTCCGACGCAAGAGAAAACGGAATTCATCGCTGCTAATGAATTCCATCGTAAGTCTTACTTCCCGTGTCGTAGTTATTGCATTTTTCATGTCCTATATAAAGTTGCTTGGCTGCGGCTATTCGTAAACTGCAAGCTTAAGCTCGTGCAACAACAGTGTGAGCTAGGCGACATTTGCAAACCGCCGATCGTGTGGAGCATCCATCGTGGCGACTGGAGTGTAGACTCATCGAGCTTGCACGCGAACCAGCTACCTCCTACCTTGCTGAAGTTTATAGTGTGGATTGATTTAAACCAATTAGGAACAATTACTTGCAATCACTGAAAATTTGCAGCTGATCCGATCGGTCAACCATCGTAGCCTGTCTCATTTACCATGCCCGTAGCAATGCAACACTCACCGGCCGAAATGCCCGAAGACCTCAGCTGCCAGAAAGCTGGCGACTCTCCAAGGGAGAAGAGCTCCGTGTCGAGTGTTGAATCTCCCGAGAGGAGAAAATCCGAGTCCTCGGACAAGGGAGACCAGAGCGAGGGTGATACCAAGCCCAACAAGCGGCAGCAGCGGCGATTCCGCACGACATTCACCAGCTACCAGCTGCAGGAACTCGAGTCCGCCTTTGCAAAGACGCATTATCCGGATGTCTTCATGCGCGAGGACCTCGCCATGCGCATCAACCTCACGGAGGCTCGAGTACAGGTAAGAGACCGATCATGACCGTAGATTATGGATAATACTAGCTGTACAGTAGTTCTGTAGAGCCTAGGCTGTATGCAGTTTGCAATCTGCAAGACACGAGAGATTTATGTTGCATCTTCCACATTGCTGCATGCAGGTCTGGTTCCAGAACCGTCGTGCCAAGTGGCGGCGGACGCAGAAGGCTAACCAACTGGCCATGCAGGAGCTCATGAATGGCAAAGGTCTGGTTCCGCTTCCCCATGGTGCCCCACACCCTGCGTTTGCAGCGCACCAGGTCCACAGTACCTACATGCCAATGCCGCACGGGGCAGCAACCTTTGCACCCAACATCTCTCCCAACAGTTCTGTACTGATGACCCCAATGACACCAAAGTCTGCAGGCGTTCCTCCAGGCACGCAGCTGATGGCCAAGCAACAACAGTTTGTACTCCATCACCCTGCAAACCACACCCCACCACAGGCCACATACGTTAGCGGACAATCACACTCGGCTCCCTGGGGTGGACCGCACAACCAGTTTGTCTTTCCAAGTCCGACCTGTATGACGTTCTCCAATACTTCTCCCCTCCCAACCTCCTCACCGGTGTGCACAGCTATTAATACTCTCCCCACTCCCAACCCTTGGTGACATGGAACTGCATTGTAGGCTAGTATAGAGACTTGGAATCGTTCCATTTCATCTTGCACCTCCACAAGTACATTGAATTGCCACTCTAACTTACCTCCAATCAAAGACGGACATGACAGACAGGTTGACAGGTGGCTGAAACTACCATGGAACAGTTTATGGCAGTCATACTGTAGTGTATTGCTACAGCAGAACTGTGGAGTGGGCCAAGCTCCCTTGAAACTGCCAAGTGGTGAGATTTCAGACTGTGTTTGTATAACTGGTGTTGTGGACTTGATTATTGTGTAGCTATAGTTTCATGTTTCTTGTACTGACTTTTTGTGTTCAACTATGACAGACTTCATGTTTTGCCGACATACTGACAGCCCTGTTTCACATTCATACAGCATTGTTTTTACTCAACATCCAGTCCTCTCTACTGCATACCGATCTTTTAATGATTGATTTTTTAATAAAGTTCTCACTGATTATTTGTTGTAGTCAATATAATTATATTGCTAGTCGCATCTTCTAGACCAGATCAGTGCTATATCATTCCGTATTCTCAAACCATTTCACCCCAAAATGAATGCCTAAGTATTGCAAATTGATCTTTGAATTATGAATATTTTATCAACTTAATTTCGGAAGGGAAAAAGTCTCTTCGAATTCATAAACATACACAGGTGTTCATGTAAATGAGATAAACTGCACGATGCATGCACAAGATCGACTTAATTTTTATACATAGTTTATAGATGGGCCGGGTTGTGTTATTATAGCCAATGATTATTTTTGGCTAAGTTTAACTACTTTTACCAAGTTTGCGATGCTATGCAAGCTAGTATTCATGAATATTGAAGACTAAACTAAGCTCATTAATTTTACCTAAGCAGCATGAGCCTATAGCTACAGCTACGTTACAATTGCAAGTGTGTGGATAATTATTACATGCATTACTGTGGTAATGGTTCTTAGATGCAGGCACATCCTTTTTCTTGCATTATTTACTCCAGTTAGGAAGTATTCAGGCACATGGCGGCTTGCAGGTGGCCCACATTGGGCTCCGCTTTGTTTGAACGCTTTGTGCAGAGGCAAACATTGTACTCTGCTGAGAGGACGGGAGTGTAACAGAACCCATGAGAGTGTCAGTGTGTGTACAACAGGGAGTTAGAGAAACTGGCCACAGTTTGTATTAGAGGTAGCAGCTCAAGTGCAAGGTAGCTAGTAATAAAATATTGTGATTCATGTCTGTGAGAATCCTTCTTCTATACACTTCAAGTCTTCAAAGTCCTCCTTGATTATTTTCACTAGTTGAGAGATGGCACCTTGCTGCTGCTGTAGGTGCTGTGTGTGTGTGTGTGTGTGCGTGTGACCAGGAGGGGGATATACCATCCAGAGAAGAGGAGATGCATCATCGTTAAAGCTCTGTGAGACCTTCCTGCACAGGACAATAATATACACCAACTGCATGGCAATGGTTATACACTGTATACCATGAATTTTGATGACGTACTTATACAAGCTACTCTACCTGCTGTTTCCATAGCAACATGGTATGTAAGTGTGTAAATGTATTATGCAATGTGTAAAATGTATGTGCAATGCGTATGCATGTGCACAATGAAGAACTTGGCATACATTCCAAGCACTCACTTGACATACCGGTAGCTTATACAAGTACATGTACACACAGCGCTAGCCGCTGAGCCACTGAAGTGCTGAACAGGACATGAATTTTCAAATAGCAAGCAGATTTGTATTGGGGTAGTACTACTCACGTGACCCTCAACGAATCAGACACCTCAGAATCGATCACATGACAGAGCATCAAATCGCTTATTGCACACTTTTGTGTACATTATCTTCGAAGATCAATGGCTGTTCGGGTCAGTGAGTTGCACTAAGTAGCTTTTAGATACCAGTTTGCAGTGCTTTACGGGTTTTAATGCACTCGGGCAATCTTAACGGTCTCGAGCGGATAAGGCACTCGCCTTCGGCTCATGCATTATCTCACCCTTGACCGTTAACTAGATTGCCCTCGTGCACTAAAACCTGTAATGCACTGCAAACTGGTACTTAAATGATACGAAGAGAACCCGTCTCAAAAGCAGCTGATGTCTATCCCTACGGCATTTTTCTGTGGGAAATCATCATAATTATTACTTAATAATAATTTATATTGGAGGTTTAGTATTATGCATTAGTACATTGTAAATGCTCTTCTACTTCCACATTACCTTATTTATATAAGAGGTTTAATATTAGGCATTAATACTTTGTTGTATTGTATTGTATTGTATAAATGTTCTTTTAACAGGGTTGCTACATCAGCAAGCTGGTTTTGTTCATGCGCTTATGCTTCTTTAAGCTGATTGCAGACCTTATGGATCGCTTTAACAGCTAGGTCTTTGGTAGGTGTGGATGGGAGAGTGGTATCCCTGAAAACAGGAGCATGTTGTTAAGTATTGCAGGGCTACCAACAACTGACTGGATCAGCTGGTGGCATCATCTTAATTTCACCAGTGAAACACAACCACATCTAATGTGTCCACAATAGGCCAAGCTGCCATTTAAAGTATTGATGCCTGCTGTTAACCTGATAACCTGGTCTTGCAAGCAAACAGTTGAAACCAGAAAAATAAATTCGAGGTGAAGTTAGTAATACCATTGAAATGTAACTTGGAGGTAAACCAGCCAGACACACATCACTGTGACCAAATACAGGCAGCACATGAGGGGTTACCAGTGCTACAGAGACAGGCCAACTTTTGTAGCCCAGTGTTTCAGAGAAGCCTTTCCCAAACAAGAAGCGATTTGGTTTCGGTGGGAGCAAAGATTATAGACTTACCTTCTGAAGGGTTGGAGTATGTTGACCAGCTAGTGTTTTCTATCTCATAGCAACCCTTCCACTTCCTTCTTGGGATCACAGAGAACAACCGACATTACTCAAATTCCTGTTTGTGTACACACACTGTATACGTTTCTTTACAAGTCCACTATTGAGTGTCTGAAGACCCCAGTACCACATAAGCTTGTCAAATAAGGTCCTAGTTGGGACAGAACGAGAGGCCAAGTGTGGTCACACAGATAGAATGCCAGGGAAGGGATTGAGTAGACGTCAAACGTGCACCTGACCTTGAAGGTTTGGTACGTGACTGATGGACCTTTGCCTGTTTGTGCCAAAGTATACAGCCGCAGTTTTTCAGCCACTGTAAATATACTGCCACAACAAAGGATGCGCCCTCGTGTACATTCGGCTCCAGGTGTTAAGGCAGAAATCTGAAGAATTTTGCATTTAGATCTCTCAGCAAACATTGCAGCCTGGGAAGCCAGAGCAAGACTGAGCAAACACTTCAGTCCAACGCTCCCTGCCAAGAACAGCCAACAACAAGAACCCGCTCAGGACACTCCCAAGCGTTTGCTGATACAAAGACCACTGCACTGCTGGCATGCAGCATCATACATTCCATGCTAGTATTGCGGAAGTGAGTGATTTGTACCAGTTCTGGTTCAGTGGTGCTTTGAAGGGTGGCCCAGTGCCCATCAATCTGGCAGCATGCCCAAGGTGGCAAACAAGCAAAGGCAGAAGGCTCTTGACGCTCAAAGGCAAGTCCCTGGGTGTGTCTTGCATGGGGTCTGTATCCCACACGCAAGCACTCAAGGTACAAGTCCTGTATCTGTCAAAGGTGTGCTCAGCTCTGTACACGTACCCACCACACACTTATACCTCAGTTGTATGGCCAAGACCACTACTATGCTTGTTTTGACAAGCCCCCAAACTCTGCAACCAGAAAGTGGGAATTTGGTGTTTTCTGAGGACAAACAGAGTGATATCCCAATGACCTCCATTGCCTACATGCATGAACAGACAGGCTCCTGCAGCAGGCTTCCTGTAGTAGCCATAGTGACAAGGTGTCAAACAGCAGTTTGAAAACAGCGGATCATGTGACGTGCCACCTGGGTAAACTTTGGGTAGCAAACCTGCACTGTGACACCTACAGGTGCATCCTGGTATCCTCACAACAGCACTGCCACAATGTACTATCATGCAAGCACATCTGATCCAGTGGCACCAATCTCGGATTGTGAAGCAGGTGAGGACGTGATAGCCAACACCATCCAAGTATAAGCAATCAAAATTCCAACAACATAAGCCATTGCAATACGTCCATCGCATACTATGCCTGCTATGAACCGAGTATGCAAACAGCAACGTCGGCGGAGGGGGGGAGGGCAGTGTAGACCCTACATACAACAAGGAAAAAATGATGAAGTGTACAACTGAGATATTGCAATTGAGAGAACATTCCACAAACAAATACAAAATAGAAGCAAAATAAGTACATTTAGACTGGAAATTTCTCAGACTCAACTACAATAATATATATCTGATGATTCACTCTGTGGATTCACAGGCAATAAGGATTCTGTGCCGTCTACTGCCACAGTTAGGACAGCTGATTGGCTCATCACATACAAATAAATAATCATAATTGATGGGTTGATGTTACATAAGAGTTTGTACAGCACTCCCTATGGACAGACACATACTGTGCACCAATCATTGCAGCATGTAAGTGGCTCTTCATCCATTCTACAAGCAACACGGCGAACGTTGAGATTCGAATATGAACATGTATACACACCTACTGTGAGCACGAAACAATAATAGTAGGAAAGAAACCTTGTAGGGAATCCCAACAAGAAGCTTCCCACAATAAAGCCTCGCTCAGATGGTCGTACATGCTAGGACTGGCCGGTGGGAGCCCTTGAGAACATGTGGTGAAGTGCTGGTGGAGTTCGGTTGACAGAACAACATGCCCACTGTGCGGACAGCGGTTTACATTCAATGGCCTCCCTCTACATGGCCAGTAATGCATGTCACAAATGTAAGCTACATATTTGCTGGTATTTAGGACAAAGATTTTGGTACTGAATTCAAACAAGTACGTGAAGTAGTAGATATAATCAAATAATAGCTCGTCATAATCAGAAGCTGTCATCTGTTGTCACTCCATATATTTACCATAATGTGGGGAACTATATATAGTTCATCCACATTATGGTAAATATATGAACTATATATAGAAATGGAAAATCATTACACAGTGAGCAGCTACTAAGAACTCGAACAAAACGCTGCAGGGAGCTAGAGCAAGTCCTGGTCCTGCTCAGCATTACATCACCTTCCCACAAAGTGGTGAGGCTAAGTCCTGCCACCAAGGAGCAAAGCGTAATGTCAGATAATTATACCAGAGGGTCTGCCAACTTGAATGTGATCTGCAGAGCGTCTACGCTCCAGTACCCAACACACCCAGCGGGCTAACACTCACAGACCTGCTGGATCTCGTCCATAAGCACTGGATCCATGGAGAGCTTAGCCTCGGCCCTTGCACCTGGCACCTGGGTCTGCATACGGAGCTGGGACATCAGTTCATTCAGGCGCCCCTAGTTGAGTGAACCAGCCACATGGGGAGAATAGTCAACACACTACTGTACTCTGGTTCCCACGCTACAATCATCTGTGTCAACTGGTTAACCTAAATGGATAAGTGGAGAAGGGTTGCTATGTAAACTGATCTAGTAGAGGCTGCAGGTGAAACTAATCTAACATTACTAATGAGGCATGCTACTTAAGATGCACAAATTCAGCACCCTGTCTGTGTGCCGCCTGTACCTTAAACTGAAGGGGAGCATCGAGTTCTGCTTGGATGCTCTCCAGACGAATCCTAGAGGTGATTAATCAATAGGACAGAAGAAGGAAAAGTAAATGGCTGTGATTTCCATACCTGGTACGCAAGCATGCGGGAATTCGCCCCAACACAACATGCACCGCTTATTCAAACAATTAAACCTGTATGAAAAAGCTAATTGAACAGTGCAAATGAGGAGACCAATGGTACAAGGAAAATGTGGGAAGGCAGCAAAGGTCCTAATGGAGTGTGTCTGGTGCTTGAATTCCACTCCCAGACCAAAGATTCCATAGTCTGCAGGTGCAAATTCATGATGGGGACACTGGGCTGGCCAGATGTCAAGCGTAGTTATGCCATTGCGCACATTCATGTGGACAAACACTGCAACAGTGATATTCATTAGGAGAGAACTATGTAATGAATAACAAGGGTACGATCTGCTATGGTTAATGCGGTAATGCATTACGCACCGTAGCTGCTCCTCATCTTGTTGAACTGCGTAGCCACTTTTCCTCAATGTTTCCTGGGCAACCATCACCTGTAAATTGTGAGTCAAGTGATAGGGAGTCAGGCACTGCATGGAGTGCAATGCTAGGACACGTATCGTGGCTACCGAAACTTTTGTTTCGCATAAACAATTTGGACTGCAGAACATGAGAGAAACCACCAAGACTGTCCAGCATGCATGCATGCATCTGCAGGGTTCACTGTGTACATGTGGATACTGCAGTTCTTGGCTTGAAGAAGAAGCCCTGTTTGGGTTGATGTGGAGCGGGAGCACCCCTACCTTGAGCACCCTGTGGCTCAGGTGGATCAGGTTTCTCCTGTACTCGGCCATCCTGGCCATGGTCGTGGCATGACAGCTTTGCAGTTCCAGAATTTCATCACGCATTATCTGCATAAGATAAAATCAAACACACAATTACATCATGGAAATTACCTTAAGAATAGCATTTGTTACCAAATTCTACAAGCAAACAGGACAACAAAAGCCATGCCATCCAGGAAGAGTCACAGCTATTAAAACAATAACAATCATTCCCTCGTGCTGCAGGAAGGAGAGGCAACAGGAAGTAAAGGCAACAGGAAGTAGAGGCAACAGGAAGCAGAGGCAACCAAGAAACCACTGATCAAAGAGAATGGAGTCAGCCTGACTCTCAACTCAGGGATGACAAAAGGTTCCGCTAGCAGTCATTTTACAAAGTGGCGAGAGGATTATATAGCGTAATGGGATTCCCAGGCGGCAAAAGCGCTTGTGAATAAGGCAGCTGTCTTGTCTTGAGCAGTAACTTTGCTATTCCCATTGCTATTTCTTGCGCCCACTTGCAGGGTGCATGGGTTGGGGGATGCTGAAGTTGTGTGGGGCCTGCAGGGTGCAGGGGGTGGGGGATGCTGAAGTTGTGTGGGGCCTGCAGGGTGCAGGGGGTGGGGGATGCTGTGTGGGGCCTGCAGGGTGCAGGGGGTGGGGGATGCTGTGTGGGGGGCTACAGGGTGCAGGGGGTGGGGGATGCTGTGTGGGGGGATGCAGGGTGCAGGGGAGTTGGGGGATGCTGTGTGGGGGGCTGCAGGGTGCAGGGGGTGGGGGATGCTGTGTGGGGGCTGCAGGGTGCAGGGGTTGGGGGATGCTGTGTGGGGGGGCTGCAGGGTGCAGGGGAGTTGGGGATGCTGTGTGGGGGGCTGCAGGGTGCAGGGGAGTTGGGGGATGCTGTGTGGGGGGCTGCAGGGTGCAGGGGGGTGGGGGGTGCTGTGTGGGGGCTGCAGGGTGCAGGGGAGTTGGGGGATGCTGTGTGGGGGCTGCAGGGTGCAGGGGGGTGGGGGATGCTGTGTGGGGGGCTGCAGGGTGCAGGGGGTGGGGGATGCTGTGTGGGGGCTGCAGGGTGCAGGGGTTGGGGGATGCTGTGTGGGGGGCTGCAGGGTACAGGGGGTGGGGGGTGGGGGTGGGGGGCTGCAGGGTGCAGGGGGTGGGGGATGCTGTGTGGGGCCTGCAGGGTGCAGGGGGTGGGGGATGCTGTGTGGGGGGCTGCAGGGTGCAGGGGGTTGGGGGATGCTGAAGTTGTGTGGTTTTTGTTTATTCCGCGACGCCAAACACGGAGAAGAAGGAATGTCAGGCACGGGACATCTGATACACAGCTGTATTGGATTACCCTCTCCGCAGAGCAAAGGGATTCCCGCCACAAACGCTGCTATGCTGTAAATGTGCTTAATCACGGAAGACGAATCCTGAGGTCAACGCAGTATGAGGTAAGAGCAGTACGGAACGCTGTCTACTGCAGCAAACCAGGAATTGGAAGCAGCCGAGGAAATGGCTGTTTTGCTACCAAGTAGGTGTTGATGCCCTTCCCAGCGTCACACTGAACTTTTGAGCATTCAAACAATTAGGTGTCTGCCCAAGTCCTTCAGTAGTGGTAATCAACAGACAAAATCAATTTTGAGGCTCTTGTCCACCCACACTTTGTCCCCAGCTCCGCAGAGAGGAAGTACCTGTGGCACAACTTCCTGAAGAACCGTTTGATGGCTGCCCTCCCAGCCCCATTCACAGGCCAACTGTCTCCATAGTTGTTAACGGTTTAACATTAGACACATTTTCCCATGAAATCATACTTACGTATGGCATACATTATGCCAGGAGCTAATGAGATGCTGAAGTTACCCTCATAACTAGATTACTATCCTCTGGTTAAGATATTTTTTTAGTCTAGATCCTAAACGACCGGTCCCTTCGACCAAAGGCTATGTGAGTCTATTACTGTATAAATAGTTAGCAGTCTTTGTTTGCACAAACCACTTCTTCAAAACTAACCCTATCTGCCTGATGAAGATCCCACGGGATCGAAACGTCGCAACTGTTTTGATGAAGAAGTTTGTGCATACAAAGACTGCTAACTATTTATTTAGTTTACAGTAACAGACTCTGGTTAAGATTCTTTTTCGCTTGTTTGTTTGCCTGTTTTTTTTCCATTTCGAAGTCCCCTAGAGTAGCCATTGGTTATGGGACTGACTGTACCCCTCTCTTTGAATTGTGGCAGTTTCTCATAAAAAATTTTTGAAGTATGCAGAGCAGCAAATGGAAGGGAGAACACCAAGCAGCCGGAAAATGAGGAAAGAGTACCAATACAAATGGAGGAAAGGAAATGGTCTTCATCTCAACACAACATAACAAACGACTAAGCATCCCCATCAGTGGTTTGAATCAGCAGTGTAGTACGGGATGGGGGGGTTGCCACAGGAGATGATAATCACATTACTGTGTGCTCACTCATGAGGGTGACATACATAGCAACGGTGTCATCACTCCCACACATACTTCACCGCTTCATCTTCCCTGTTTTAGCAGGTGTTGGCTCTTCGGCTAGCAACCGCAAAACAATGTAACAATAATTGTGATACATAAGGAAAACAGCTGCACTTGAAGGGGTACCAATTACCGTGCTATGGTGTCACTTTGGAGTGCTGAGAAATGCCTACGGACTTACCCAGCTATTCCCAAATTTGTGTATGGATAGAATTGGCTGAGCTGGCTTCAGCTGCATCTCAGAGGTACAGTCACAGGCCGTCTCACAGCAGTAAACTAGGTATGGTATTGTTACTGATGGTAGGTTGTTGTCACGGAACAGGCAGATGTGTAAACCTTGACTGTGGGTTATTAATTTACATGGCATTTAACAAATCAAATGGCAGTGTTCAGCGTCCGAACAGGCGTCCGCAACTTGTTATTGATTGTAGCTAATAGTATAACTAGTATTCATGCAGTTACGGTATTACCCAACCATCTTGGTCACCCAATGACAGGTCTGCTAATCTAATTAGAGCCCACTGATTACATCACAGCGTGCATACTTCCAGTCTGCTCTGATGTTGTTTGCACTCCTGCTCCTGGTGTTTCATCCTCTTCAGCAGCGCGCTGGATCCCACCACCGGGACGGGGATGAACCTAGAGGGAGAGGACGCACCATGGAACCAGAACATGATATACCACGGCAAAAGAGAGTACCCAAGGACAGCCTCATTCCCAGGCAGCCTGGGAATGAGGCTAGTCTCAGGCATGATATGGGAGAATTACCAGTAACACGAATCCGTGTACAGCCCTGTTCCAAGACCTACTACAGTTTCAGTTTGTGTTGACAATACACGGAAGTAGAAGAGCAAGGAAAAGTGGGCTCACGTCAACGCAACATCCTATCACGTGATCTCTAAGACCAAGGCTTCCTCATGTGTCCTTGCTCTCCGCCCTTCCATGTTAATGGTTGTCAAAGTGAAAAAAGAAATAATGGGGTAGGCCGAGAACAAGGCCATGGAATTGGAATGACAAAACACATTGCCCAAACCAATCTGCATAATGAGGAACGATGAGATAAACCAGTTAACAATTGGCATAGTGTTACAAACACACATTTTCATAATCAAATAGTAAACTATAAAATGCCATTATCGCCACATGAAAGACCACTGACTAACATTATGTAACATTATGTAACATTATGTAACTATTATTATTATTATTAATATAATGAGGCTGGGGGGTCCAACAGCTTTGAAGGTGAGACCAGATCAGGTTGCACCACAAACTTCCTCAGCAGGATGGATGCCTCCTCAGCACGATGGATGCCTCCTCAGCACGATGGATGCCTCCTCAGCACATGATGTGCTGGATGAATGGAAGCCACTATTGTACATCGCTTCCCAGAGCGGAATACACCCAGCCAGCCGGCACCACAATGGCACCACAAGTTGACTTTGAAACATGGCAGCCAGCACCAGAATACATGCTTTCAGTGATATCTTGGAAATCCAGTAGTAAGCTCATGGTACCAACCTCCATGCAACCTCCATGCAACCTCCATGCAACCTCCATGCAACCTCCATGCAATGTGAACAGCTACGGCAGTTTTTCATTGAAACGTCCGGTTATAAATAAGTACGCTCACTGTATTGATCAATCAAATCACCGAAATGCTTGATTTGGTTCACTGATCAACTCTATCATGCAATATGAGATAATTAAACTCTCATGACTGTTTGAAATTAACCTCTCAAAGATTTGATAATTCATAACAAATATTGTATGCATAGAGCTACATATGATGCAACTTAATTAACCCTTTTAGAGGTGTTGAATACCTGTGGATTACCACTTGCGCAGTTGCCACAGTGCATTAATGAGATGCCAACGGCTTTGTTTTGACCTACTTTTGACCTTCAGATGGTGATTGCTACTGCAATGGTGTCAATTGGTGTTGTTGTGTAAATAATTGGAGAATTGGATTGGCAACTGCTGGGCTTCATAAAGCTGATCTTTATTCCACGTGGGTGCATACACTGAGAATGAACTTTAAGGTATGGAATCTCAGAATGGGACTTCATTGTAGATGATATGACACTCATGTGACAACATAGTCTCACAGATGAACCAAATTAATCTTCTCTTCTGGTGGGTAGGGCGAAAGGGAGAAGGAAAAATATGTCTGGACACTATGGACAGCTTCGCGTGACAGGAGGATCACATCTTCTGCAGTTTCTCCGGTCAGTCACCCGACAGCAGACTGTGGTCGAGCCTCCTGGTACCAACAGAGACAGCACCCGGATACACTAGTGAGACCGCTCCTCTCAGTACATGCCGAGCAGGCTCACTCTAGCTCCGGAGATGCCTTCCGTTATGACAGTTCATCAGAGACCGGCACAAGCTACACAAACACCACACCATGGTCTTGAGCCCAGTAGGACAAATTCAATTTGCGTGCGACCTGTCAATATTTGACGCAATGATTCATCCGTGGAACAGGAAGCTGGTCATAGAGTCCAGACGTGCTTTTCCTCTCTGCTTGAGGGATAAAAATACGGCATGTCCGCAAGACCAGTGATGACAAAAGGAGAAGCTGTGATAATATTTTACAGGGTTAAGAACTGTATAGGCTCACTGCTACCTTGCTCTATTTTGTAAGAGATAATGCTAAAATTGTGTGATAAAAGTATCCACTTTCAAGGGAAGTAGCTCCTTACAAAGAGGCTTGCAACATGATGCTTCTATGCAGAAACAAGAGGTAAGCTGACACAAGCTATCACATTTCTCTAGCCCCTTGAGGAAGCCACCAGCATAAAATAAAGGATGTCTCTCTGGTAACCCGAGCTTTGAGCAAACTCTAGCAATAGCAAGCCATAGAGAGCATCGGCATACCCAGCATTGCTGCGTTGGTGTGAAACAAGAAACTGCCATCAGCAACAGTCCACAGAGACTCATACACTTCCAATAGCAGGGATCTGAGCCAATGACCAGGCAATACAATCAGATACTGGACCCTCAGTAGCCCCTTAGCAAGTGACTTTCACAGTTTTGTACAAAACGACGAGGTAATGGAATTTTGAAAACAGAACCCAGGTCAAGCCACTTGACATTGATTATAGCAAAATTAAATAACAATGAAGTTAATATATTAGATAACCACATCGATCAGCGAGTGTGGCCGTTAGTTAGAGGAGGCGGTGTGCCACACTCAGCAGGTGGGACTGCCCCGTCCTTGCTGCATTAGCTAGAGGAAGTGGGTAGAGCAACTCACTTTTGAGGGTTTGGGTTGTCCTTTTTACTCTGTTCCCACAGTTGAGAATTTAATCCTGTGTGTGAGTGTGTGTGTGAGGGTGTGTGTTGTGTGTGAGGGTGTGTGTGAGGGTGTGTGTGTGCATGTGTGTGTGAGGGTGTGTGTGAGGGTGTGTGTGAGGGTGAGTGTGTGTGTGTGAGTACTACAGCAACATGTACAAACCACACGATGTGGTATGCACACAACGATCTGCTGCAACATCCCGAAATGCCGTCTCCTTGGCAACACACAGCTATGTGAAGTCACACAGACCAAGCCCATGCCTCCCCCTCCCAACTGGCATGAAGTACAACAGCTGCCATTCCTTAGCACCCAGGTCACAGCAGTGCAAAACATTCCTCCTGCCAGGTTCAACAGTTCATGCACAACCGACCCAAACAGAAGCAAACCAAACCGTTCTACTGATTCCTGAAGTCTTCAGAAACATAACACAAAGAAGACAACTGTGGGTGCACTAAAATGTGCGCTACACTGCATTACACAGTGTAGAGAAGACTGGCTGTGTAACACTGTGTTATAGGTGCTCAAGAGTGCATGATAACATCATCATCATTCCACCTCGGCCGGCCTCCGCAATGACGATGATGTCATCATGCACTCTTGACATGCTACACCGTGTTACACCATGTTACACCGTGTTGACATGTTGAGTGTGTGTCCACAAGCTAGGCTAAGGAGCATTGAGAAGACCTAGAGTGCTCGGAGACTGGATGTCTACTGCAGAAACTTGACCGCAAGAGTCAAGCCATAGGGCAGTCGGGGGAAGCCCGCTGCTGGTCTCCTGGCAACCACACCACACACACCATTATCTTTACTGTGAGGTAATTAGTTAATCAGTGTTTCAACCTTGGAGGCTAAGTGGGTAAGTGGATAAGTACTAGCTAAATAATCTGCCTAATCTAATGAGTGGATCAGCTGGTGCAGGTATTAAAGTTTACTGCAAAACCACAACAATTGTTAGAGCCTCCCAGGCCTGCAGGAGGTATGCACGTACACCACGGTCAGTATTGCACGTTACCTAGGAAACTGTAGTATTCTCCAGGATACTATAGAAATAATGGGCTTTGAAGGCAGGCAGTGTCAGACCCATTCGTCAGGATTCCCCCGAGAGTGCATGAAACATTGAGCACTCCTGCGTGTACGTGTACAGATGGCAGTATACAGATGGTATCCAAAAGTGTGCAAAGGTGTATAGAAGGTATACAGATGGTGTGCAAAGGTATACAGATGGTGTGCAAAAGTGTACAGGTAGCGTGTAAGGCAAACGTAGCTCTCTGCAAGTATTATGTTCAAAAGCTCAGTCTGCCCTACACGGCATGCACGATAGCACCTCCTAGCCATGCCCACATTCACAATATCAATTAAGTATAACCTTTGACCTCTCATTTACATACCAACACCACTGCAGACTACTATCAGCAAGTCACCACCATGGACATGACAGTCGACAAACACTAAGGGATGCAGTGTTTTGAACATGCAGTAAATTAGTGGAACTGGTCTCTAGTGGTCAGTGCAGGCAAGCACGTGTAGGCCATCACGGAGCGAGTCATAACATCCCTGTTATGAATAGACCTGCACGCACACGCTTCCTGGTGAAACTGAGGATCACTAGAACGTGTTTTTCCCTCTGTGCTGTCCCTGTGGTCAGCAGAGGTATTAGCACGGATGAGTGCACTGGCTCACTATGTTTGTTTATTTCCATTGGTTCCCAAGGTATGGCCGCCACCGGGCCCACCCAGGGTGGACAACATTCCTCATTGCCTCAAACAGCTACTCAAATACCTTCCTGATATCAGTACTGTAGAAAGGGTATTCCCCTCCCCCAATCTCTTCCCTCTCCCTCCTCTCCCTCCCTCCTCCCACTCCTCCCACTCCTCCTCCCCCAAACTCTCAAGGACCACCTGCAGTTGGGAATTTGCCGCTAGCAACCGCTACTAGCCTACGCATACACACATTCTAGAGTAAGGTACAAATTGTTTAAGTGCTAGTGCGATACTTGACACCCAGCACAACTGCTCCTCTGGGCACCTGAATGGTCCTCACTGCTCAGTAATTTACCCCTCAACTACACCCTAAAAGGCATCACCACAATGTTGTTCTAGGGGCTCCGGTCTGAGAAAGCTTCTTACCTTCTGGGAACGCTTTACCTGCTCTGGAGCTACATGGAGCATTGTCTGACACGGCAAAGACAACCGGAATGCGTGTCGGGTTTCACCTAAGTGCAGGCAGTGATGCACATGGCAGAAAAAGGATAGCATCTGAAGATGTTTCTCATTCCAGATATCATGTTTCAAATTTGGGCGACAGGGACCCAGGTACGTTAATTCGATTTTGTCCCCCAATTCCTTATTTGTCCTACCATAAGTGACCGTGGGATATACCGTTTCACAACAAACCAGTAACGACTCATTAGGAATTCAAGTAGCTCACTAAGTATGTTTTGACAATGTGCAATTCTTGTTTGAACCTGGGCAACAAAGACCATTGGCTAAAATTAGACCAATCAGAGGCTGCAATTGGTCCCTAGACAGGATGTGAAGACTAGGCCTAGTGAAGACATTTGAATTGAACGCTTGTAGCATGGCGAGGGAATTATCTTCCAGCTAGCAGCAGAGAGAGAGAGCATTCAACGACCTCTGCTCCACTGCAGAGAGAGCATGGCGAGGGAATTAGCTTCCAGCTAGCAGCAGAGAGAGAGAGCATTCAACGACCTCTGCTCCACTGCAAGCGAAACTTGGTCACCAATCTCTTCCCTTTCAATGGCAATCAGAAATTCGAATTGGAAAGAGAGGCAGAGGCAGTCATGTTTCGACTGCAGTGGGGAGAAGGGACCATTCACTTTGTTTGTGGTGGGTAGGGGAGGGGGTTAACCTAGCTCGTGATGACCAGGGACAGACAATGTTATCACGCCAACTCTACTAATCTCCACAGTAGCTTCCTTCCTAATCACACCATTAATTCATCTGCGGTGGCAAACAATGCATTCCTGGGGGGGGCACGGCTGCCAGGGAGTGAAGCTCCTGGGATAGCTGTGGTCACTCTCAAAGGAGCCTCTCAAAGACCTCCCAGTTAGGGCCACCACATCCACAAGGTGCCACAAGGCCCAAGAAGGTATTACGAGGATGATAGCCTATCGGCAAACAAACTGTCCCAAGCCAAGCGCCAAACGCCAAACATGGGCAGGAATTTGAGTCTCTACAACAATGCAACGTGGAATATCTTCTTGTTTATCCTTCTATGCACAACTTTAAATCATGGAATAATGCGCTTGGATGCCCCTCAAGGTCATAGCCTCCTGGGGCTACACTGATATCAGTGCTGCATTCAACGTGTTCAGCCTCCAATCTGCGCATTGCGAATACATTTTCTGAGTTACAGGTCTTTACAATAAGCAGAAGCTTGTGAACGACTGTCCCAATTTCGAACCCAGAACTACAGGTATCGGTACTACAAGCATCCACAGTCTGTAGTACGCAGGACAAAAACAGTGGTACGTTCTATGTTTAGAATGGGCAGACTGCAGTCAGGTAGCACGTTCCTGGTCACTCACTGTGCACTGCTCATCTCAGACTGTCTAGGGTATTGTTTACATCACACACCACCTAACTAAGCATATCTCTAGGGAGCTGAAAGATTGCCTGTGACGACCCTCCCACTGTGAGAAATGTCGCCCGCCCACAGCACTGGGTATGTGGGCTGGACTCCAGACACTGGTGGGAGAACTTTAGGACAGCGTTACATACTGTGTGAATGCCATTACTGACACCAGTACGTGACTGGTAAGATCAGCAACCAATCACATGCAACTGCAACCAAATGCATTAACATGCTGGGTGCTGGAGGTAGCTATCAAAAAATTATTATTAAGTAATCAAATTCTGTGTTGAACCCAAGATACAACCATTAGCTACAATTGGTCACCATCGGTCGCATGCATGCATATCGGACAAGTGAAGGACAGTGGTGACGGTGGAGACCTACTATTCATAGCAGTTGTACGCATGCATCTGTGGGAGGGGAGGAGGGGGAGGGAGGGGGTACACATAACTGTGTAATTGCCTTCACATGGCCACTGCATGCACGAACACAAAAACGACACGTGAATTTTCTCCCACAGCTACTGACGGAGGAACGGTTTCAGTCTCACTGCCATAGCTCCACAGACCCTGTACACCTACTAACCATGGCATCAGCGACCCCTCATTAACCAATTTCTTTTCCATTTCTCCTCCACTACTGGCAGGTCGTGTCTTGTTACACCACTCAAATTTACTGTTTCAAACCATGAATACACAGAGCCAATCATTATACTACCCACAAAATAGTAAATAAAACGCTGTGATCTGATTGGTGGAGGCAGGGGACAGACCAAACAAACGGCTGTGAATGGGCAGGAATTCATTGTCTCTAAGTGGAATTATTTCCAGAGACAAGACAAACTAAAGTCCTATGAATATCAACAACGTTCTCTGACAGCTAATAGTTGACACATAAGTCACGCCTGTTGCCATGGTAACCATCAGGTCAAAGGTTGGGTAAATTAATAGTTGGCCATAACTGAACATTGCCAGCTGACACAGTGCAACTATGACATCACAGTGTCAATGATGACATCATGAATAATGACATCACAGTGCAATGATTCAGCAGAGGAAGTAACTTGGCCCAATCTCACCATCTCCACTCTTACACACCACAAGAAACTCGATCTCAAAGGAGTTCTGGGTACAAACAAGCAGACCATATACTGTGTATGGAGTCTACTAGGGAACATCCTACCCACAGGAACCATTCATGCACGCCAGTCCGTGAGTTTCACTACTCACTACTCCAATTGAAAGTAAACTACAGCCGTGTTTACTGCTGGTTGCCTGCCAATCAGGATGATGAGCGCCGTACTCATTCATAGAGCTGAGGCAGCACATACAGTATTGTGCAGTAATACGAGAGGCCTGGAGCAAGGAGAACTGGAGTGTCCAACTCCTAACAGCCCTCACCATGTCATGATGATGTCATGATTGTCAGTGATACCACTGCACAGAGATCACTGCCTTGCAGTGGCACAATGCATGCCAACTTGAAGGGTCTGGTTCCAATACCACGCACCAGAGACTGACTTCAGTTACGTTGTTGACGCCACAGCCCACTACATGGGTGGGAAGTCATAGCCGGGCACCAATGCCCCCCCCCTCCCCGTCTGCGGTCAACGCTGCTGCAGTTGTGAAGCTGTCACAGCCACAGGTGATAAAAGATCAGCTTTGTACAGAGTGTGACAAAACTCCATGAAGACGTAACTCGTGCAGTAAACGTCCAACTCGTCCACATCTGAGGTTTAGACTCTGTCCGGTGCATGCAAAATGCAATATTGGCATTTGGCAGGTAGTCACATGGCAAGTCAGTTATCCTGTTCCATTCTCAGCAGAGGCACATTCTTCCAGCAGCATCATGATCAGTCTCCCCCCGGGCCAGTGGGCCTGGAACCAGACCGTGCCGATGAAACGTTGGCACCTAAAATGATCCTCATGTCACTGCAATAGGATTTGCACTACTGTTTAAGAGTTGCCATGGCAACGGAGCTCAATAGAAGTTTGGATTTGTTACTAATGCCTGACTATGTATATACCAATAACAGCCACACTTTATTCATTACTGATGATCTAATTACATAATTGGATAGCCAGCACACAAATCTGACACTATAAAATTAATGTTGGGGGAGCGTGTGCTGTTGGTACGGGTGGTACTAGGTGGGGGCTGTGGGTTAGTACCCCAACCTCAACAATCAGTGGCATGGCAGTCGTAATACGGTCATGAACATGTTAGGAATTTTAATCTACATTACACATTGCGTGACGAAGTAGACATCTGTTCGAAAAGTCTGCCAATTAAGCAAGCCACCTCCCTGCCTTGTGCTTCTCCTAGACGCATACCATCTGACCTCACAGCCAGGGGGAAGGTCTCGGAAACTGGTGATCCCACGGACAAAAACTGTGGACTGGCTGTTGCACGATTATGTCCTACACAACTACTTATCACTGCTACAATGGAATGGCAACTGTCTATAATTCACAGAGTGTGTAGGGGGGAATAACGGTGTGGTGTGTGGAAAGAAAACGGAAGGGTATGTGTGTGTGTGTGTGTTTGTGTGATGTGTGTGTGTGTGTGTGTGTGTGTGTGTGTGTGTGTGTTTGTGTGATGTGTGTGTGTGTGTGTGAGTGTGTGTGTGGGTGAGTATACAAGGCAGCTGTCTACTTCTGCTGTGCCACACACACAGTGACCATACCTGGCATAGCAGGTGTCACAATGGAATGTCGCGCTCTCGGGTGAGATTGCATAGCCCAGCTCCCGCCATGGGATGGCCCACTGGCAGCACCAATGGAGCAAGACACTGAAGGTATGAGAGGCACCAGGCAACCACCTGTTTCCGAGAAAGTTCTTGTCTCAAATTACTACACAATTTTAAGAGCCACAGCGAATCACCCATGCTAGACCTTTCGCTTCCAGGTCCCTCCAGGTCCCTCCTGGTCTTCCCTACTCCGGGTCTTCCCCTTTGTTTCCAAATCTCTCTCCCTCCTCCCGTTTCTTGCTCAATCACAGACCTCCCCAGGATTTGAATTTTCATCCACAGCTAAGAGGATCACTGGCGTGACAGACAGTGTTCACCCACCTGTGAAACCCCTTCACCGCAATAGACCTAGCAACCTGACAAGAATAGGAAGTGCATAGCCAGACAGCCTGGATGATTCGTTAAAATATAAATTCTTCAGTTCTTTAGCTTAAAAACATTATTCATTCTGCCAGTTGCGTGGGTGGCAATAGAATAGGATCTCCTTTGTAGTGTGCTGAGGGAGACAATATCTGGTTATCATTTCCCGCAAGGCTGTACACCCTCACTTCCTCTGCCACGGGAAGAGCAGACTTGGGCAGAAATATGACTGCTGATCTTGTTAGCGTCCATTGAGAGCCAGAAAAAGATTAACGGTAATTGGTTCCAACAAAGACCACCTCTAGATTACCGGCTGCCCATGTATGACCAGAATCCGATCTATGCGGGAAGTGGATGCTCCGACTTCTGGCAGGCCGTACAGGTGCTGGAAAATAAAACCCGTTCAAGTAGGAGCCACAGCGGCAGCCACCGTCCCTAACACCTGGAAACCATGGCAGGATGCTAATGCAGGGACGGACACATTGCACAGATGTTGACACACTGATCCAATGTTGTCCCCCAAACCCTTTGTGCAGTGGACACAACAGCTGCTCATTAGCCTGTGATGACTTCCAATTTGAGAGGTTTGGGGACAGCCAGTGTGGATGTAGTCACAGGAAATTGGAGAGTGGAACTGCAGTAATGGAGGCCGCACTGGCACAGGCAAACCTTACACCGCTGAGCCACATGATTAAAATATGGCAGATCGCATGATATAAGAATGACATAATTCCTGGACTTTCAAGTAAAAATAGGATTTTATTGGGGGTGGTTACAGTAATGGAGCTGGCGTCACATGACGCAAGAATCACATGACACAAGAAAGCCTAGCCTCGTACCCAGGCCCCGGCCTGCCCGTGGGGCGGGGCCTGGGTACGAGGGTCCCGGCCTGCCCGTGGGGCAGGGCCTGGGTACGAGGGCCCCGCCCTGCCCGTGGGGCGGGGCCTGGGTACGAGGCTAAAGAATGCCATGACGCAGGGTTTGACAACACAGAATACACATGCAAGCAAGAATGCAGTTAGAGTGAATACTACTGGCTCAGATGCAGAACCCAAATTTACTGATTTCACTCCGCAAGTATAAAAAGCACAGACCTTACCAGAAATACTCAATTGGCCATGATTTACTGAGTAAGAATACAGAGGTATACAAGTTAGCTCACCTGCTGGAGGTGTCTGCAGGTAGAGCTTTAGGTTCTCCTCAGTGATGCCAGTCTTTGGGTAGAGTCCAGTCATTCCCAGCTTTTCAAGCTGCGCCTTAGGGGGGATCGGATGAAGTTGAGGGTGTGTGGGTGTGGGTGGGTGAGGGTGTGTGGGTGTGGGTGGGTGAGGGTGTGGGTGAGGGTGTGGGGGGTGGAGTAAGTGGGTGGAGTAAGAGTGGCTGACAGCGCCAAACACAGCATGAATGCTCTTGATTATCAGCCGTGTCCACTGTTGTCCTGGCAACAGCAGAGGAAGAATGTGGTGCCCATTCGTATGGCAATGAATGTGGTTTTCTCACCACTGGTGGTATGGCAGCCATACAGGGCATGTGCAACAGAGCCTAGAGGGGTTTCAACTCCCACTACTGCGGGCTTTCGAACCAGCAAGCACTACAAACTCAGAAAGAGAGGCCGACAGATGACATCATGAATGTGAAAGTGATGGTAGCAGGTATGGTTGCTATGGGGTGATGGTAGCAGGTTGCCATGGGTGTCTCTTTGCCTACCAATGACAGCGTCTGCTGACAGGGTTTCCTCAAGCTCTATGAATTTTACATGAGGGTGGTAAAATTATACAACACACATGATACAACATGCTTCTTTTAGCAATTCTTTGTGGTCAGTAAAGAGTTAACCAAGGTCACATGATCATGTTGCCGTGGAAACTGGATGGTATACTCAGGGATAAGGTAGATTAACAATCAGAAGTTAACACCACAACCAACACACAAAATGACAAACGTTCATCTAATGTGCTTCTGGTCAGAATGACCATGCAGGAGCTTCAGAAACTATTTAGGTCCAAAGTTGTTATGATTGCCGAGCGCATTAGCGCGAGGCTCTGAATGGGGGATCTATTGCTCACTATATAGGTATGTACGTACGTACGTGGTACGTACGTACCGGAAGATGTCACGCTCAGGAATGTTGATAGGAATGTTGGGGGTTTCCTGCCGGCCAATTGACTTGCTGCGAGGGCTCGACGGTGCGAGAACTACAACCTTGAGAAACAGATCAGTGGACGAGCGTGCGGTGCTCCAGGGCTTGCAGAGCTGGAACAGCTACACATGAAGTCAAACAGTCGACATCTGTTTATACCGCAACTCCACAATAATCTCGCGTAGCCAGAGGCTAGGGTACAAGCGAACGGGGCCTTCAGGGCTTGCAGAGCTAGAGCAGCTACATGTGGAGTCGAACAGTGAGTGTAATCGACATGTTTATCTCAGCTACACACTCGCAAATTCACACTTAGCTATCATACTACTCGTAAGCACGTGGCCAGGCTGCTCATGCGGCCGCGGCGTGCGCGCGAGGCAATTATGCGGATACGTATTCCTAGTAAATAGTGAGAAGAGGTTTATCAGGCAGCATCCTACTTCGCGGTTTCCATGGACAGTAATGATTACAGGGACCTACCCTCTAGACAAAGAGGATGAGTGTACCTTGCGGCTCCCATTCTGCAGGAACATGAACACATCGGCCGCCAGCAGAGGACGAGTTCCCCCCAACACAGACCTCTCAAGAATGTAGATGGTCATCTCAGAGCTGGAGTGGGCGAACCAAAACAAAACAAGGCCTCAAAAACTTCAAAGAACTGTCTTTCTGAGATCACTTGGAAGTGCCCCAGCAGTGGCCATTGTGCTGCCCAAACCACACGGCCCCCACCCTACAGGGCACAAACAGTCCAGGGGTTGAAAACAGCGGCCATACCAACAGGATATGACTACCAACCTACCAAGTACACGTGAAACACTTGCGAGCTAGTAAATCCTAATATGGAATTCAATAGCAAGTGTGGTATTGGAGCAATGTTGACTTTGACAAAAGGTTGTCAAAACGTTCAGTAATAAGCATGACATACCTCTTTGGAATTTGAGTTATGTTGAGTAATGAAGTAGTGCCTTGATAGTGGGGCAGGTGCATTCTACAAGATACTGGACGAAAGAATTTCACCTTTCTACTCTCCCAGCCATCCCACACTACAGCAGATTACCCACAGGCCCATCCAGCTGCAGACCACTGTCCAGACATTCAGTGCAGGCACTGAGTGTGTCATCAACGATCTTGCGCAGCCATGCTCTAGGAGACAGATCTTCAGCAGGACTGGGACAATCAGGCCTCGTACAGCCAGGCCTCGTACACCCAGGCCTCGTACACCCAGGCCTCGTACAGCAAGGCCTCGTACGCCCAGGCCTCGTACACCCAGGCCTCGTACGCCCAGGCCTCGTACACCCAGGCCTCATACGCCCAGGCCTCATACAGCAAGGCCTCATATCCCACCCAGGCCTCATACAGCAAGGCCTCATATCCCCAGGCGTCGTATGCCCAGGCCTCATATGCCCAGGCCTCATACGCCCAGGCCTCATATCCCCAGGCGTCGTACGCCCAGGCCTCATATGCCCAGGCCTCGTACGCCCAGGTCTCGTACGCCCAGGCCTCGTACGCCCAGGCCTCGTACACCCAGGCCTCGTACACCCAGGCCTCGTACAGCAAGGCCTCGTACGCCCAGGCCTCGTACACCCAGGCCTCGTACGCCCAGGCCTCGTACACCCAGGCCTCATACGCCCAGGCCTCATACAGCAAGGCCTCATATCCCACCCAGGCCTCATACAGCAAGGCCTCATATCCCCAGGCGTCGTATGCCCAGGCCTCATATGCCCAGGCCTCATACGCCCAGGCCTCATATCCCCAGGCGTCGTACGCCCAGGCCTCATATGCCCAGGCCTCGTACGCCCAGGCCTCGTACGCCCAGGCCTCGTACGCCCAGGCCTCGTACGCCCAGGCCTCGTACACCCAGGCCTCGTACACCCAGGCCTCGTACAGCAAGGCCTCGTACAGCAAGGCCTTGTACGCCCAGGCCTCATATGCCCAGGCCTCGTACACCCAGGCCTCGTACAGCAAGGCCTCGTACACCCAGGCCTCGTACACCCAGGCCTCGTACGCCCTGGCCTCGTACACCCAGGCCTCGTACGCCCAGGCCTCGTACGCCCAGGCCTCATACGCCCAGGTCTCGTACACCCAGGTCTCGTACACCCAGGCCCCTACCTTTGTTTAGTCTGTTCTCTGCAGGTATCGACTTCACACAAGTGGTATTTAAGGGTTGGAGCCCCCACTACTCCACAACAATCACCATATCTTCCGTGGAGCCACATCTTGACTATTACGCCATACCCTCACATCACACACCCTCATACAACCTTATACGGCCTGCATCATACATTGAATACAATTTTAAAACTGCCGGCTAAAGTTTTGACTTTCTGGGTCCACATGACCATGCGGTACTCCTCCATATCTCAGATCCAACTTCTATCACAACACAGTGGCTGGTACTAGGCCTGGGGCTGATCCGCTGGCACTAGGCCTGGGGCTGATCGGCCTGGGACTGACCCGCTGGAACTAGGCCTGGGGCTGATCCGCTGGAACTAGGCCTGGGGCTGATCCGCTGGCACTAGGCCTGGGGTTGATCCGCTGGCACTAGGCCTGGGGCTGATCGACCTGGGGCTGATCCGCTGGCACTAGGCCTGGGGTTGATCCGCTGGCACTAGGCCTGGGGTTGATCCGCTGGCACTAGGCCTGGGGCTGATCGACCTGGGGCTGATCCACTGGCACTAGGCCTGGGGCTGATCGACCTGGGGCTGATCCGCTGGCACTAGGCCTGGGGCTGATCGGCCTGGGGCTGATCCGCTGGCACTAGGCCTGGGGCTGATCGGCCTGGGGCTGATCCGCTGGCCTAAATTCAGGAAAAATAGGCCACTCGATCAGAAAGCACAAGCTCACTCATACTAATGCACATGTGTAGCTCTCACGTTCACAGAAAAGATGGCGGAGTAGAGTGGATAGCAGAGACCGAGTCTGATACTACAAGCTACTTGCTCACTGTGGTATCAGATGTCAAACGCTGAGAAAACTAGGCGGAGCTAGTGAGCAGCAGAGGAAGTAGCGAGCAGATTGGATAGCCCGCATCCTCAGTCAGTACTGCCTGGGCATTCTACCACAAACCACAGCCCAGGCTGACTGGCCCACACTTCCTACAGACAGCACACTAATGCAGTTAGGCCAGACACCCAACAACCTCCTTAGGACTGTCCAAACTACTCCAAGGATCAAACAAGACCCAATTAGCACAGCATAAGTGTCCTAAGTGGCCAGAACACTTTGTTATTTTCATAGCAAATTACTCTAACATGCTAATTAATCACTCTTAGCAGTGTTCTGGGGTCAAAGTGCAGGTAATCCACTGCATACAGTACCCACTAGCCGACTTACTCCACCCCTAGCTTCCTGCCTCCTCCTCTTCCTCCACCCCCCCCTTCCTTCCACCTCCTTCTATCCCTCCTCCCTCCCTCCTCCCTCCTCCCTCCCTCTCTCCATCATTGCCCTCCCTCCCTCCTCCCTCCCTCCTCCCTCTCTCCATCATTGCCCTCCCTCCCTCCTGCCATCTGTCCCTGCCTCCCTCCCTCCCAAAGTCCATCTGTCCCTCTCTCCTATCCCTCCCTCCTTTCCTTCCTCCCCTCCTCACCAGCTATCCGGCAGGGGTCGTATGCTATCCACCATCACGTGGACGCTGGGGTTGCCTACAATGTCCTGCAAAGACTTGACGATGGAGTCTTGCTGAGAGAGAAGTACAGCGTCCGACTTGTTAAACTGCAGCACTACTAGGCCGTCCTCATTGCGAGCAGTTGGTAGGCGGCTGTAGCATACGGTCTGTGTGGGTGTGGGTGTGGTGGGGGGGGGGGGGGGGGGGGGGGGGGGGGATGAAAATTGAGGGAGGTAGATGAAGCGGGACACAGGGGGGAGAGTGAGAGACAGGAATGGAAAGGGGAACGAGAGAGGGAGGAGAAGGGGAGGGGGGAGAGTGAGGGGGAGGTTGGGGGGAGAGTGAGGAGAGGGGAAGAGGGGGAATGAGAGTCAGGGGGGAGAAAGGGAGAAGAGAGAGGGATCAAGAAAAGAGAAGGGAGAGGAGAAAGTAGAGAGAGGCAAGAGAGGGAGGGGAGAGGGAAGGAGCAGCTGAGTACACATCACCCTCATTGCCGGCCATACACTGGCTCTAGAGCAGGTGAACACACACACACAAATCACCTCCACTGACACCCATACATTTGCTACCAGGTTACTGCACATGGACTGCCAGTGTCAACCAAAGCTTACAGGACGGACATGTCCCACCTTAAACCGGCAGAAGGGGTTGTCGGGAGTGAAGTCCACAGGCTGTGTCTGACCCTGGTAGCTGGCCAGCCCTTTCCCTGTGCCACAGTAGGCCTGCAGCAGGTTGAACTTCATCACAGCCATGTCTCGCTCATCAGGGAACACCCCAGGAGACTTCACGGCATTCAACATGAGCTGGGCCCTGATGGCTTGATGGACAGCAAGCTGTTGCTGATATTGCTGCTGTTGAGAGGGAAGGCTAAAGATGCCAGTACCCATCCCGGTGGAAGTGCCTGCTTCAGGAGAGAAAGAGTGAGCAGGAGGGGAGGGAGGAGGGGATGGCGGAGGGGAGGGAGGAGGGGAGGGAGGAGGGGAGAGAGAAGAACCAAGAGTGGAGAGAGGAGGAGAGAGGGAAAAGGGGAGAGGAAAGGGGGAGTATTAGGAGAACGAGGGTCAGCAGGACCCCACCTAACTTCTTAACATAGGTTCATACATAACGTTTCATGCATCAGTACAAACACACACACACCTCTCTGTGTGGTGGCCAAGTTGAGTCCTCCGAGCGTTCCTCCTCCTACTCCCCCAAGACTCAGGCCCACTGGTCTCATTGGCTGTGTCCCCGTTCCAAGTCCACCAGCACCTAACCTCAGTCCCATACCAGTTCCAGCCTGTTGCTGCTGTCCAAGGTTCAGTCCTCCCAGACTCAGCCCAGTACCTGCATGCACAGGCAAAGATCAATCCACAATGCTATAATATTCTTCCATACTGAAACCAAGTACAAGGCAGCTGCCTGCTACATGTACACAACACAGGCTACGCCCACCTGCCCCTTGCTGCTGTCCAAGCCCAAGTCCACCTCCTAGAGAGAGTCCGGCCCCACTCTGACCCAGCCCCAGAGCAGTGCCTGGCTGGGCAAGGCCTGACCCACCACCAAGGGAAAGGCCACCTGCAAATGGCAATGGCAAAAAGAGTTAGTCAAAGCAAGCTTTTATTGTGGCTGGTATGTGTGTGGGTATGGGTGTTTGTGTGTGTGTGTGTGGGGGGGGGGGGGGGGGGGGGAGCTAAGAGGTACAGAGATATTTCCTGTCAAAAATTCTCTATCGGTGATCAGACGCACAAGTTCTGAAACCTGATCCCAAGACACAGTTCCTCTTCTGTTCTGCATCAGCAGTAGCAGTACAATCCATACGTATCACAGCACCTATTTCAGTGCATTCGCAACTAAAGGCGCAGTAATTGGACAAGTTTACTACAGCACCATGCCATCATATCATCCACAATCAACTGATACAAACCATTTCCCGCTCTCTCTCAGGCAGAACAGTAGCCTAGTGGTATAAACACTACTGCTCAGTCCCAGCCTCTCCTCCAACCGAAGGTCTCCGTTGGGTGCAGGGGTCAGGAACAGAGATTACAGCACAAATGATCGATCACACACCTACGGTTGGCTGACTCAGTCCGAGACCAGTGCCCAGTTTGAGCCCCCCTGCCTGTGAGGCCTGCTGACCACCGAGCCCCGTCAAACCCCCTCCCAATTGGAGCCCACCGCCGAGCTGCTGTGTGCCGAGCATCTTAGTGTACTGGAGTATAGGAAAGTGATGGTGTCCACACCACTGATAGACACCGCTAGGACTCAGCCTCCTACATGTTCCGTCAGTGGGTGCTTCATGCAGTTTACTGACTTCGTGATGTCACAATCATGCATGCAGTGCAAGATTAAAGTCAATTTTACACGACAAGACCATGCATGTACAGAGCTTAATGGGTGCATTGTCACACGCACACTCACATGAGTTCAGAAACGCCACTTCAAGTCACTCAGACCTTCAGATCCGTCCACCTCACAAAACTCATGCCCAATCCGGAGAAGTAACCGGAGCTGCCTATAATATACGGAACGTATACGGAGCTCTGCGGAGTGCAAGAAGACGGGTGTCAGGATCCTGAGGATGTCTTTCCACATGCCGGTTCGGGGAGGGTCGAGGGGTGGGAAGGACCAGTTCGAGTGGGAAGATGTGAAAGCAGATAAATACAGAGAAAACTACCTCGGTCAGCTCCGGAGTCCAACTGCATGGTCCAGCTGAGGATCTGCCATAGTATACACATCAAGAGTGTATTATATACTCTTGGTACACATATACAAGTTAAATTATGAGGGTCTGGGAACAAGACTAGTTAATTATAAATTATTGTGGGCCTAGCTGTATCACCAAACTTGATATTTTGGGAGTTGAAATTCTGAGACTATGTATACCCCCTCCAAACCTATATACTGTAATACTTGTGAGGGGTGGCCACTCCCATGCTGTGAGCCTGCGCATTCATCATGTGTCTTGATCAATGTACCACCAAGTGTCTGAGTAGTCTCACGGGCCAGCCTCTCGGCACACCCACTACGGGAGAGCAAGACTAGCCACAGAGCCCAGGTCCCCTCCTCCCACAAACTATCCCCACGGGTAGGCCCACAGCACTCCTGGGCAGTGTTTGCAGCACTGTGACCCCAGTTGCGGAGCTGAACAGTTTCGTAATAACCTTTGAACCCTGTACTGTATTCTGCTGCCCTCAGGTCACTCTGTGAGAGCACCTGTGGGGAGGTGGCAGAAGGGAAAGGATCTAACATGGTATGTGTTCTGTCATTGTATGTTGGCTGCCCTAGTTATCAATGAGCCAGCTCCTGTCATCTATCGGTCAGTGACGAGTGCCTGAAGAGTCCCAAAGAGGGATCAAAACATCGTATTTCTATGCTAAATTGATCGAATTCTGTGCACAGATTGACCCACTGTTGATTCTGTGTTACATGATCACTGTATGTGCCATACACCTTGACCTTAGACCTCTAACCTTGCTTGCAGGTATACCAAGCACTCCAAAGTGACCAGCAACCGGGATAACCTAAAGGCTGTGAGTCCGTACGTTAGTGTCCATGCTCAGAGTAGGCATGCAACAACGTACAGTAGCTCATCGTCGGTGGCTTGTGTGTGATGGATGCCCTGCTTTGGATGTTGCTACAGGAGATAGCTGCTGTGAAAAGGGCTGAGGAGGAGGCCATGGCAGCTGCCCTGTGAGTCACCATTGTGCGTGTGGGAGGGAGGAGGAGGATGGGTGTGGGTGGGAGGGTAAATTTGACGATGAACTTTTCCATCTCTGATCAGTGGCCTGAAGCCCTCAACCCCTGCCAAGCCCCATGGGTCCCTGACAAAGCAGGAGATAGCGGAGGTGTGTCGTCGGAAGTCGGTGGAGGAGAGAGAGGAAACTGGCGAAGAGAGGATGAAAGGAATTGGCTTCCAGAGGTAAGGGGAAGAATGTTGCTGACATACCAGTGAAAGGGAAGGACGAACAAGTTATCTTTCCCGCAGTCGGAGATCTCAGATGATGTACTCTGGTACTGAGAGCACGACCAACAAGGAAGGGGCAACCATCTTTGAGGTTAGAGCGTGCAAATATTGTGGGTGGCACTAGATATTAACATCTACGTAGGCTCGTACCAGGGTTGGGTGGGCGGTGCCTGGGTACGAGGCTAACGTCTACTGTACCAGATTACTTGGAGCTTGAGGTATTGTGATATGTTGCCCCCATCATTTGAGATGTTGAGGTCTCAAGCAACCTACATGTAGCTTTGTTTCTATTAGACTTATTTGTGGTAAGAGTAAAGCGCCCGCTACAACGACATACACCACTCACAGTTCCGGTCCACTAGTGTTGAAGTTAATGCAGTGGACCACAATGAACCAGGTGTTCACAATGCCACTATATATTGTAGTAGTCTGTGTAGTGATATTAACGTATGTTGAGAACCTTCTCCCCGTAGCATGATCCATCCCTGAGTAAGGGAGATGGGCAGTCACTGAAGATCACGAGGGAGCAGCCAGTTGCCTCTCATCCTGTGAGAGGCAAGCGTAAGACCAGAGAGGAATCTCCAGCTGCAGAGAGAACCTCAAAGTTAGTCCAGGCATGATGGCCTTCCTGACCAGCACTCTCTCCAACATGACATCTCCCCTTCTTCGTCCATTTCAGGAAGAAGCACAAGAAAGAGAAGAAGTCCAGGAAGCACAAGAAGAAGGATCATCGTGAGAGTGACAGTGAAGGGTCGGAGGGTGAGAGGAGGAGGAAGAGGAGGAGGCATCACGAAAAGGACTCGCACAAACACAAACGAAGAAGACACGATACAACTAGTGCCTCAGATTAGCTGGTCTAGGGAGAGCATGTCTTGCAAACAGTCCTGTGTGTACACACTATCATGCAACCATCACACATGAACAGGGTGACCGGTCTATTTCTCTTACAACTATATCCAAATTTCAACAGTTACTACTACACTACACTAGCAGTTCTTAGCTTTGCTGGAGCCGAAAGTTAGCACCGATCGCCACATGGTCAGATGGGTATCCAAAGTTAGGTAGCGCTGTCTTCCCAATGTCCTCCTCAGATGGTATCCCCCATACACCTGTCATGCACAGCCTCCCGGGGGTGTACCAGATATAGTCAATGGTGTACTTGCTCTCCTTTGAAGGACGGAACTTCCATGAAGTGAAGGAAGGCTCATCACCACGGTAGGCAGCCGTGTAGGCACTGACAAACGGGGGGTCTTGGTGACTGGCAAAGTGTTGGTAGACTGGCTCATCTGGTGGTGCGTTGAAGTCCCCACATATGATGCTTGGCAGTCCCCGGGCAAAAGCGGTCACCTCTGATAACAAGTGCTTCCCTTGGGCCAGACGGTGCTCCTGGTGGCCAGATTTGGCCTTCAGGTGTGTGACAGCCACACAGAATTGCAGGCGGGGACCACCGGTGGGTGTCGGTGCACCTTTACATTCAAACTTCATCAAAATGGCTACCTGGTGCGAGTCATCACCATTAGGATCCTTCAAAACAAGCTCCTTCTTCTGCAGTAGAGTGAACTTCGTGGAGCGATAAAACAAAGCACAGCCATCAGAACCATTGTTGGGCTGCACGTAGAGACACGGGGAGTCGATCTTTGACTTGAAGACTCCCTCAAATCCCCGTTGAGAGAGCTCGGGGAAGAAGAAGTCCTGGAAATGGTCAACCTCTTCAAGACAGAGGATGTCAGCATTGGAGCGCAGGATCTCCTCCAAGAGGTTCTGCTTCCGGTGTGGCCACTTCAGCGACTCGGGTGGAGACTTCAAGAAGTTAGAGTCGGGGGTTGAGTAGGACAGTGCTAGGGGGACAGAAAGGGCACTCATACTACAAAGTAGATCAACCGATAAAATTATTTTCTCCAGAGGTCTCTCTTAGCTTATGGATGCATCATATTCTCTGCTTTTCAGCCCCCAAACTCCGCATACATGACCAACCTTTACACGTTCATGACTTTAACCAAACCCACCCATCGAGGGGCATTCAACAGTCATGGCTCTCGGCCGACCATCACCCGTCTAGACTGAGAAAAAAGCTTCGCTGCCAGAATTGGGTTAAAGTGTTAAGGTCCAGCAGGAAGTACTTTAATATAAGCATGTACATTCTAGTCTAGCAGGCTCGACCTTCCATGCAATCTTGTTGACCCCAGCACAGATTGACTCACTAACAGTAAGTTACCATCAGCCAGTGTGTTCCACTGCACCACTCTGAAACTCCCCTCAGCCTCCTCCTCTTGTCGCTGCTCTCCACAGGCTACCCAGTCCCTCTTCACCAGTTCCATATCAATCATCGACATGCAGCCCCTCCCACACGGCCTCCACCCATAACCCCGCCCCTTCCAGCACAGTCTAGTTCCAATTCCCAGGACGCGTTTAGGAACGAGACTCACGGTGGGTGAATGATGGCCGGCTTGGTAGGCCAGATCCAGAAGGTGCCCGACTTCCCTTCTCGGGTCAGTGAGGCCAGTGAAGCAGGGGAGAAATTTGTGGAAGTCTTCTATGACACGTTTGACAAGAGAAGACAGGTAGTGTTACAATGTTCTAATTGGAGCACATCATTCCTTATAGTTCCCAAGATTATTTCCCCAAACAGGAGGTACTTGCAATCACTTCCATGTTAATCACTGCAGTGGTGCCTCTTTTTGCAAGCACCCTTGCGGTACTGTAATGATTTGCCGAGTGCCAATTATATTTTAGCCATGGGGGTGACACGTACGTATACTCCCATATTCGCTGTAGTCACAGCTGTGACCGGGCATCTTGACCCCGTATGCTAAGGAAGGGGAGGAGTCTTGCTGCACATTCTTCCATACATTATCAGGTCAAAGGCAAAATGTGTGCACTGTCAAACGGCCAAGTCTTTTTGTGATGCGGTCAAGTGATCAAAGCAGCAAAAAGACAGTCATGATTTCCTGACTCCGGTTGCAGCTGTATAACTATGCATGGTGTCTATGGGAGTGTCACCCCCTTGTTAGCGCTAGCGAGGGGTGGTCACTCCAATAAGCACCGCTGCGATTGGGGATTGTGACTCCGTATATGGCAGATGTAGGTGTGGTGTACTGTACACAGCTGAAACATCACACTGTCACGGTGGATTTTTGTGATGGTCACAGGGTCACTGGCAGTTTAGCAGCATGGTCATGGTTACAGGCAGTCTATGGACAGTCACAGGCTGTGACCCCAGTCGTAGCTCTAAGTACAGCGCGTATTGGAGTGGCCACCTGTTGGCAGAAGGCAGCTAATCTGTCCGTGCAGGCTGTGATGTCAGCTAGAATTCGTATCATAGAGCCTATACGTAGGGATAGAGCAGACGTGATATAATTATTAAATGGTCAACTTTATGGTAGTTAGTCACACTCAGGAATGCAATTACCAGTTAAGGTTAACGCACATGTGACGGTACAATCATCTTGGTCCACGTGCGGGTACTGTGGCCTAGCTGAGCTTGCAGCCTACGCGGAAGGAGCACTACTTCACTTACATCTTCTAACTTCAAAATAAGCACTGTACTCAAACACCTGTGGCATACCCAGGGAACCGATCCCTGACCGTGTGACCATGCTGCTTAACTCTGTACCAACCATAGATTTTGGAGGTCAGCCGTTTAGTTTGCAATTTACTTCTGTTGGGTTTTTGTCCTCCAAACTGCACACAGAACTGCACTCCACGCCCAGTCACAACCGACCATGCTGTTTGCACCCTTAGGGTGCAGTTAGCCTCATTCCCAGGCCGTTCCCACTGCCAGTATTTCATCACTACCAGTATGAAATACGGCGGGGGGAGGCCTGGGAGATCTGGTCACGTGCGATGCCATCAAGTAGACACATGGTAGACACACGGAGGGCGGTGCCCAACGAAGAATCTTGACGTCCTGTGTTGTACTGTCCGTCCAATGGCTGGATATCAGAGCATTCGCAAGGCAGACGATTGATACCATTCCGAGGACGGATCAACGCGAAACAGGTATTTTAACGGTTGGGCACCTCCCCCTCCCCCCATGTGTCTACCATCTGTCTACCTGACGTCATCGCACGTGACCAGATCTCCCAGGCCTTCCCCCGCCGTATTCATACTGGAAGCGATGAAATACTGGTGGTGGGAATGGCCTAAGAACGAGGCTACCTCATACCCAGTCCCTGGGTCGGCTGGGCCTGGGTACGAGGCTAGGGTGCACCCACCCACCTCCCCCTGTCCAACCCTTTTTGCTCATACAGAACCTATCTCTAAAGGGCATTGCCAGTACCAGACATCCCCCACCTTTTGACTGTATCCCATGGCCGAGCCTCATTCTCACCGGGGCTGAGAATTGGGCTACCCTTGGCCATCATTGGCACACATTGCCGCGCTCCTATTTTTGCCATTCAATCTATGAAGACAGCTCCTAAAATTGCAATTATCCTCTGCCCTACCTAATGTGTTCCACAGCTTATCTCAGGGTTCTACTCGGACACATCATTTGTGGTCTGGAATGGCCACACCAAGTCTGGTGTGATGGACATCAGCACATTCTACCAGTCCCTCCCCACCAGCGAGCACTCCCTGCTCTCCTACGACTGCCAGCCTGTGATGGACGGCAGCCAGACTGGGCAGTCCAACGTGATGGTGGTCTGCCAGGGTGTGGTGAGGTACGGTGGACACGGCGGAGAACAGAACTTTGCTCAGAATTTTCTCCTCACGAAACAGGGAGAAGTATGGAAGATTGGTAGCGACTGCTGCAGGTTCCTTGATCAATGACTTGATATGCTAACCATTTCAATCCTTTCTACTTTCCTCCTAAGGACTTGCTTCTATTCTGCCTGGTGTAGTAGACTAGATTACTAAACCTGGAATGTTTGTATGCTCATGTGTCTCTTTGCATCACTGCTGAATGACAACACACCTCACCATATTTGGCAACTTCATGATAATGCAATCAGCATTGCAGTTTTCTTGCTTAAATAGCTAGTTAGCAACTCACCTGCGTCAGCTCCTTCCTCATTTATACAGCAGTTCAATCAGAATGGTGTCCGTTTCAAGAGCAGTTTAAGTCCCACTGTAGCCTCAAGCTCATACACAGGCTTTCCTAGAGCCCACTGGTCCTTCAGCTTGGACAACGTTCTGATGGAAACGTGAGGAATGTCGGTTGTTCTGCAGGTGGGGTGAAATGATGAATGACTTGAAATAACAACCTGTTATATAAATCCGCCCAAGTTGGTCAGTTCTGGTTTCTGCTATTAACATAGACTGAAAAATACATCTGTTTTGACGTATGTAATATTGTGGCTCTGCATGGGGTCTCATCACTCGGCAGGGAACCAGAGAAGAGCGAGTCCAAAAACATACATTCTTCAATGCAGTAATTCGGTTAGTATAATTGGACAGTTGTTGCAGGCAATTACATGCACACAAATATTAGTTCCCAGACCCCCTTACAGTGCAAAACGATCGAGAAGGCTGACAAGAACTTTGACTGCATGAGGACCATGCAGAATGGGATGGTGTGCTCTGGTGTTTGCGCCTCCTCTACTAAATCACATGCAGAACTGGGGTGTTTACTAAATGGGGTGTCCTCCCCTAGGGCAAACCATAGCTAGGCAAACCAGAGCCCAGTTTCTCACCACACGGTCCGTGGTAGCCTCGTATGCGCCGGGTACGAGGCTAGGTCTGTGGCTGCCTGGTCTGGTCCACAATACTCTCTCTGCATAATGAATTTTTCGAACACTGGGGAAAACATTGTTTACAGGAACGCATGTCATTACTATGCACTGTTGAATTCAATTCATGCATAGACAGTGCTGATAATATTATATTATAGACATAATTATGTTGTGGTATTTCTACACCTCGAGAGGAAAAAAATAAAGAAAGCCTCCCTCCATGCAGAACCCCCAAAAATGAAAACGAAGAGAGAATAAAGAACCAAAAAGGAAAAAAAAAAAAGAGAGAGAGAGAGAAAAAAAACAACCTAGCAACAACCCATCCCTCCATGACAGGTCGGACACCGAAGTGTAAGCCTCAGGAGCGCTGGATAGGCGCCGGTGACTGGAATCACAGGGGGCTACCTGCTTTCAACCAGAACACCTTTCTTTAGCTTCGGTGGTCAGATGGGAACCGGCGTACTCAAGCTGCTAGGCGGGGAAGTCAGGAACCGGTGTGTACAGAGTGGCCCAGACTCGTACTCGGTTATTGGGGAGACGAACACTCAACCCCCAGGCTGTAAAGCAAGTGCTTAGCGAGTGTGCCATCCCGACTTCCCGCCAAAACTTGTTACAAATTCAGTATTTCAACCCAGCAACTGGTAGCGCGCATGCGCATGCTACCTTGACTTCCCGCCAAAATTATGTGTTCAAATTTTTCATTCAAGCAGATTGAATTCGACGCTAGTTGGGAGGAGACAGCGGGGGTTCTATGAATATTCTGGACGCACTTGAGCTTTAGAAGGAGGGTGAGGTCAATTTATTCCACCTTTGTATAATTTGCACATGTAGGCCTAGCCTAGAGCTGATACATGCTGGCTGGAGGTATACAGACTGTGTCGGCCTACCCCATGCTAGCCTCATTCCCAGGCCCAAAACGGCCTAGGAACGGGGCTAACCCCATGCTGGCTGGAGGTATACAGTGTAGGCCTACCCCATGCTAGCTGGAGGTATACAGTGTCAGCCTACCCCATGCTGGCTGGAGGTATATATATATATACAGTGTAGGCCTACCCCATGCTAGCTGGAGGTACACAGTGTTGGCCTACCCCATGCTGGCTGGAGGTATACAGTGTTGGCCTACCCCATGCTAGCTGGAGGTATACAGTGTCGGCCTACCCCATGCTAGCTGGAGGTATACAGACTGTGTCGGCCTACCCCATGCTGGCTGGAGGTATACAGTGTCAGCCTACCCCATGCTAGCTGGAGGTACACAGTGTCGGCCTACCCCATGCTGGCTGGAGGTACACAGTGTCGGCCTACCCCATGCTGGCTGGAGGTATACAGTGTCGGCCTACCCCATGCTGGCTGGAGGTACACAGTGTCGGCCTACCCCATGCTGGCTGGAGGTATACAGTGTCAGCCTACCCCATGCTAGCTGGAGGTACACAGTGTCGGCCTACCCCATGCTGGCTGGAGGTACACAGTGTCGGCCTACCCCATGCTGGCTGGAGGTATACAGTGTCGGCCTACCCCATGCTGGCTGGAGGTACACAGTGTCGGCCTACCCCATGCTGGCTGGAGGTATACAGTGTCAGCCTACCCCATGCTAGCTGGAGGTACACAGTGTCGGCCTACCCCATGCTGGCTGGAGGTACACAGTGTCGGCCTACCCCATGCTGGCTGGAGGTATACAGTGTCGGCCTACCCCATGCTGGCTGGAGGTACACAGTGTTGGCCTACCCCATGCTGGCTGGAGGTACACAGTGTCGGCCTACCCCATGCTGGCTGGAGGTATACAGTGTCGGCCTACCCCATGCTGGCTGGAGGTATACAGTGTCGGCCTACCCCATGCTAGCTGGAGGTATACAGTGTCGGCCTACCCCATGCTGGCTGGAGGTACACAGTGTCGGCCTACCCCATGCTGGCTGGAGGTACACAGTGTCGGCCTACCCCATGCTGGCTGGAGGTACACAGTGTCGGCCTACCCCATGCTGGCTGGAGGTATACAGTGTCGGCCTACCCCATGCTGGCTGGAGGTACACAGTGTCAGCCTACCCCATGCTGGCTGGAGGTACACAGTGTTGACCTACCCCATGCTGGCTGGCACTGTTGTCTCGGCTTCTGTGTGGGTACATCCCACACTCCCAGGACCCCACTCAGAGACCCAGTGACAGCAATGGGGAAAACCCAACAGCTTCAATCAAGGGAGAGTCATTCTCACCAGATGAGGGGAACCCAGCTGCGAATGTCACTACCACCTGCATTACATGTAGGGACATGGTCACAATGGCAGCTGTTACGTCTTACCATTGTGAATTTGTGCTGCTGAAGCAGCAGATATGAAGCTTGTATGGTTTACAATAGCCTCGTTCTCATCCCAGTGTTTGTCGCTTGCAGTACTGCAAGTGACAAACGCTGGGGTGAGAAGGCCTGGGAACGAGGCTAGGAAAACAACACATAGTCCAGTTCTACATATACCAGTAATGCAAGCAGCCATCATTTTCTACTTCACAATGCACAGATATAGGTTCACAACCAGGGCTTGCATGCTGACAGCAATGACGAATTGCACGGACGTAGGAAGGTCTGGGTACAAGGCTGTATACACACCCCTCTCATGAGGTTGGTGATGTAATGATGATGTAATGTGTGATGTAATGGTGACATAGTAGACAGCATATTCACATACGCATACACACACATGCACCACAAACACACACACACACAGGCACCACACACACACACACATACACACATGCACACAGGCATACTATGGTGGAGAGGCACGCTGTGCTGAGCAGGCTTCTGCCAGTGATGACTATGATCCTACGGAGCTGGTCTGCCCTGCGTGTGCCAATGTCGGAGGAACAATGGTACGAGTGAGAGACCACTGGGATGATGTTTGTATGTACGGTCACACGAGTCCATCCGTGCACATGCTGGGAGGGGCTAGACTACTGGGATGGAAATATGCTGGGAGGGGCTAGAATGCAGTACATGTATATAGTGGGCCTGGCATAAATGGGTTATGGCAGTGCTGATTGGTGTATAATAGTGTGCATGGTCCATCTTAGTCTCGTGCCCAGACTAGGTCCATCTGACCAAGCCATAGTACTGAGTCATATATTATGACTACAATGAATTTTATTTATGGCATTTCTAGAACATGAATAATTAGCTATGATTCTATCAGAGAACAAAACAAAACTTGGAGAAAAAAAAAAGAGAAAAAAAACAACCTAGCAACACACCCATCCCTCCATGACAGGTCGGACACCGAAGTGTGCAGCCTCAGGAGCGTTGGATAGGCGTGTCTGGAATCACAGGAGGCTAACCTGCTTTCAACCAGAACACCTTTAGCTTCAGTGGTCAGATGGGAACCGGCGTACTCGGGCTGCTAGGAGGGGAGTCGAGAACCGGTGTGTACGGAGTAGTCCAGACTCGTATTTGGTTATTGGGGAGGCGAACACTCAGACCCCAGGCTACTAGACAAGTGTGCCATCCCAACTTCCCGCCAAAACATGCTACAAATTCAGTATTTCAGCCACATCCGGCCGGCTAACTGGTTGCGCGCTCCACTTTGACTTCCTGCCAAAACTTGGTTCAAATTCAGTATGCAGAGTTCAAGCAGCTTGATTGTCGAGATCCAACAGCAATTCAACAGTAGCAGATCTGGACATACTCAAACTTGAGCTTTGGAAGGAGGGTGAGGTCAATATTCCACCTTTGTATTACACATGTAGAGGAGATAGTTTTTCCATTCAACTGTGTACTAGTTTTGAGAGAATGGGTTATACTGAGGTATTCAAGTCCTATCGAGGTACTTCCCAAAACAAAGAACGAAGTGTCTACGTTACACTTGGCACAAGAACAGTGAAGTAAGTACACAACATGCAGCAGCTGGTATAGACATGCAGCAGCTGGTATAGACATGCAGCAGCTGGCGTCAGAATACGGACTTGTGCACCAACATGGCGGCTATTTTGCGTTTTTGGAGATAGCAGCTTCTATGGCGATCTCGGCAAATGCAGTCATGCACCGACAATGGCGGACAAAATGTGATTGATACGTAGGCTAATAAACGCTTACCAGTGATGCAGGCCACATTTTGATCGATACCGCATATGAAGCCAATGTATTTCGGTACACCAAGATGGTGACTTCCGGATAGTATAATTGCCACGGAAAACGTGACGTAAGTGCAACGGGACAAACAGGGTAAAGAGTTAGCAGGCTCTCCCACACGTGCCTGGCAACGAGGCTACTCCCACACGTGCCTGGCAACGAGGCTATATGCACACCACCAAAAGCAAAGTGTGTAGTGTAGTGCCTTCAATAATCATCATCAGTACAATAATTGTTTCGTAATTCCGTGTCACACAAATGAGGCTATAATCTTTCCTAACATCACAATAGCTAATTCAATGTCATGTATGTTGCTGTTACTGATGGAAAGAATTTCAACACTGAGTACAAGAACCACATGGTGTGCACAACCAGTACTGGTACGTACACGAGCAGCGGAGTATGTGTATAGTTTGCAGGAGGTATACGAGTGTGCAGTGATGCGGCATGTGTACAAGATGCAACATTAGGACTGGTATATACCTTTATGATGAACCAGAACTGAAGTGCCATGCTAGTCAGGTGTCAGTCATCCATGAAGCACAGCAGTCCCATCTCAGTGCATGCACTGTCAGACAGAATCTGTGTAAGCATGCAGCAGTGGTTACAATGTCCACCTCATGTCCAGCCCATACATAGTGACGAGGGCAAACCAGGAAGAGTCTTTGTTATACTCTCCTACTGGGATGGAGGAATCCTCTCAATGTGAGAGAGGTAAACTGCAGGACGACCGGATGTGGTAGAAGCCGCAAGAGTAGGCAGTAATTGATTAGATACAGATAGAATTTGAATTAGCCACAGGAATGCTGTGTCTGTGGGTTTCATTATAGAAGTTCTGAGAGCGTAAACAAAACAGCAATAGATGAAAAGGCAGTGTACAAGATGAAATCACAGCAAACCAGAACGAGTACATGCAGGGATCCATGTTCCCCCAGGACATTAGATTACATTTGCGGGAACACATCGTTATGGTGTAGTACTGTACTGGTACACAGTACAGTACTACACCATAACATTGTATCTTAACATTGATTGTATGATGGCTGATGTAAGGTGCTAGGTGCAAGGTGGAGGGAAGTGATGGCGCTATGCACTATAGCTAGTGGCATGTTTAACATTGTCCATATGGTCAGTAAATGGGTGGGAGGGGCTGGAATTTTCTGATTACCTCACCCGCCCATAAATTCATGTTTGAAAGGTGCAGGGGGTACGGTGAAACTGCCAAAGAACTTGGTCCGTCGTGCTAGCGCCACCAACTACTGGTTGTGGCTTGATTGGTCTACCACAAGCGTAAGTGACCGTTAAAGACATAACTGATAAACTATAGAGAGTGTATTCCACAGCCCATTGCAGATCTGCGCCGATCCGATGAAGTACATGCCTACGTTGAAAATGCAAGTTAGACAATAGCGGCGCAACGACAAGGACAAGAGTTACCTGTTCAAACACGCAACAAACAAGGCTCGAAAGCGCCATGTCTGTTTACCAACTGCTACTCGCCGTGTACATTTGTACGGCTGTCAGCCACTTGAGTCAAGTGGACTCGAGTAGCGACGGCTCCCTTGTGTTTATCAGCGTGGGATCTTCCAGATTCACACAGGGTCAAGTACTGTACTCCTTTGGAGGGGCCAGGGGTGCGAGTTACAGGATAGATTTTCGTGATAGCTGCTCAAATGATACATTCGCAATACACCCTAGTACTGGCCAGTTGAGTGCAGCAAGAACTGTTAACTTCACCAGTGAAGGCTTTGAGCCAAAGTGTGTTGAAAGCAGTTTGATCTCCATACAGACATATTACTGTTTTGTTGTTGTTGATGAAACAGATGGTGTGCTTGTAGTGATGGACGTGACCCTGGATCCATCACTGACATGGTTGTCATTCCCGCAAGCAACGTACGCTGCTCAAGTCATTGAGGGTAGAACCAACGCAACCGTTGCCATCCCAGGAGGAATCAGGGCCTTGAGTTTGCCCATAAATGGAGTAGTGTCACCAAACTATCGCATAATTGGTGACGCAGTGGCCAGCTTTACTGTTCTTCAAAGCCGGACTGACTGTGAAAGATTCCCTGTCATCGTAACAAGAATACCTCTGCGCAGAATCCAACAAGACTACTATGAAATCACTCTGGAAGCATCCGTACTGGGTGTATCAGCTGAGGCAACAATTGGAGTACAGGTATTAGATATAAACGACCAAAACCCTGAGTTTGTGAACCCACCTCAAACCACAACAATCCAGGAAGATGCTCTCCCTGGCACAGAGGTTGCCAGGTTCCAAGCCGTTGACCCAGATGAGGGTTTGAATGGGGAGCTGTACTACTCCCTGGTAACCCTATCCCCCTATTTCACCCTCAATCCCCAAACCGGCTCCTTGTATTTGTTTTCACAAGTGAACTTTGAAACAATTCACAACAGTGAAATATTTATAGCCACTTCAGATCTGGGTCATCCCACCTCCGATGCATTGCAATCCAACTTAACTGTTTTCATAGCTGATGTAAACGAGTTCCCACCTGATATTCACGTTCTGGGAGTTGTGCCGGTTAGCATATCTGAAGCATCAGTCGTGGGGGAGGTTGTGATCATGGTAAATGTGAGTGATGAGGATTCTCTGGACACAACTTTGTCCATTTTCACTGTTGATTGCAACAGCTGCTTTCGGTTATCTGACAATGGACCCAGAACTAACCCACGGCACCACCTCTTCAGTATTACTGTCAGTGGGCCGTTGGACTTCGAAGCCTTCCCGGATGGGTATCGCATTATGCTTACTGCTTCAGACAACGGCACTCCGCCCCTGTCAACCACCTATGACCTGAGAGTTGAACTGACTGACGTGAATGAGCCCCCAGTGTTCCCTCAGGCTCAGTACAGTGCCATGATACTAGAGGGTGCTTCTGTTGGTACTGAAGTCATTCGTTTAGAAGCCCTAGACCCAGATACTGGCCTCAATGGACAACTGACGTATCGGATCACAAGTCAGAGTGCATTTGGCTCCTGGTTCAGGATAGACGGACCAACAGGGGCTATTCTGACGGTGGCAGAAGTGGACTATGAATTGGCTACATCAGTGCAGCTGTCCATTTCAGCACAAGATACCCCTGGAAATTCTACCTCAGCTATTGTCTTCATTTCTGTCCTCGATCGAAATGACAACCTGCCTCAGTTTTCAAGCAACCTATACAGCGTAACTATTTCAGAATCTCTGAGGGCTAGCGAATCCATATTTGACTTCTCGGCTACAGACAGTGACAGTCAGTGCAATGGGGCAGTAGCATACTCACTCCTCTTTGCTGAGCCTGAGGCGTTTAGGATTGATTCTGTCTCTGGATTGCTCTACCCTTTGAACGACTCTTCTCTGGATTATGAATCCTTCCAGGATGCAGCGGTGACGGTGTGTGCAACAGATCTGGCCAATGCGGGCTCAAGTTACTCTGCTGACACCACTCTGCAAATTACATTAACCAACACCAATGATGCTCGACCGGTAATTGATCCCATTGGCTGCTCCTGCTGGATTCAGGAGAACCTACCGTCTGGACAAAGTTGCCAGCGGATGACTGCCCATGATCTGGACAGCACTAATCTGCAGTTCTCAATCAGTTCCGGAAATGAGCTGGGACATTTTTCAATCAATTCTACCACAGGTGTAGTCTCGACTCTGAGATCCTTGGATCATGAGCAAGAGGATCGTTACATCCTTCAGATTGTTGCTCGGGACGGTGAGCTTGAATCCGATCCGGTAGTGCTTGTGGTTCTGGTGGTGGACGTGAATGACTCTCCACCCACTTACAGTGGAGCTGTGATGATCGTGACAACAGAAGTGGGAGAGGGTGAGTTCGTAGGCAGTGCAGCAGCTGAACACCTCGATGCAGGATACAATGGCCTCACTCAGTATCAGTTTCTGCCCACCACATTTATTGATATTACCAACAAGCTTAAACTTGATCCCCTCTCTGGCCATCTCTTTGCTAGACAGAATTTGGTGAACGGTGACGTATTACTTCCCACTGTGACTGCCACGGACCTGGTTGTTCCTACACAGTCTGCCAGTTCTCTGATTAGCGTCAGAATTTCGGGTCCCAAGAATAACCCGCCAACCTTTGCACCCTCCGTGGACCACCGAGCAATCTCATCAGATTCACGTATGAACTCAACTGTAACTCAAGTTGTTGCCATTGACAACGACAGTGGCAGTAATGGACAACTTGTGTACAGCCTTGTGGATGGCAATGCTGGTGTGTTTCAGTTGACTTCCACCGGCTCTCTGATCCTCACCCAAACCTTACCCCCTGCCGGTGGTGTCTACAATCTTAATGTCTCAGCTACCGATGGAGGGTTGCTCACAGCCTACCAAGAACTCACGCTGTTGGTGTACCCCCCCGCTATCAGTGTTAGCGGTAGGATGCTAGTGCATAACCCAGGTGTACCCCCATGCCACCATACGGGGACGGTCACTGAGGAGTCTGGTGATAACATCCTAGTTGCTACCCTGCCCTCCTCTCAGTCCTCCATCCCCATCACGTACAGAATCACAGGTGGTGAGTTTGACACCGCTTTTCGAATAGATGGAGCCTTGGTGAGAACAGAGGCTGGGTATAGTCACGTCTTTGATCGGGTACAGAGAGAGGCAGTGTATCTCACTCTGACGGCAGAATATGGTGGCAACTTCCACCTGTGTTCCCTGACTGTGGTCATAGAGGACATCAACAACCATGGTCCTGAGTTTGCTCAGAGCTCCTACTCGGTGGAGGTGTACAGCAACACCCCAGCTGGCGCCTCCATCTTCATGCTGCAGGCAACGGATGCAGACATGGGGGGCAATGCACAAACCACATACAGCCTGTTGTCAACCCCTGTACCCTTCACTGTCCATCCACGCTCGGGCATCTTGGAGACAAGTGGTGCATTAATACAGGCTAGTTACTCCCTCCATGTCCAGGCCCAAGACTCTCTCCTCCCCAGCAGAGCTGCCTCAGCAACTGTTAATGTTATCATCCTTCAGATCTCTAACACGCCTCCTGCGATCACGCCCACTATAAATTCTTTCTCAGTTCTTGAAACAACTTCAGTTGGTTCTGCTGTCCACACTCTCATTGTCGCGGACACGGACGGTGGCACACACGGGCAAAACAACTGGTGCATCTCCTCTGGAAACGTGCACAACTTCTTTGCTATCAACTCAAATGGGCAGATCACTGTCCGGAATCGGTTGGATTACGAGATCCAGAGCTCCCCTATAAGCTTGACCGTTGCTGCCTTTGACTCCAGTCCTAATCCAGTGTTCCGATCTGTTCAGCTCACCATTAGCTTGACTGACGAAAATGACGAGACTCCAACGTTCAGGGTTCCAGCCTACTCTGGAATGGTGCTTGAAAACCAGCCTCCTGGAACCCCTGTGATCACTGTTCGGGCATTTGACAGAGACGAAGGAACAGCTGGGGACATACGCTACTCAATCCCCTCCAATGTTCCTTTCAGCATTAACCCCACAACAGGTGCAATTACAACCTCCCAATCTCTCAACCGGGAGGCGACATCATCGTACTCCTTCTTTGTCACTGCCACAGATCAGCCAATGGCTGTGATCCACCTGTCCTCTATGGCGCAAGTCAATGTGACTGTCCGGGATTTGAACGATAGAACACCCACCATTGTCACCACCAACTTGCCGGTACCATTCAGAGAGGACCAGGAGGTGGGGAGTCAGCTCATCCGGCTAGAAGCTACCGACGAGGATGAAGGCCCTAATGGGTTGGTGAGGTACAGCATTGTGAGCGGAAACAGTAGTCGTATCTTTGCACTTGACCCGTGGACCGGCTCCATCACTCTCACAAGGAGTGTTGACTACGAGGAAGACACTCGGATCCACCGGATCACGGTCACTGCAAATGACCTGGGCATCCCATCTCGTACTTCCACATCACAATCTTTGACTTTCACCATCCAGAACGCTAATGACAATTACCCCGTGTTCTCTTCAACGATTTACAATTGCATGATAGTCGAAAGTGCCCCTTCATTTGACCCACCCTGTATGGTCAGTGCTGTGGATGCTGACACAGATGACACCATCCAGTACAGCATAGTAAGTGGAAATGATGCTGGAGTATTTCAGATCTCTGGAACTGGTGTCCTTCTGAAGACACCCCAAGGCATCTTGGACAGGGAGACCGTGCCCCTGTACATTCTACAGGTCCGTGCCAAGGACTCGGGCATGCCCAGGCTCAGTTCAACAGCCATTATCCAGGTGAACGTTCAAGATACGAATGATCGCATCCCACAATTTGACTCTATCTTAGTGCAAAATGGTGTCGCAACTATCCCCCTCCCAGAAAACCTGCCCGTGAACACACTGTTATTTTTTGCACATGCTACTGATCAGGATTTGGGTGAGAATGCCGACATTGCATACAGGATAAGTCAAGGAGATACTTCCATATTTGGTATCAATCGTCTGAATGGTGCAGTGTTCCTGACTGGACAGCTTGACTTCGAGTCAGCTCCGACCCACCAACTAACCATTCTAGCGTTTGATATCATTGGGACTTCCCGTCTACAGCAGTACATCATACAAGTAACCGACATCAATGAAAACACGCTACCACCGTTATTTCAGGCTGACAACCCCCCGGCAGTTGCCATTCCCTGTACAACTCCCGCTCACACCGACATCACTACCCTGACCGCCACGGATGGTGACCCTGGCCCAGATGGAGAGCTACTGTACTACGTTTCTGGGGGAACCGGATATGGGTATTTTGAAATTGACCCCCAAACAGGTGCTGTTTCCACTTCATATCATCTTACTGGAGTGCAAGAAGACAGTCTAACTTTGGAGATAACCGCGTTTGACCAAGGTAGCTTCCCCCTGTACTCTTCCTTCGAGCTGCTCATTGTTTTGGAGGAGGACCCAGAAGCTAAGCCGTTCTTCTCTCTGCCGATGTTCACTGCCACTGCTCCTGAAGGAAATGACGCCAGAGGAGATGTCTTCACGTTCGTTCAAGCCCTTGTTAATGACTACGCCGACCCCAGCATCTGCTATTCCATTGTGGATGATGATGCAGGAGGCTTGTTTGAGATGAACGGTACGAGTGGAGCCGTTTCCATCAACTCAGCTTTGGATCGTGAATTGACTCCCACCTACAACCTCACCATCCAGGCCTCCAAGCCAGGCATCTCAAGCGTTTCACAAGCCCTTCTTGTGATCAATGTGGGGGACATCAACGACTTTACTCCATCTTTCCAGCAAACTTTCGATGTGTCAGTGTTTGCAAATTTTCCCGTTGACGCCCGGCCCTTCATGAAAGTCTTCGCAATGGACAATGATTTGAGTAGCAGTGGGCAGCTGGTTTACACCATTCAGAACCAGGACAGCCCACCATTTAGGATTGCAGCCTCTGGAGAAATCTACGTTGCCAGCGCACTCACTGCATCTAGCTACACTGTTACCATAGTTGCCACTGACCAAGGGGAGCCACCTCTCAGAGGATCCGCTTCAGTTCTGATCTCTGTTGTCCAGGAAGCTAGCCCAAACAACGCTATTCCTTTGGCCTCATCCCCAAATCAGATGATAGATTTGCCTGAGAATACTGTACCTGGTACAAGGGTCATTTCTGTACAAGCACAGGATATGGACAGCCCTGTCTTGATGTACGGCATCGTGAGCCCTCCTGCCGAGTTTGCAATCCTGCCCAACTCAGGAGAGGTGTACCTGACCAGGACCCTGGACCGTGAGGTACAGCAAACCTACGTTCTCACCATTAGGGTGTGGGATGGAGGGAACACGCAGCCACACACAGCAACAGCTGTTGTTAGTATCACAATTACGGACATAAATGATGGAAGACCCACGTTCCCATTTGAACAGTTTTTTACCGTGACTGAACATTCAACAGTTGGAACGTCTGCTGGTACCATCGTAGCCACAGATGGGGACGTGTCTCCCAACAATGAACTGGCATACTTTCTTGCAGACTCTGTCCACCCGAGCAGCCTCTCCCTCTTCAGCCTCTCAAACAGCGGCGCATTGATGGTGGAAGGAGACCTTGATCGCGAGGTGCTCTCGATACACACCTTCACCGTGGGTGTCCGAGACGGTGGCACCCCTCCCCTTCTGAGCTATGCTAGAGTCACAGTGCTGGTGGTCGATTCCAATGATCACATTCCAGAAATCCAGTTCCCATTTTCCAACATCTCCATTCCAGAAGACACCCCAGTTGGCTCTGCTGTATTCACTGTTGCTGCATTTGACCCTGATTTGAATGAGAACGGAATCGTCTCATACACCCTCAACCCCCCCTCTGCCCCTTTCCGAATTAACAATCAAACCGCTGAACTGGTTGTCAATGGGACATTAGATGCTGAAGCCCAACTGCTGTACTCCCTCAGCATCACTGTCTACAATCCCAGCAGCACGTCCCAGTTCTCCTCTTTCTCTCTTGATGTAAGTGTCTATGACGTGCTGGACTCCCCTCCCATTCTGCAAAACCCTGGGTCAGTTTCCATCCTGGAAAACCTCCCTCCCTACACCGTTGTGGCCAGTGTTGCTGATACTGCCAACCTCAGGCCTGTTTATTACAGCATTGTTGGTGGACAGAACGAGAGCCATTTCTTTATTGAACCTCTGACTGGAATTGTCCGTACCTCAACCTGGCTTGATCGGGAACATATTCCGTCGTACCAAATCACAGTCCAGGGAAGGTTTGATGTTGGCTTTGAATCCAATATGACGTTCACTGTGTTAGTGCTGGATGCTAATGACAATCCGCCTGTATTTACCTCCCAAAATCTCACCTACACACTTCCAGAGAACTCCATAATCCAAGCCTCTCTCTTTGCTGTAACTGACCCTGATGAGGGTACAAACGCACAAATCAGCACGTTTTACACCCCAGACAGCCAGGCCAGCAGGTTCTTCACAGAACAGCTGGACAGAGAGGGTCCCTTTCCAGTCCTAACCTTTGACCTCTATGCCTTTGACTCGGGAACACCCCAGATGTACTCGACTACTCGAGTCACTGTCATTGTTTCAGATTTGAATGACCACCGTCCGCAGTTTTCTCAGTCTGAGTACAGTTTTACGATCAGTGTTCCTGTGGTGACCAATGCTGCCCTGTTCAGGGTGCTGGCAACTGATCGTGATGAAGGAACCTTTGCAGACATCATATACTCCATCAGTGGTGGAAATGGAACAGAAAAGTTTGCAATTAATCCCATTTCTGGCGAGGTGAGTATAATTAATAATTACATGCTTCAGCCATTCTACAGTCTCACAGTTACAGCCATGGATGGGGGAGGCAGCGCAAACACCACCTCCGTCAGTGTCCAAGTGAAAGACTGCAGCTTCAATGACCTGCTGTTCCAGCCCAGGATGGTCACCCTGGAGATTCCAGAAAACACAACCAGTGGCACTGTCATCTTTACACCCACCTTGCTCACCTTTGGTCGGACAGCAACTCTGCAATTTTATTTATCCGTCACAGACTCCAGTTTCACCGTCAACTCCATCAGTGGGAACGTGACGATTAGCGAAGGCCTTGATCACGAATCACAGGTTGTTCACCAGCTCGTCGTCCAGGCCAGGGATACGTCCACGTCTGCTCCTCTCACACGCATCGCACAGGTGGATATCGAAATCCTTGTCACTGATATCAATGACAACCCTCCAGAGTTTTTTGGGGCACCATATACAGCATTTGTGATTAACTCAGCCAGAATAAATGAACCAGTTGTGAGGGTACGCACAACTGACCCAGACGAGGGTAGCAATGCCGTGGTGAGCTACTTCCTCCTCTCAGATCCCTCCAACTCCTTCCGCATTGACAGAGACAGTGGAGAGATACTTGTTGCCTCGAGTCTAGAAGCAGCTGAGCTGGGTTCCATGGTGATACTCACAGTAGAGGCCAGAGATGGAGGCCAGCCCTCCCTCTCCTCCCAGGCCACAGTTTCTATTGGCATTGTGGACTCAAATGCCCCCCGGTTCACAATGAGCATCTACACTGTGAATATATCCGAGAGTGCAGGTCGGGGGTCGCATGTCGTCACAGTTCAGGCAACTGCTGCGTCCGGCCCCATAACCTACAGGATTGGTAACGATAGTGCCAATAACCCTTTCCGACTTGATTTCTACACTGGGGCAGTCACAGTCACCGATCTTGGACTTGATTATGAGAGAGAACGGTTTTACCGGATCATCTTGGTGGCTCAGAGTGACTCTCTATCAGGCCAAGCTGTATTGGATATCTCCATCCTGGATGTGAATGATGTCACACCAGTGTTCCATCCCATTGGTGGCTTTTATGTGGTGCCTGTGAATGAGAATGTGACCATCGGTACAAGTATCCTACGAGTGAATGCTAGCGACGGTGATTCTCCCTCCAATGCTGAAGTGAGGTACCGGCTGGGTGCAGCTGACTTCCAGGGCACGTTCTTCATTGACCAAACCTCTGGGGTGATCACGACCACCAGCACCCTGGACTACGAGCAGAACCCTGTGTACCAGTTCAACGTCTTTGCTCTGGACAGTGGTTCACCTCAGCTGACAGGAACGGCGACCGTCAGAATAGCCACCGTAAACATTAATGACAATCCACCAAACTTCACAGCACCCAATTACTACAGCTCTGTCTCTGAAAACGCCTCTCCTGGGACCAGCATTCTGTTTGTCACAGCCACGGATCTGGACAACGACGCCCTGACCTACAGGATTGTGGAGGGGGAAGGAACACGGAACTTTGAGGTGATCTCTTCCACCGGATTGATCACCCTAAACCGTTCCTCCGTGAACCTGACCAGAGATCAATACCAGCTCAACATTTCAGCCTTCGATGGCCAATTCTTTGGGTTTGCGAGAGTCATCGTGGACATTGAAGATCTGAACGACAACTCCCCCATGTTCAACCAGTCTGTGTACTTTGGGTCGGTGGTTGAAGGGTCCTCTAGTGGAGTGTACGTGACCCAAGTGTTTGCAACGGACAGAGACCGCGGTACCAATGCTGACATCACCTACTCCAGTTCACTGGATGTCTTTGATGTCAGTGCACAGACTGGTGTTGTGACCACCGGCCCCAGGAGAATCGACCGTGAGGCCACTCCACTGTACAACTTCATCATAGTGGCGAGGGACGGAGGGGGGAGAACAGGCACCACCAGAGTTCAGATTATGGTCGACGACGTTAACGACACACCTCCATCTTTCACACAACAAACATTTGTTGGGAATGTTGTAGAGAGTGCAGATATGGGCACATCAGTGCTCACTGTGACTGCGGAAGACCCGGACGCAGGCGAGAATGGAACAGTGTCCTTCCGAATTGACAACTTCGATCCACAATTTCCATTCGTAATTGACTCCTCCACTGGCGTCATCATGACCGTATTCACCCTCGATCACGAATCAACCCCTGTCTATACCTTCCATGTCAATGCTGAAGACAGAGGGGCATCACCTCGGCAAGCAGACCCTGCTAATGTCACTATCTACGTCAACGATGCCGCTGACTCGCCCCCAGCTTTCCCCGGTGTCCCATACAACATCTCTCTTCGAGAAGATCTGAGAATTGGGTCAGAGGTGCTGACAGTGCGGGCAACCACTTCCACTGATTGTATCGGAATCTTCTATGAGATAGTGCCTTCACAGACACCAGTGCCCTTCCTGCTAGACGGTGAGACTGGAACGATAATATCAGTCGGTTCTCTTGACCTTGATGCTCCCAGTTTCATGGGCATGTACACAATCTTTATTCAAGCTGAGTGTGCTCGCTTCACTTCAGGATCTCTCTTTGGTATCACTACTGTCCACGTCAATGTACTTGACATCAATGAAGACCCAGAGTTCACAAACGTGCGTAACTTCTACTCAGGAACCATCCAAGAGAATTCAGATCAACTGGCACCGGTAGCAGTGACAGCCGATGGTGGAAGTGGAAATGTTGCCATCATGGCCGTTGATAATGACCTAGGGGACAATGGTACAGTAGAGTACCGGCTGATTGAGCTCAATGGTGCTCCGTTTAGCATCATCCGGAATCCTGTGGATCCAGACTCGGATGATTGGCTCCTGATCACCACCGGAGGCCTGGACAGTGAGACCCAAGACCGTTATCAGTTCAGGGTGGAGGCATACGATCGTGGGACCCCTCCCAGATCAGAAACAAAGATAGTTGTCGTCACCGTCATCGATCAGAATGATTCACCGCCAGAGTTCAATCAGAGTTTGTACCATGTCAGCATTCCTGAGGATACGCTGCAGAACACAGTAATCTACACTGCATTTGCCTCAGATAATGACACGGACGAGATAAATCGGAGGATTACATATTCTCTGGGCAGCAGTGCATTCATGATCACAAACAGTACGGGAGAGATCCGGACAGTTGCATCCCTGGATCGTGAGACAACACCAAGCTACACCCTGGAGGTTCTCGCCAGCGATGGCAGCAACGGTGGTAGTGCCCGGCTGGTTATAAATGTCACCGACATCAACGACAGCCCTCCAGTATTCAACAGCTCAGAATATCGCACAGCCCTCCTCGAGAACTTTCCACCCAACATAGTCTTCATTCAGGCATTTGCAACAGACATGGACGAAGGGACGAATGCTGTTGTTGCATACAGCATCGTACAACAGCCGAGCAATGGAGAGGTTGCCATCAATAGCTCCACTGGAGAAACAACATTTGTCCGCTCTCCAGATTTTGAAATTGGTCCACGTTTGGAGTTCCAGATTCGAGCAGCTGACATTGGCAATCTGAGGGGTTTTGCAACAGTGGTGGTTCTGCTCGAGGATGAGAATGACAACCCGCCTGTCTTCTCCCAAGAGAGCTACACAGAAAATGTTCCAGAAAACCGGATGGCGGGGACCAATGTTGGGAGAGTCGAGGCCACTGATGACGATTTTGGAAGCAATGGCCTCTTCAACTACTCCATACATGGTGAGGGGGCAGATTACTTCAGCATCAATGGCGGAGTGATAACGACCACCAGGCCTCTGGACAGAGAAGTGAATTCCTCATTCGAGGTGTTGGTTGTTGCATCAGACCGGGGCACTCCAAGTCTCTCGAGTAACGTGACATTCCTCATCAACGTGATGGATGTCAACGATGAGGTTCCAACGTTCCCAAATGGTACCTACAGCGTAAGTGTTTCAGAGTCCAAGTCTGAGGGCTATGTGTTCCTCCACAATGTACAAGCTCAGGATGCAGACGTTGGTATCAATGCAGACATTACCTACAGGATAGCAGGAGAGGGAGTTGGGAATTTCATGATGATAGACAACTTGAACGGGAGTATTTCAATCGCTCTTGAAATGAGTCTCAACTATGAAAGGATTACCAATTATGAAATAGTCTTGACGGCAACTGATGGGGGATTCCCCGCACTGAGTGGAACAGCAAGCATCCTTGTGAACGTGATGGATGAGAATGACAACCCCCCAGAATTCAACCCACCGCAGTACGCCGTGAGTGTAGCTGAAAACATCATTGTGGGATCACATGTCACAAGAGTGGTGGCAACAGACGCTGATGCAAGTGACCAGCTGCTCTACTCAATTGTGGATGCCGTTGATGTCCCACAATTTATGATTGACACACTCACAGGGAACATCACCATCGCCCAAACCCTGGACTATGAAACTCAAAGAAGTTACTCATTTCGAGTGCTGGTGCATGACGTGGTCCACTCAGCCACTGCCACAGTCATTGTCATGGTGGATGACGTGAATGACAACCGTCCGGTCTTCCTCCCTCACCAGAGCGAGTTCATCCCACTGGAGAACAGCCCAGCACCGCTGGTGCTCTCGACACTGCAGGCTGATGACGCTGATGTGGTGAGTCCGCGAGAGAGGATAACATACGATATCCAGGCAGGAAACACTGGCAGTGTGTTTGCAATAGAGGCTTTCTCTGGCAACCTGACAATCCAGGGCTCCCTGGACCGAGAGATGGTAGCACGCTACAACCTCACCATTACTGCCAGCGACAATGGCAGCCCCTCGCTGACTGGGACCACCTACATTGCTGTTACTGTGGGGGACGTGAACGATAACCCACCGACAGGAGGACAGCAAAGCTTCTACTTGTACCTTCTGGGAGGGTTTCTGCCCGATGTGATGCTGGGACAAGTGTTCGCAGCTGACCCAGACACTGCAGAAGTTAACCAGCACACGTTCAGAACCACAGACCAAGGAAGCAACTTCTTTAGTGTAGCTGCAGATGGGACAATCAGAAGTGCCACTAGGACCCCCACTCCCGGTACGTACAACTACTCTGTTGAAATTTCAGACCCTGGTCTTGGGGCAGCAACCACAATAATGGAGATCCGTGTGAGGAATGCCTCACAGAGCATGCAAGCCAACAGCTTCAGCATGCAGATTTCTGGGGTCAGCCCCCAATCGTTTGTGGAAACAAATTTCCAGCCATTCCTCTCTATGGTCACTGCCATTGTGAGGGACGCCACTTCCTCTGCTGTTGAGGTGCACGTGTTCAGCATTAAGAGCACGCCAGGTGAGGTGGAGTCGTTGGACTTGCAGATCTCAGCACAGAATATCACTGACGGGACAGCTCGCGACAGGTTCATCCACCCTAACCTCGTCCAACATCTGATTCACATTCACAGGACAGACATTGAAAACACCCTGAGGGTGGTTGTACACACAGAGCACGTTGATCTCTGTGCGTCTGAGGGCTGTGGTTCAGGTGACGTTTGCTTCAACTCCTTCAGCTACGTCACTGGTAACACGGTCCTTGGCTCCGCATCGGTGGTGTACCTGGGCGTCCGTCAAGAACACACAGCATCTTGTGAGGGTATCCAGCCATCGTGTGCAACACTCCCTTGCAGCGAACCATCTTACTGTGTCGAACAGATCAATGCTGTCCTGACATGCTTTGATGACTGTACGCCAGACCCCTGCAGAAATGGTGGTACATGCGTCCCCCAGCAGCCAGGCTACTACTGCAGCTGCCCGGTGGGGTATGACGGTAGGAACTGTGAGGCCACCACTGCCACCTTCACTGGGTCCTCCTATGCGATCTTCCCCACCATCCAACAGCGCTCAAATGGAACTATATCTCTGGAGGTCATTAGCGAGGAGAACAATGGTCTCCTGTTCTACAGCAGCCGCTTTGACGACATGGTGCAGGACTTCATTGCCCTGGAGGTGTCGGAGGGCCTGGCCTCACTGCAGGTGTCCTACGGTGGAGTTGGGTCTTCTGTTCGGAGACTGCAAGGACAGCAGCTGAACGACAGGCAGTGGCACACAGTGGTGGTACAGTACAACTCCTCTGTAAGTTCAGCACTGTGTCGCAAAGTTCTCTCCCCCCCCCCCCCCCCCCCCCCCCCCCCCCCCCCCCCACACACACACACACACACACACACACACATACACATTCCTAATCCTAAGTCTATCACAGTGTTCCCAGCCAACTGTTGTGTGTATAATGAACTGGAGGTTGCATGTTCAAGATCCTGATTTTGAAGTAACTGCCACTCTCTGCAGCTGCCTGTACTTTATGTGATATACCATCTCACATTCCTCAGGCCATTACACTCTCAGTGAGGACATTTGATCCCTACACAAAGAATGAGACTACTTCCTCAGTGACCGGGCAGTTTCAGTAAGTTGATCTATCCTCACACACACAACACAGCTGGGTGGTCTGTAGTGTACTTGAATTACACCAGTAATTGGGGCGAGCCTGAGCGAGTCCCACACTAGCGTGACTTCATTGCGCAGTGCGTGAATTTCATTTGAGGCCCAGGGTACAAGCACAGGTTGATGTGCATGTACAGGATGTTGCAGATAGGAAACAAATTGGGGATCTTGTAGCAGGCCCTCAAAGCCTCAGCAAACATGCTGTAGTATTTCCAGTATGTGTACAGGATGTTGCATCGATATGTCGTAGCAAACTCACCATGCAATCTTCCAACTATACTGGGTATCACACTCAGAGACGTAATATCACAGGAGGTCTAGTTCACTGGGTATCACACTCAGAGACGTAATATCACTGGAGGTCTAGTTCACTGGGTATCACACTCAGAGACGTAATATCACTGGAGGTCTAGTTCACTGGGTATCACACTCAGAGACGTAATATCACTGGAGGTCTAGTTCACTGGGTATCACACTCAGAGACGTAATATCACTGGAGGTCTAGTTCACACCCATTGTGACCCTTCCTCTACTGCTGCAGCTCCCTGGACCTGGGGGCTCCCATCGTCCTGGGACAGCTCCCTCAGGAATTCAACTACGACCACCAGCAAACTTCATTTCAAGGTTCCCAGTTCGTTGGTTGCCTTAGAAATGTGCTTGTGAATGGCCAGCTCTTGGACTTCAGTGACCCTCTCCTGGAGTCCAGCATGGTCCTGGGCTGTGGGTTCACTGACGCCCAGTGCTCTCCCAACCCCTGCACCAACGGTGGGAGATGCATTGGTTCATGGGAGTCCTTCTTCTGTGAGTGCCCACCGGAATACAGTGGCCCCACCTGCACCGAGCGTAAGTACACGTCCCAGTGAATAATGATTGATACCTCCACCCCATCAGCTGCTACGTACGTACCACAGTCATTGTTGATTACTGAGCTACCTCTTTCCCTCCTCCACACACACACTCTTTCTCTCTCACACACACACACACACACACACACTCTCTCTCTCTCACACACACACAGCCTCCTCCTCCGCATCATTCTCTGGAAATAACTTTATCCAGTACCAGGTTGTTGATCGCTCTCTGGCCCGCCCCTCCAGGCAGACAGGCAGCTCTCGCTACACGAGAGGTCAGACCTTCCTGTCTCTGTCCTTCATAACCACACAGCGCAGTGGCACTCTGCTGTTGCTGGGGGACCCGGAGGGGAGCTCAGAGTATGCCATCCTGGAGGTGAGTGTGGAGTGATACCTGGTACCCCCTCCTTCCCTCCCCTTGCTAAACCCAGTACCCTCCACTCTGCTCCTCCTCCCCCCCTCCCCTCCCCCGAATACACACACACACACACACACACACACACACAGTCACACACACACACACACACACACACACACACACACACACACACACACACACACACACACACACACACACACACACACACACACACACACACACACACACAAAAGACATGTTGCAAAGCCAAAAGTCCTAACACACTAAATGTTGGTCTGCTGTCCAGTAGCCAGCTGGTGAACTGCTGTCCAGTAGCCAGCTGGTGAACTGCTGTCCAGTAGCCAGCTGGTGAACTGCTGTATAGTGGGGTAGCATGTATTGGCCAGCATGACCATTGACCATGCCTCATTGTTAGGTTTTCTGCCTCCAGTGCATGTTTGATCACTTGTAGTATGCAAAAAAATTTGGGGGGTGAAGCAAAGCAAGAGATATACGTAAGCTAGGTGCATGGGGAGGCCTGACTATAGCAATTCCTCTCTCCTGACCACCTGCCTTCCCTCCTTTTCCCTCGATCCTCTATCATCCCTACCCACCCCTACCTCCTTCGATCCCTCCTTCCCTCCAGACTACAGATGGACACCTTCAATTTCGGTACAACCTAGGAAGTGGAGAGGCAGTCATCCAACAGAACACAATCATTGTCAGCGATGGCGAGTTTCACTCCATTTCGGTGCAGAGAACAGAGCAGTCTGCAGAGCTGGTGATTGACAGTAGGTACGTCAACAGGACAACCTCTCCTGGCGATGAGAACTCCCTGGACATCCTCCCTACTGCAATCTTCCTCGGAGCAGCTGCGGGACCGCAGGGAGACACCACTAATGGATTCATCGGCTGCATACAGGGAGCTAAGCTTGACAGGAAAGACTTGCCCTTCGGTGGAGCCAGTGCTGACTTTGCAGCCACAGTGTCCCCTGGGGTTGACATCGGATGCCCGGAACTGGGTGGGCTCGTAGAGAGACCCCAGCAAGCTGAGTATGTCTATGGTGTACTCGCCGGGGCTCTAGCCTTCCTGTTTCTTACATCGGCACTCCTTGTCGCCACCTGCAAGACCATTCGGTGGGCTTACACAAGACGACGGCACACCATACACATCAACCCTCGTACATCAGACACTGGCCGTCAGAGCCCAGATTCTATGTCGTCATGGCAACCGACTGCCTTCAAGCGCAGCCTTCCCCTCCCGCATGGAGACTACCGGAGCACACCACAGATGGGTGAAACAAGGTCGGAGGACTTTGAGCACCTGAACCTGCACAATATCAGAAACGGTGGCCACGTCTTCCTTCCTCGTTCCACCTCCCCTTCCATTCCATCCACCCCTGCATTCACCGAGACCAGCCTCAATGAGCCGAGCAGCACCCCACTCACGCCCACCACCAGAAATCAACCCAAACATGGATTGACCCATGCACAGCACAAAAAGAATGTTCTTAGAAGTAGAAATCCTGGCTTTGTCAAAGATTCCCCCCCAAGCAGCAGAGAGGACAATGTGGAGTCCCGCCTCTTGAGAACTCCATCCGGAGCCCCATCAGTCACAGAGCGGTCTGATGCAACGTCACTGTCTCACGATGACATGGAGGTTGGGCACTACCTCAGAAAGCGTCTTGAGGCTGCCAACCTTGAAGTAGAAGAGCGGGATTATGATGAAATGATTTCATACAAGCATGAAGGGAAGTTTGAGCCACTGGGATCCATTGGTTCCCTCTATGACATTTTACAAGAGGACAATAGTTTTCTGGACCAGAGTGGTCCCCTGTCCCCTCACAGACAGACTAGCCCCACCCACTTGTCCCCACAAGGCCACCCTCCCACAAAATCCTTCACTCACAGCAAACCAGCCAAATTCCATCCTTCACATGGTCCGCCCACAGCTCATGGTCCGTCCTCGGATCATGGTCTGTCCCCAGCTCATGATCCACCACCAGCTTACCCCTTCCCCCAAGGCCAGATTAACCCCACCCACCATCCCTCTCCACACAAACACCCTCCTGCTCACTCAAGGGACGTGTCAAAGAGCAGCCTAGGGGAGTCCTATATGGGGGACTATGACAAGAAGCTGGACGTTCTGCTTGAGCGGTTCCATAACATGACAACTGACTTTAGCTCTGAGCTAGATCGCCAAGACCAGGTTGAAAAGCGTTTAGTCTAAATGTCATTTATTTTTATACCACTTGTCTCCACTAAATTTTAGCACACATTTGCATATTTTATACGTTTCTGCTCTTCAGTTTGTATTCAAGAGTATTAATATTTCAATTAACAAAAAAGGTACCGATAAACTGCTGAAACAGCAGATAATACAACCTAGGGGTGGCTGCATCATAGCAGTGCATAGTGGCAGTATTTTGACTGCTATACCTCGAGTAGGTGTATTCCGAAGGTGCAATTGACCTGTTAGTTTACACGGTATATCCAATCGGAGGGCCATGGGGGAGTAATGCCATGGATCTTTGGAATATACTATAGCATTCGGTTGCTAGTTCTGGGTAATTACTTGTTATAGCCACTAGCTCCATATAATGGTGGTTTCTTGTATGCCTCAGGTGTGCGATCTGTTAGCGGACTGCATGATCCAGAATTGTATCTATTGGTGTGCTGGTAGTACACACAAGGTCAGGTGAGACAGCGTTTTTCGGACATTTTTGAATTTCTCATGCCATTTAATTCCCTTGAACTGAAATTTAGTAGTTTAGTAAGCACCCAAGTGGACAGGCCAAGCCTGTACCAATTCAGTTACTACGGTAAGTGTGTGCATGCTGGTCAACAACGATAGCAGCTGCCTTCACAATGCAGCAACTCCATAGCCCAGGTAAGGTCCTCCTTTTGGAAGTTAAACCTACATCCAATAGCTTGTACAAAAGCAAGTCTGGCAAAAATGTTAATACTGTGCTACTTCTAAAAGATATGGGGTAGGTGGATTCGAGCTAAGCATATCCCTACTGTTTCTTCTTGCTTCCCTTGTAATGGCTCCGCACAGCTGCTTGCAGCTGCAATCCGTAGGTTACAACAAAGTATGCAGGAAATACGACCCACACCCCACTGGGCACCAGCAGGAGGAAGACGAACTGGCTCCAGGTGAGGTGCGCCACCATGTAACCACCACCACAGAACTCAAAGTACTGCATCAGGTAGAGGACGGTCTTCCAGAGGGTCAGAGAGCTCACAAAGAAGCCACAGAGTAGCGCCCCTTTGTTCCGCCGCAGCAGCTAGGGGTGGAAGGATCTTGGTATAGTCTTGCACACAGTGGCCACCAAAACTACACGTCTCCATGCTACAGGACTAACCATGGTTAAAGTGACACATGCCTACAGAACAAGCCACGGTTAATTAACGTGGTCAGGTTGAAGCATGCCTCCATGCTACAGGTTAAAGTGGCCAGGTTGACATGCCTCCATGCAGGACTAACCATGGTTAAAGTGGCCAGGTTGACACATGCCTCCATGCAGGACTAACCATGGTTAAAGTGGCCAGGTTGAAGCAAACCTCCACAAAGTTTAACCTGGATGGGATAAACCAGCACTAATTTTGATTCAATTATATCTGCAAGCGAGTGAGATTGAGCTCCTTAGTCCTTACCAAGCTTGTGCAATACCAAAGGTGTCTGCCATGTCCCCATATCTCCTGTCAACCCACACATACAACTCATCTGCAAGAGAACACCAAGTCACAAAACCGTCATAAGCGTGTTCTGGTATGTCTCCCCTATAGAGCCATGGTTACAGTCAATGGGAAGCTAGCACGATGCTTGACATTCAGAACTGGTTATAGAGTTCATCACATAACAGTACTGCTACAGTACGGTCATTGAAAAATGAACCTATAGGCAGTCCTCCATTCCCCAAACCATGCTAACCTCATCCTATCCTTAAGCAGAAGTTGCAGAACAGCACTCCTGTTCTATAGCTAGGGTGACGACGTACCATTTCTGACGAAACAATGAACCCAAATTGGTAATGGCAGGAGCCCATAATTATGGACTCCTGGTAATGGGAACAGACTTGGAAGAGAGTGTTACACTAGTATGGGTATGTGACACTATGGGTATGGGTATGTGAATGAGATGATGATGAAGCTGCTGAATTGTGAATTTTGGTTCATTGTATCGGCAAGTAGAACAGGAATGTTGTTTCTGCCAATTTTGGCATAATTAGTGATACAAAGTTCTTGGCATCTATCTGCTGAAGGTTATCTCCCTGGACGACGACAGCTTCAGTGGAGGAGGGCATCTTTTGGCCACTTATTGACGAACTGCAAGCAGGATTGATTCAGGTTCTATGCAAGCATATGTTGGATGCAAGCTTAGTGGATTCACTACTAACTTGCAACACTGTGAGTACCGCCAGCATGAAAATTCTAGAAGTGGCTGATGTTAAAAATTATTGGCGGGGGGGGGGGGGGGGGGGGGGGGGGGGGGGGGGGAATCTCAGGAAACTAAAGACAGCTTGACTGTAGACGGTGCATGCTTACACGGCTTCCAGAAGGTGTGTAAGTCACCCCCTGGCAGAGTCCGGGGTCTTAACAGGAGAAACAGTGCATCCCACACCACCACCACAGAGGACAGAAAGAACCACAGCACACTGATCCTGCAGGAACGAGGGATGAACAGATCCACAATAAACATGTCCAGAGCACTAGACTATACCATAACCTATGTACCAGTATTGGCATGCCATCTCTCCCCTTGACCTCTGCAATCGATGCGACCTTGTTCGTTCGATCATGCATACACCCTAGCAGATCACGTGCTATTCAGCCCCACCCACCTCCGGTGCACCATGTACCACGGTCTAGTCATAGACTTATTTGGATTCTTCGTTGTAACCACAGAAACGGAATTAATTAATACCAGTACCATAATAACAAAGCAACCGTAATGGACTGGCAAACATAATTTATTGTGAAGCGTTCTAGAGTTGTTGCTGTACCGCAGTTGTTCGCTCCGATCGAAGTGTTCAATGGCTGTAAGCAGCTCAACAATTACCCTGTTCATTGCGCTATGTGTGTTCCTGTCGACACGCGCGCAACTACAGTTGCAGTTCGATGTTGTAGAAAATACTGGCGACGGGTACTCTGTCGGTCGGCCATTCAACAGCGGCGGAACGTCCTTCGGGTGAGTGAGCTTATACAACCCTTGCCATAGTATGGTAGTATTTGTCAGTGTGCGTGCATGCATGTTCATTATACACAATGGCCTGTTAGTTTATTGCATCCTCAGTGCACGCCTTGTGTATATAATACACTCAGACTCAGTCGTAGAATGGACAGACTATGGGTACCCTCTATCATCGTTTCTCCTTGCAGCTTTGTGGATACATCTTGCAATTGCAGCAGATTCTTCAGCATTAATTCTTCGTCGAGCGCGATCAGAACGAGAGGAAACTTGGATCGAGAACTAGTGGTCAGAATCGAAAGGAGTGACCGCCTGAACTGCATTGTGCGGTACATGAATACTACCACTAACAGCGAGGACAACCGGGTGCTCGTTATTAACGTACTGGACGTCAATGATGAGACGCCAAGCTTCTTCAACCTTGAGCCAGTGCATATAATAAACGTTCTGGAGAACATTGGAATACCCAACCCCATCCAATCCCTGCAGCCGGTTGACAATGATAAAGGCTCCAATGGGACAGTCATGTTCAGCATAACACGCGGTAATGAAGGGAATGTCTTTCAGATTGACCGGCCTGTTGGAGACACGAACCCTTCTTCCACCACACGGTTGCTCTATGTAGTCGAACATCTGGATTTCGAGAGAGAGAGACAGTTCAACCTGACAATAACCGTCATGGACATGGGTGTCCCTATGAGAGCCTTCAACCAGACACTCATTGTGAGCATCGATGACTCAAACGATGAACTGCCTACATTCATCACGAGTAGCTACAGCTTCGAGGTCTCTGAAGACCATCCTCTGGACATCAGCATCGGTAACATAACAGCTAATGACCTTGACTCAAGTGGGACCATCTTGTACACCATCTACTCCAATCCAAACATGAGCAGTGTTACAGAACCCATCATCTATGAGTTCATTCGTGTTGACGTCAATACAGGGGACATTTTTTTAATCCAGCATATTGACTACGACACGAACTTGGTCCTGAGGCGTTTTAGTTTCTATGTCCAGGCACGAAACCCTGGGCAAAATGCAGTCACGATTGCTACAGTGACTGTGGACATCATGGATGCCAATGATGAACCTCCTTACTTTGTTTGTGAGGATTGTCAATCTTCCAGTAACAACCTGACCATTTTTGTGGAAGAGAATTCGGACGAAACAATCTTACCTGTTTTCCTCCCCTTTTTTATAGTTGAAGATGATGATTCAGAGGAGAATTTCAGAAAAGTCAATGGAAGTATATTGGTTGAGTTTGAGCCGTACACACTAACTACAGTTCGTCTGCTGACATTTTTTGAGAATATCTGGGTCCGGGTAGGAATAAATCAGACATTAGACAGGGAAATGACACCCAGCCTGACTCTCTCTCTCACTGCGCACAACACAGCTGAGCCTCCTCTCAGCGGCACGAGCACCATCTTCATCGTTGTGACTGATCAAAATGACAATGCTCCACAATTTTTGCACAGCCCTTTCCATGCACGGATTTCAGATAGTGCACCAGTTGGGAAGGAAGTTTTAACAGTCATTGCCTGGGACAAGGATGCAGGAGAGAACAGTACACTCTCATTTGCAATCACTGGGGTGGACAAGGCACAAGCAAGAGGCTGGTTTGCTATCAACGAATCTTCTGGCAGAATTTCAGTGAACAGCAGTGGACTTGACTACAACTCTGTGGCTGGTCAAGTGACACTCACTGTGACTGCAGTTGACCACGGGAGGTCTCCGCTCTCCAGCACCACCACAGTTGAGATCACTCTCTCCCCAGCAGTCACATTCGCTCCAAGGTCATTCCAAAAGTATTCTGGTTACAACTTCTTCCTTGGGGAGCGTGAGAGTGTGTACCTGGAGTTCCAAACCACCCTGTCCCGGGGACTGCTGCTGTACCAGGCAGGACTTCCAACAAAGATCTTCACTCTGGAGGTGGTGGGAGGGAGTGTCAGGTGCCAGCTGATGTCTGGGGGCCAGGTCTCTGTGACCAGCAGGGAAGCTCTCTCTGTAACCAACGACAGGTGGCACTCTGTCCTGGTTGAGAGAGATCGCGAGGTTAGTTCAACCATACAGCTGTGTGTGTGTGAATTAAAGAAACATTGGCAGCACATTATAATGTAATCACAATTTTAGTAAACTGGTTATGGAATGTAGTTTACAACAAACAGCCATCAGAGCACTAATTCCACGGGAGAAAGAGACCTACCGGTATACTTAAATCCATTCCTTTTGAACAGTGCATATTTACTCCTATTCAAATCTGTGCAGCACTAAGTCCTTCCTACTGTATATGACTAAATGGATCCCACTGCCCAAATCATGTTGTATAAGAAGTTAATGCTATGACCTGTACAAAGACCTGTACAAAAGCATCTGCAGTTGACATGTTTATAAGCTATGGATAAATTTTGCACTCAAATTAAAGTTGAGTGAAATTCCAACTCTGAAGGCCACAGTATTTCAGACCATATTTCATGCAAAACCTTTTGTTTTGCACTAAATATTTGATTAATTGTAGTCATGGGTCCACAGGCTCTTCAGTATTACAAACGACCCGCAGGATAAAGTTCTGGGAAATCCTTGAAATTTAATTAGGACATAAATTTGTTTATATTGCTTGGGTGTAATTATTCTTAATGGTTGTAAGCTATTACAAGATATACAAGGAACGCAATGAAGAACAACACTCCCTTAGCAAAAGAAACAGGCTGCTGAGCATGAGGGAGTAGCCGTGTTCCCAGAGTAGCCTCGCTCCCAGGTAGGGAAACTCTGCATGGTCTGGGAATGAGACCAGTTCTCTGCTACTAGCAGGAGCACACCTGCTAGTACTTCATAGCACAGCTGGAGCATCTTTATGATGGTGTTCATGGCTTGAGTTTCCTGACAGTCGATGAAACCACTTAGCGGTGCACTTTGAACTGACAAACAGAATGGTAGCTTGGACTTAGGCTGTGGGAGTGACCGGAAGCACAGCGGGCGTATGACTTCATAGGCTTGATCACCTCCTGCATGACTCCACTTACGGCCATGGTACCCATGACACGTATGAATCTGCTCCCTTCAAATTCCTTGACGAAGCCCACCTGTTATTCCCTTTTACCTATGATTATGCTTGTGTGGTGGGGGGTGGGGGGCGGAGCATTGGCCACAATTCATGGCTGTGAGGGATACGCAAGCAGCCCCAGGCACCCTCCAGATAAACATAGCCCACTTAGCACGCTGACATTCATTAGGGTCCTCTTCAGTTAAGTGGGTCTCAACAATGCCAAATATGTATCACGTTTGTGGTACTGCCTGCCCACAAATGTATATGGTCAAAGACCTGTCTGGGTATACATAGTCTTTCAAAGCCACTAGACTCAATCAACACCTACTCGTTATCCCTACTGGGGGGAGTGTTTGTACGTGCCACTTGGACAGAGTGCCAAAGAGCTAGCCTTGACAGTTTGCAAGCTGTAGCTCCAGGAGTGAGGCTACCACAGAACCCCTGGACACTCGGTTACCAAGGATACCTTGTTCCCTGGCCATGCAGGGGGAGGGGGGGGGGGGGGGGGGTCCTCCTCCTGAAGCGAGGACACCTTGCTCATCCCAGGATGACCACGTTGAAGGAGGTTACTAAACATGATGTGCTGGTACAGACTTGAATTGCAAATGAACTATGGCGAGAGCATTCTGAATTGCCAACGGGCACCATGCTATCCTCCCTTCCCTCTTCCCCCCTCAACAGGAGATCACTCTGTCCGTGTGGGTGACAGACCAGCAAGCGCCAAGCGAGACCAGCCGACTGCAGGACTCCACCCTGGCAGAGTGAGTGATAGCCGGGTTCCTGTGGTTTCAAACGTGTGCCATGTCATTGTATGGGCTCTCTTTGTTAAACACTAGTTAGTTATGCTTGCCTCTTATGGAGACAAGGATATATTAAGCAAAGCAGCAGCCAACTGTACTTGACCTCTCCTGGTCAGCAGGAATGACAACTGTTCTGTAAACCCTTTGTACAATCATACACACCCAACATTCAGTCATGTGAGGGGACATGGTTTGAGAATGGTTCCCACAGGCAGTATTTGGTTGAGAGAGCCGGAAACGGAAGCTTGCTAACTCGAGTTTCACTCATTGTTATATCCAAACGCATGCTCCAATCACTGAACCAGTTGTTACAGAACATTGCGTATAGCGTATTGTATGCGTGACCATGTGCGGCAAGAACTTTCTGTCCGTCCTGTTTGCAACATGCCCGTGCATCGTACCATATATAAATACACTCTTCAAAAAATGTTGGGTTTGAACATTGCGTATTGTGTGATCATGTGCGGCAAGAAATTTCCGCGGGTGGAGCTTCACGGAAATGACACAACCTGGAATACACACAGTCTGGAAGCCATACAGGCACTTTGCGTGAGTGTCATATTTGCAGAAGACAGGATCCGTGAAAATCCACGCAATTCGCAATGTTCAAAACGCAACGGAAATCGACTGTGTTAAACCCTTTGAGCCCAAGGCTGGTCTGCCAAATGAAGAGAGAGCACTTCATCTGTGAACCAAAGACTGGTATGCTAATTGGGTAGCCGTACAGGAACTAGAGTAGTGAGAGCATGGTGGCATAGCTGGTACCGAACTAGAGTACTGAGAGCATGGTGGCATAGCTGGTACCGAACTAGAGTACTGAGAGCATGGTGGCATAGCTGGTACCGAACTAGAGTATGGCTGAGTGCTGCAATAGCGTATGAGTAATTGAATCATGTACATTCACTTGGCTGTTATTTCAGACCAGTTGCTAAGCTAAAAGCTGGTCCACCAATGAATCTTCATTACTGAGTGTCACATTTCAGACACTACACAATGAATATGCACACCATGTGCATGGAGCTCTTGGGCAAGTGGAAATGGTCCTTGAAAATTTAGTCTAGGGACACAGGAATGACTTTCACCTGAGGCATATCTCCCGTCCCATTGGGGATATGGAGGGAAGACTTGCTCTGGTCTGTTGGATGACATGCTCTTAGAGACAAACAATAGCAGGATGGAACACAATGAAGTGAAAATAGTCCCCAAGTCGTATAATATTCCATTGGGAACATTGGGAATGTAGCAGTTGTGTTGTGAAGCCGTTACTTCTCCTGAGGCAGAATTGTATTCCTTGGAAAGTGTGTGTGTTCTACCCCAACCCCTTCCTGTGTCGTCTTCCATTGATATGCCATTCTGGGAGCCAAGCGTGGGAGCCGAGGGTGGGTCTGGGAACGTGTGAGTCTAGGAGCTGACGGTAGGCCTGGGAGCCGAGCGTGGGAGCCAAGGGTGGGTCTGGGGGCCGAGGGTGGGTCTGGGAACGTGTGAGTCTAGGAGCTGACGGTAGGCCTGGGAGCCGAGCGTGGGAGCCAAGGGTGGGTCTGGGGGGCGAGGGTGGGTCTGGGAGCCGAGGGTGAGTCTGGGAGCCGAGGGTGAGTCTGGGAGCCGAGGGTGAGTCTGGGAGCCGAGGGTGAGTCTGGGAGCCGAGGGTGGGTCTGGGAGCCGAGGGTGGGTCTGGGAGCCGAGGGTGGGTCTGGGAGCCGAGGGTGGGTCTCGGAGCCAAGGGTGAGTCTGGGAGCCGAGGGTGGGTCTGGGAGCCGAGGGTGGGTCTTGGAGCTGAGGGCGGATCTGGGAACTGAGGGTGGGCCTGAGCCGAGGGTGGGCCTGAGCCGAGGGTGAGCCTGGGTACTATTACCCCCACAGAGTATGGCCTCACCAATCCAGGATAGGGCCTGTCTGTCACCTGGTTACAGCTCTTATCTGGTCTCCTGAAGAGTGATACCCTTGACAGCTACTCACAACACGCAATAATCAAATTCTCTTATTTGCAGCAATTTTGCACTTTTGTGTCCATAGCTGATAAGGGATAACTTCAAATGGTATTATAACAGAGCCACTATTTCTAAGCCTTCCCCAAGTGGGAAGCCTCCATCCCCCCACTGGTGGTTCATACCACACACAGGCTTCTTCCCAGTGGACAGCGGAGGGTTGCATCACAAAATTACCGCACCCAATTAAATTCTCTGACTCCCACTCTGAGTGTTGTGTGCAATTACTGAGGGCAGGGTCTCCAAATTGAGGCTAAGTTTGTCGGAATGCTCAACCTCCGACCTGAGAGTCGCCAAATACTTGCCATTTTTGCTTTTCATGTGTACCAGCTGTCTGCTTGGAGATGACAAACAGTTATGCAAGGCACGGTCAGTGCAACATACTTAGTCTGTTTACATCAAATAGGGTGCCTGTTAGTGCGTGTATGTCATAACAACACTGGAATAAAACTTCATGGAATGCTCCAATTCAAACTCAGAGTAGACTCTACCAACAGGAGAGTGCAGCTGTATAAATCTTCCCTGGGGAAAGTGGATTCACTGCTTGGCACCTGTCCCGTGGCGCCCACGAGGTGCACGTAAAGCGTGTGGGCTAGGCTCTCCTCGGTTGCCCCGTGGGAGTGGCTATGTACACTCTTCTGGTGCGAGGTTGTTTGGTTTGCGTCAGAGCACGATCTGAAAACAGAAAGGAGTTTACCGAGACCCAGGAGGTCCAGGCTCAGTCATGTGCACCTGCCTAATGCACTCCTGATGCCCTCCATGCTCCATAGCCCCCACATTAAGGCCTGTCTGATCGACCTTCACCATGAAAGTCAGCCTCCATTTGGTGCAACTCAATTATGTTACTCCTACGTCAATTTTCCGGAGGTGGGATGCCGTGGGTAGCTTTGAACTGTGACTTGGTCGCTAACTGACCATCACACTTTGCAGAGGGGGAGGGGGGGGGGGGGGGGGGGGGGGGGGGGGGTGACCTTCGTTCTTTGGTATTAATTTTATCTTGCGTCTTGTCCTACTCTGACTACTGTTTCTACAGGACAGTACGACAGTACGTGCAAGCTATAAACTCCTACACAGCTGCTTGTGATAGGACCTGAGATAAGGCAGTTGGACGTGTCAGCTGCTGCTGTGCATACACAAACATCAACTTCCCTCCCCTCTTTATCTGTCTGAAGCCACAAAAACTGAAGATGTGCGGGGAGATAGCTGTATAGATAGCTGTATACTGGTCACTGCCTGTCCATGCAAGCCAGAAGAAGCCTGTCCATGCATGCTCTTTCCCACTATCCAAATTTGAAACCTTTGTAGCCACACCTTGTCTGCTATAGTCACAGAGAAGTAAATAAGAAAATGCAGATGTGCTCTATTCCAAGCTAACGTAATACTAGTGGTATGTATGCAGACCGCTGTGTGCAGAATATGGTCTATCACGCACTGGGAACCACGTATACACCCCCACTCAATGCACCATTGCTGGGCCAATTGACCGTGCGGATATTTTACTCTGCTACAGGTGTGGAGCTCGCCAGGAGGGCGGCAGTGAGCACTCCCTGTACGTGGGTGGTGTCGACCTCTTCGCACTCCCGAGCAACACGACTGTGTACCCAGACTTTGTGGGCAGCATTCGCAATGTGATCGTGGGCACCACCCAGCTTGACCTGGAGTGCCCCTCGCAGGAGGAGAACACGGTCCAGGGGTTCCACCGCTCCAGCTCCTGCGAGAGTGCCGCACTCTCGTGCACGGGTGCTCACACCACAGGGTGCGTGGACTATGCTCCCCAGCCCTACTGCAGCTGTCTCGGAGGGTTCAACCCACAGGCGTGCCAGCAGGAGGACAGTGAGTACCATCTCTCTCTTCCCCCCTCCTCCCCCTTCCACCTCCTTGTCCTCTGATTGACACACTCCATGTACCATACATTGGTACATTAGTAGTCCACTAGGTCATGTCTTCACTAAGGTTGCAAGTTGCAAGCTGATGCTATGTAATGTGCACATTGAGTTCCGAGTTCAAATATGAATAGCGTACAGGTATGTATTCTAACGCACAATGGACACCAGTCGGTCAAACCCTATCCAAATATGGTGGTGTAATGATGTCATACGTATTCCTGTTTGAGCGTTCGATCAGCAGACAAACTATGCAGGCTGGCATCCCAGGAATGTACAAATAGATCACACCTGTGGGCTAGCACAGACACTGCACAATAGTTGTCCGGTTACATCACAACCAGTAAACCACAGTAACTAGTACATCTAGAGGTTGTCCTAGCTAGCTGTTGCTGCTTGGCCTTGGGTCTGCAGGCGCCTGAGATGGACATCAGTGACTTATGGTTGATGATGAACAATACATGAAGCCATATCTGCTTTCTCTAAATCTGATCAAAGTGGTTCTTTGTTTACAATCAAGTAGCTATGGAACTAGATTTATAAAGTGTGTGTTCAGTATTTGGTCTGCTGACCACAGTGATTCATGTGTTTGCAGGAAACCTTGACAGGAGAATAGTCTCTAACTGAATTAGGCCACTTAGCCAACAAGATGTGGTCAACAGATGATTCATTGTTTACTACCAACACCATCCGGTATACCACACACTGCATGTACTGCAGCACACCATCCGGTATACCACACACTGCATGTACTGCAGCACACCATCCGGTATACCACACACTGCATGTACTGTAGCACACCATCCGGTATACCACACACTGCATGTACTGCAGCACACCATCCGGTATACCACACACTGCATGTACTGCAGCACACCATCCGGTATACCACACACTGCATGTACTGCAGCACACCATCCGGTATACCACACACTGCATGTACTGCAGCACACCATCCGGTATACCACACACTGCATGTACTGCAGCACACCATCCGGTATACCACACACTGCATGTACTGCAGCACACCATCCGGTATACCACACACTGCATGTACTGCAGCACACCATCCGGTATACCACACACTGCATGTACTGCAGCACACCATCCGGTATACCACACACTGCATGTACTGCAGCACACCATCCGGTATACCACACACTGCATGTACTGCAGCACACCATCCGGTATACCACACACTGCATGTACTGCAGCACACTAGCCAGCCACAGATAATGTCTGACATCATAGAATTGCACACTATATACCACTGCAAAGGTACCCACAGAGCTAGAGGAAGTGTAAGGTCCAAAGACAAAAGACAACCACCACTCGTCGGCAGTCCTGTGTGGGAGCTAACCTGCTATTCCTCTAAGCGATGTCACCATAACATCAAAGTGATGTCATGCTTGAGAACATCATTTTAAAACTTCCTATCCTAGAAATACTGGCTGTGAGAAAGACTGTCATGTTGCTTGTTAAGTCACAAATAACCATATTCCGGTAATGTTCAACTAATCAGATAACCGCCTTTATTTGTAACATTAATGAAGTATGGTCTTTACCAAGTATGGTTGAACAAACGCCTCTCCTCAGCTCATTGCGTCTGTGCTGTGGATTAGCGATGTGTTCAGTCTTCAGGGCTGTTGGCGGTCCATGGCGGTCTGGCTGTACAAAGTATGTTCAGTCTGCCGTGCGTCCGGCTCCACACGTGTGTCCCAGTGGGAAGTATGCGTGGTGCATGGGATGCTGTGGGTGCGGGTCACATGGGCAGACTAAGCCAGGCATAACTGGTGTGGGAGCGCCACCAGCTAGCTGTGGGGCTGGTGTCTGCAGGCTCACTGTGACAAATACTGTTTGCTGACTTTGCTCCCATGCCATATTATAGCATGTCTGTCTCCCTCTTATTATCACGTAGCAACCAAATGCAATACTTGAGCAAAACCTGCTACGCTCTATCTTTTCCACCTGTGGTTATTATACATGTCCCACCTCCCCTTTCTCTCTCGCTCGCTCACACACACACACACACACACACACACACACACACACACACACACACACACACACACACACACACACACACACACACACACACACACACACACACACACACAGGCTATGCTCCCATCAAGTTTCAGGGTAATGCCAAGGCTGAAATCAACCTGGATTACTCCTTCTTCTATGACCTTGCCACTGCCGACATCACCACCAGCCTGGGGCCGCAGCGGAGGAGGAGGAGGAACACAGGTGGAGAGGGGCTCATGCAGGTGGTGGAGGTCAGCTTCCGGCCGGTGGAGATCAGCACTGGGCTGTTGCTGTACTCCCGGACACAGTCTTTCATTCACGTCCTTAAGGTGGGATACACACACACACACACACACACACACACACACACACACACACACACACACACACACACACACACACAGCATGCACATGCACACATAACACAACTCTTGTCCAGGCACAATCAAGTTTCAGAGTCTTGTTCAAACAGTGTTAGCAGTATACTAGCAGTATACTAGCAGTATACTAGCAGTATACTAGCTGGTTGCTCAAAGAGGCCATGCATGCATAGATCAGCACCTCTGGGGCCGATAAGCTCAGTTGATAGAGAAGTCCCAGGACATCTCCCCCACACGCCTTGTTTCACCAGTGGTACCAAATCACTCTATCTCACTTGGTCTATCAGAACATTGTTGCAGCGAATGTCAATTCACTTTGAAGTTGGTTCAGCCAATGTAGACTGCTGCAGCCCTAAACTTAATTAACATTTCCTCTTCCCAACCACTTCCAATCTTTGGCTTTTAATCATATTCATGATATTGTAAGTGCCATCTCTTAGCTCAAGAGTCCTAGACCCACTAACTCTTAGCTCAAGAGTCCTAGACCACTCCCTGACTAGAGTCTAGACCGCTCCTTCTCATTCAGTATGGACCCGTACTCTGCAGAAATGGCAGGGTTTACTACCACAGTGCTTCAACTGTCATGGGTAGGTACAGATTATGACCCCGTGCGTACATCACTAATGGCAGTAGCAACGCCCTAGGTGCTGCAGGCTTGGTAGGCACTGATGCCACCGTGCTTGTATTGCACTGAAATATCCAAGGCTTAACTGAAGGTGGCAGTTTGATTCAAATCCAGCAGCTGCATAATACATTGCCTGTTTACTGCTTTAGTGTCATGGGCACTTGCCCCTGTGTACTACACCACTCAACTGCACCCCGGCCCCCCTCCCCCTCCCTCCCCCCCACCCAGGAGCAAGTATGGTTGTTTATGGGTAGGCATAGCCGTGCTCCATTGGCAGCGGAATCACCATGCCCTCCAGACTCAACAGCATGCATGGCTGTGTACACACATAGCAACCACCAGTACACCAATAAATATTGACGCTGGAATTACTGTTCCGTCATAAGTGACCCCCTTTCCTGTCCATGATGATGTCAACAATGTGAGTCACATCACAGTCACATTATCCAACCAGTTGTGGTCATGTGACCTGCATTATATACTGGTACCAGTTGCCATGATACCATCAGTATGTCTGTCAGTGCAGCCAATCAGATCACTGCTAATCAGGACTAGACTCTAGTTTCTCGAGCACCAACAAGCGAACCTCTGTAACGCACACCCTTGTACAAAGGCCAGCTGATATCCAGAGAGAAATATAATTTTACTGCCTGGGGGGAGCTGAGCGATACATGCCTGCTGGTAAGCTAATGCAAATCTGATTACTAACAAGAATTTCTAGACACCTGAAGATTGTGTGTGTATCTGCCGCTAGGATGTTCCAATCCATGGCAAGTGCATTTATGTAGCGCTCAAATATTAGTCACGTGATCTCAAACACTATCTCAAGTTGTAGTCAAACCTGTGGGTCGGTATGGCCTGGAAATGAAGTCACATGCTGTACAGCACCTACACAGCCTGGCACAAGCAGTGGCGCATGCCCCTGACACCCATTGGCAATGGTTTGTACACAACAATAGACCATGTATTCCAAAATAGAGGCTTTGTCATCCACACCCTACCCTTCTGACTGCTACCTTCTAGCTGCTACGCTGGTAGAGTTCAACCTTGTAGACCAGCTGTGCTGTCAATCAGCACTAGCTGCTGGTAGAGTTCAACCTTGTAGACTAGCTGTGCTGTCGATCAGCACTAGCTGCTGGTAGAGTTCAACCTTGTAGACCAGCTGTGCTGTCAATCAGCACTAGCTGCTGGTAGAGTTCAACCTTGTAGACTAGCTGTGCTGTCGATCAGCACTAGCTGCTGGTAGAGTTCAACCTTGTAGACTAGCTGTGCTGTCGATCAGCACTCAGTAAATGCATGCAATCTATCACTTGAAAGTAAAAACCGAATCTCTGCAAACCATCTCCCAATTCACTCCACTCGCTCCCTCTAGTCACGCTGACCTGGTCTCCTGCCAGTCAGTTCAAATATTTGTGCCTTCATGTGCGATGGCTGCCCATCTGCTGGTGGCCATTCTTCAGCTATGGACTGTAATAACTTGCGAGTAGTTAAGATCACTAATGAAGTGCAAATGAGCATTGTAGTCGCCCAGCCCTACTATGAAGATGCCAGAAGATGCCATCCTGTAGTCTTGGTCAGGGTTTCTCATCCACATGTAAACTCAATCTTACATTTTGGCGGACAGATGTCTTTCAGAACTGCTGCTTGCGTAAACAGAATGCATTCTTCAGCGCATTCTTCAGCACTACTGTGCAGCACCTTAGTCTCGTTCCCAGACCCCCAATAGCGCCCAGGAGGGTCTGGGAACCTGCGACCCCTTGGCCTGAACACTGTCCCAGTGATTCAAGTGATGCTCCTACAGATATTGAATTAGTAATCTTCAGCTGTAATTGATTACTTTGCACTAGCTGATTTGGACCTAATTTGGAGGGAGTGACCGATCATTGTGTGAGTGAGAGGCTTCTGCTCTTCCAGGCAGAGGGAAAGGTGACCAGCCTATAGTCAGCTGGTGCTATAGGCCTCTGGACCATGATAGATACGCACTCAGCTAGACAGTGGTTCCCACATCCTCAGCATTATAATCCAGCTGCTCCAAATCTCCCGTTTAGGGAACAGATATTCATTGGTACAAGACCATTCCTCCATCCAGTTGACAGTTACTGTAACAATAATATCTTGTTGTGTGTAGTACAATACGATAGGTTGAAACACGAGCAGGAAGTCACATCCTTTGCTCACACATACACAAGTAGTCACATGACCTGATACTTCATACGCCTGTTGTGCTGTCCAATTACTAACCCCTGTGTAAAATGACCGACCTGACCCGTTGTCGTTTCCTCCCGCAGATTGACCAGAACCAGGACATGCAAGTCATCACATACAATGTCTTTGATATTGGCTACATCATGGTAGCAGTGCACATTCCGCTGAGCGTCCGCCTGGCTGCTCGTGCCCTCTACACCGCCACCATCACCTCCACCAGCAGCGAGGCCACGCTGACTCTCGAGACCAACGGAACCCGTGAAGTTCACTCCACATCCCAGGACTGGAGAGTCAGCCCTGCGCCGGCCTTCGCCCAGCAGCCGCAGACGCTGGTCAGCATCGGAGGAGCCTCTGAGCCCAATGACCCATTGTACGAGAACTTCACTGGTTGCATCAGCCGGGTGGCCATCAACGGCATTGAACTGCCTCTCAGCGGCCTCCTGAATGTCTCCGGCGGGGGAGGGCTTAGCACAGAGGGAAGTGTTGAGGCCAGCTGTGACCTCTGTACCCCGAACCCCTGTGGAGCCAGTATGCAGTGCGCCTCAGACCAGTTTGGGTCATACGACTGCCAGTGCCCATTCGGGTCAGTGTTGACAGACCCCCGGGATGGGTGTGAGCCGGTGACCAATACACCAACCTCAGATGTTACCCTACCAACAACAGATGGACTGATTGCTACCCAGAATGAGAATGAGTTTCCATTCTATTACATCATAGCGAGTGCTGTTGGCGGTTTGGTTGTGATTGGCTGTGTGATCTTCATGTTTATCATGGTGGCTCGATGCGGGTACAACAAGTACGAGAAGAAGAAGCGAACATACCACATCAATAACGCAGAGGTGGGTAACGGCCATGTTCCCGTTGCCAAGCCCAACTTTTACACCACTGTCATTCCTAAGCATTCCAGCTCCGAATCCAGCAACCACGAACACAGTATTGGCAGCGTGAGCACCTACCACGAGCACGACATCCCGGACGACATGGTAGATACAGAGATCGACAATCCTCCACCTTTCTCCCGGAGAAGGTCCACCACAAGCGCCGAAAGTGGGATCAAGACGGACACAGAACGAGACGACAAGAGTATAGGGGGGTACCCCCGCATGGAAGACTCAGGCAACGAGAAGGAGACAGACTACTCCCCACCAGAGTCCGACTCTGATGACGTCACCAGCTCTTGCATGGAGACAGCTCTCTCACCGTCCGGTCTGAACCTTGCCGGGTCAACCAGCTCGGTCTCAGGCATCCCCATACATGTTCCTCCGCCACGTGTCCCCTTGACCCCAAAGGAACGCAAGGCACTTACCCCACTGAGACCGGACAGCAGTACCATCCTCAGCATGAGCGAGTTTGACGATGAGACGGACTTTGAAACAGACATCCCGTACAAGCCAGTGCCACGCCCTCACAGAGCATTAGGAAATAGATCCAGTGATAGCGACAGCTTCTCCAGGACTTCAGCCTCAGAGCCTGGGACTCCCAAGTGGTACAAGTCTAGCACTGCTTCTGATACCGAGCGGGAGAAATTGAGGGCCCAGGGAACCCGGCCATATTACCCCACACACTCAGAGCCACAACGTACATACTTACCCCGCAAGGCCCCTCCCCCCAACCATCCACCCGACTACAAGTCACCGCCAACTTTTGTTCAACGCAAGAACTCCACCCCAAGCTATTCATCTCAGAGACCTCACTTGCAAAGCGTTGACTCACCCCTGTCAAGATCACTTAAACAAGCGTACCGGAGTGTACCTCACTCGCCGCTCTCTGCACAGCCTCAGAACAACCCGCACCTCACACACACTCCAGAACTGCTCTCAAAATCTCAGCCAAACCGATTCCAGTACAACTCTGCTCATCATCAGCTGAACTCTCCTCAAGGCTACCCCTACCTATTCACGTCCACGAGTGCACCCTATCACCCTCGTAGTTTCAGTGGGGGCGACGCTCCTCAGGACCCTCCTTCACAACAACAGTTCCAGGACCTCAAGTCTGTCTCGAGAATCAACCCAATCTCCTACTGGGAGATGCAGGACAGGATGAAGTCCACCGTGGACCAGGTGGACCCGTACCACATCCTCTCGGAGCCGTACGTCCAGTTTGAAGACGTCAGTACTGACCCCAGTGTGACCGAGAGCCAGTTGACAATGGACGAGTCGGACAGACTGGAACACCAGGATTTCTCCAGCCAGGGGGGAGGTGAGGGGACGGCTGACCTACTGGACCTCAGCCTGATGAGGTTACAAGACGGTGACATTGACTCTATGGTTACGGATGGCCCAGACATTGGCCCACCGATCACGCACTTCCCTTCTGCTGACTGCTCCGAAGAGTACACCCATACCAACTCCCTAGTGACACTTGTAGCATCCAGTCGGGACTCAAGTCCGAAGCAGCTATCCAGCGGACTCTCCAACGGGTTTGTTGTGCCATCCTCACAAGAACCCTTTGATGTTTAACACAACATCCTCCGATACATTGATGAAATTCTTTCTTTTGTACTGTAATCATGTTCCTGTTGTCTGGTCAAGTGTACTTGTGAGTATGTGATGGGAAGTGGATTGTAATTAGAGTCAATGTGTCTGCTTCAATCAAACTGCAATCAAGACACTATATCGTCTTACAGTGGTGTGCTTTCCGTACAGTTTTCAAGCAGCTATATCAGCCAATGACGTGTCTGTTTTATATCAAGTGTTGCCTCAATTTGTGTACTATATGAAATTATTTCCTGGTGTGACTCAGGTCAAGAAATTTTGAATCACCTCACCGATCAAACCTTAATCACATGATGATCTCTACTCTCAGATATGCACATCTAAGCACCCACTCTACATAACATTTTGTGTGTGTGTCAAGCAATTACCCTTTTCTTTGTGTATGCTACGATAGCCAACTGCCACCATAATTTTGTTTACTGTACATTTGTGCTGGTATTTTAATTCTAGTTTGGCCAAAGAAATTATATCTTTTTAAAGTAAATCTGCAATGTCAACGTCAAAAAAGGCAGCGGCGGTTTACGGAGACAATGAAGGATGCATGCATGAATTGACCATATCTCCACTAACCAATAGGGTACCAGGTTCCTTGGTAACAGGTTTCATCTGCACGGAGGCCAGTCTGACCGATCTGAGGTATTAGAAACTTTGGACCCTTGCTTCAGTCGTCATGTACCTCAACATGGTACTACGCTCGACGACAGCTTGCTGGTGTTCTCCTGAGATTACCAATTTGCACAAGATAAACAAACCTTGACCCTTATTGCACCAGTGCTCCCTGTGTAGACAAACATCCGTGCTGAGGTAATATTGAACCTATTGAGATACTACACACTGCGCTCACTCATGCAAGTAATTCCGTCTGTCGGCACAATAAGAGCCAATCACAGAGGTATCGTATTTCATGGTATCCTCGCAACTAATGCACCGCGTGGTACACGTCTCAATTCAAACACTTCATGATCAGGATGGACAAGGAAATTTGAGGAATCGCTGAAGCATAAGTTGGTAGTACACACTTCACGTCACTCCAGGTAACAAGTCGCATCGTGCATCAGCCACTCCAGGTAACAAGTTGCATCGTGCATCAGCATCCAGCACTGCAGCAGCGGAAACTGTCTATAGTGGTCACCATATAAGGCAGTCACCTCTCTAATAATTATGGTCATACTGCTGGTCCCATTTGCTCTAATCCAGTACAAAATGAGCCACCTAGCTGTCTATGGTCGCCAAAAGATACTGGTCCATTATAGACTGGTTCGACTGCATTCCCTCAGTATTGCTGGCCTCGGTATGTGCTCCACTCCTGGGACAAACAACACGTGTATACACACAACGGACACCACCCAACCCTGGGAATTCACACACAACAAGCATATCAGCTGGAGTTCATAACTCGGCCTGACCATATCGTGTGTGGTGGGGGGGATGAAAGCTGAGAGTTGATACTAAACCACCTCCTGTGTCCTTCCTTGCGCTGGAAACAGAATGTATCGAGTGGCCACTTAGCGGGCAGGTCACACAGGTGGGGGTCAGCTGGAAATTCAGCTGGCATGCATGGCTGACCATGATCGAAATACAATCCCACTCGACGGCAGCTGTACTGTAACATGTTTGATTATTTTAGCAATTAAGTTGCTCGTCAGCTACTTAGGATGGTCAACCAATCTGTGGTCTGTGCCAAGGTTCCAGTAATTCTCTCCTAACACCTTGGACCCCACACAGGCAAGGTGGGGACCACACAGGCAATGTTTTCACCACACAAATACGCAGTGTAACATAGTTTCAAATGAGTCAGTGGATGTGAATGTGAGATCGGTAACACAGAGCTGTGAATCTCCTTGCACCACTATGGTCCCACACTCCCCCACAATCACACACCCGGTCTATACAAACATGACCATATTGCCGAGTACACTCTTGAGGTAATAGAGCACTCTCTGCTCGGAATGTTAATACTATTTTGAAAAGCAATGCTTTGTGTGCAACAGCTGTGCTTCCAGTTCGCATCAATTTGGAGCCAAAGTCACATCAGAGTGCAATGGTGCACGTCCACTGCCATGGCAACCACAGTGACCAGAATGCTACGTACCATCAAGCTTATAGCTACTCTTAACTACCCAGCATATTCAAAAGCACTTCTCCATTTTCAAACAAAGATCGATTGCTGGTTTTGAACCACTCACTCCAACCATCTTAGGTTGTATAATGAATCAAGCTGAGAGGAATTGGAGTATTATTAATTCTGTACATGTACGATTGTACGTGATGTCTGATAAAGCAGCTGCTACATTAGTTATCACAGTTTAGAACAAACAACAGTCCCCCCTGACACTTGTGCCCTGACCCCACCCCTTACCCGCTGAGAACAGTCTGGAGACGTTCACTGTCGGGCTTCATTTAATATTAGACCACAAACCTCTGATAATTATTAATGCACAGTTAAGAGTGCAAGCAGTGAGCACCATGGAGATTGTGTAAACACCAGCACACACATCAGCATATCAGCGATTGAGTGTTATGACAGAAAATTGCTTATTGATATAGCCTGAATTCCTCCTCATTATCTCAGACCTTAAGATCCCGCTGAATGTTGCCAGACCCGGCCCTTTTTCAGGTACGTGGTCTGCGAATGAGGCTAACCTGCTCTTGTGTATCAAGTGAAGATTAACATGATGTTCAAAAAGTCCTTGACGGAGCATTGACATAGCAGAAACAGCGAGTACAGAACGTTTCGGTCGGAAGCCTTCGTCAGCTGCTAGCTGGCACAACACTGGAGGTGCAGGTGCTATATAGATGGATGAACAGGAAGTTAGAGACATCCAAAAGAGAAAAGAATGAGGACATTAGAAATAATATACGAAAAAATTAAAAGATACCGGAAGAGTATGGAAGTCGACCGCTATGGAGGAGGCTCAAATGTTGAGTTCCAGAACTGGCCAAGGTTGAGCCGACAGTCCAAGCTCATGGGGTTGGGCCTGGTCTGAATGCGGACGGCCTCAAGGAGCCTCCTTCTCCTCTGTAGTTTCTATCACGATGGTGCCATCCCAATCAATGCAGTAGTCTAGTTGGTGGGCATGTACTGCGATGGTCAAACCTTCTGACAGCCAGCTAGCAGCTGATGAAGAATTCCGAGCCGAAACGTTCTGTATTCACTGTTTCTGCTATGTCAATGCTCCGTCAAGTGACTTCTTGAACATACTGCTACATAACATAATTATATAATAACATGACGTCAAAAGAAGTCATTCGCAGATAAAATGCTAACTCCACGAACTCGGGTAAATTACTGAGGAGTAAGACAGGCTAAATTGGGTGTGTGCTGACAGTGCAATTAAGTTGGCTCAACAAACTTTCCTCCTTTGGCTGCTAAATTACCTTTCTGATAAAACTAATCGCCAAGTGGCACATGATCAGATGACGCCTCATCTTTGACGCTAATCCCAGCAATGCTATCAGAAATCAATGCCACAAACAACAAAATTCCAACCTGTTAACTCTGCTCTGTTGTAGAACAGATCTGGTTACTATGTGTACCACAAACACCAGACATGCCTGGAATCAGAGGATAACGAGTCAGTTCCTGGAGAGACCTTTGTATCCAAAGCCGGATGATCAAGGAGGGAGGTACTGACTGACTGGTTGGCCCAATTGTCGACAGACTCAATACTATGATTTCGTTGAGAGGGAGAACCCTGGGGATCGATAATAGGTTTTGAAGGCACGAAAATGGTTTTTGCTGTGATGGAAGCCATGCAACCACGTTACCATGGATACAGCCATGTAACCACGTTACCATGGATACAGCCATGCAACCACGTTACACACATGTAACCATAATTGAAAGCCAAAATCATTATGTGGAGAATTCCCGTGATGAAGAGGGGAGATAGTAATCTCTTGTGGGTCTGAGCACACAATGCTCACCCATCGGTGCAGCCGCAGGCACAGTACAGGGTGAGTAGCAGACCTGCTGGGGTACGCGTGCACATGCACTTTAATTGCTCTGGAATTGCAACAGCATTGGTTGAATTTCACCCAGTGGATACCAAGTGCGCAGGTGCACGGAGACATCACTCAGCCATCACTCCAGTTACAAGAGGTATAATGGGCAGACCAATCAAAGACCAATCGGATTTCAGAGTTGAATACTCACAATCCATGTGCTTGATGGGCCATAGTTAACTTGGAATTTATACACCACACCATGTACGAAACTATGCACCTACCAGCAGGTAGTCCACCCATACATGATTTCACAGCAGGTAAACACATTTCAAGCTGTTGTATTCTCAGATAGGTAGCAGCAGGAACACACATTTCAAACATATTTTGGAGGCTTATCATTACGGTGGTATGTGTGCAGGTGGCATGTTGTAGGTAGCCTTCATGGGTTGGGCTTGATAGAAAGAGGGATACTACAATACTGATAATTTTATACGGAGTAGCCAGCAGAGTACTATGCTACGTAGGTATCTTGGGCTAGGAATGAAATACAAAGCTGGGATTTGTACCATTGTGATCAGCATGAAAAGAACTTTCAACTGATGTCGTTTTTAATACTGGTCACATTTTTGCCAAAAATCGCACTCGACCAAAGGCTATAATATAATCCATGGTTTTTCATGATTTTGGGTCAAAAAATGTGACCGAACCATTTTAAGGACATCGTTGACGCGATTTTGGTTCATTTTTGGCAGAAATGGCACATCAGTCACCCTATAGAACAGGAGTGCTGTTTCTGCCAATTTTGGCTTAATTGGCATGTCAAAACGTACTGTAATTGGTAGAGAATGGTTTTCAAAATGTGCCAATTTTGGCTCAAAACATATCTCCTTATGTAACACGTGACCAGTCTGCCTAGATGCTGCGTGCAGCACCTGAAATGTCATGTGACACAGCTATGGTATGTCACAACTATGGTATGTCACAACTATGGTATGTCATGTGACACAGCTATGGTATGTCATATGACACAGCTATGGTATGTCATGTGACACAACTATGGTATGTCATGTGACACAGCTGCAGCATGTTATGTGACACTGCTTTGGGATATTGTGTGATAGTGCTATGGAACAACATTGTTGCTACATTCTCCATTACAGGCTCACATATGACCGGTCTTCACACTAGTATCACCAACTCCCGAGCACCATGTTTAGGAGGGCATATGTAATTCAAATCAGATAAGCAAACGATCAGATACACAGGAACAACACGATCAAAGAATTCTTAAGAACATTACAGACATATGCCACAGGCAGCCATTATAGAGAGGCTAACTTGTCAAGTTGTCACATGAGCCGAGGGTCAGTTGTGCTGTTTCCTGCCTTTCCGTGCCCTGGGAAAGTTGAGAGGAATCTTGAGGGTGGCGACGTGGGACAGGGGAGGGGCCTCCTCGCCTGTCTTTCTCTTCACGGTTGACTTTGAAACAGAACAGCCCAGTGCTCGAAAGTGATTCACAATCCTAGGGGAAACATGTTGAACCTCATATTCAGTTCAGTGCCTCCATCACAAACTCTCATGGAAGAACATCAGATGTTTGCCATGTTCAGCCATGATCACTAATTAATGTATAGACACGCCCTCCTCTCTCTCCTAAAATGGTACACTGTAAGAGTAAGAATACCTGATGATGCCCTAGGTAGTCGTGGCAGCTGTGTACATATAAATATGTTACCAGTCCAAAAGGCACGATAATACTTTGCAGTGGGTTGTGCCAGTGAGAGGGGCAGTGGGTTGTGCCAGTGAGAGGGCAGTAAATAACACCTCCACAAAGAACTCCATGGCTTAAAAGGAGGGTAGAAACCAGGCCATTAGCATGGAGAGTGGTGTTTGGATAAACCATTACAGGTAAGGTGGTAATCTCCACCTGCCAGACTGACTCCACCTGCCCAGTGCCTTAGTTGGCCAGCTAATGGTGCTCACAGTAATTGATGACTGCTTGACCAGCTCATTTACCAGGTGGAATGGCCTCTAATGGACAGCTTGTCTGGAGCCAGTGTGTTGACAGTATTATATAACATGCTCATGGAAGCTGGTCCTGATTGGTTGGTGTCCTCAATCATTCCTTTGATCCTGGACGACTTGCTTGTAAAACTGCTCGAGCTAGAGCCTAGTACCTGCATGGCAGTGTTTGTGATAGCACCTGTTTGCTCTCAAGGCATAGTACAGGCACGTTTAAAGAGACCCTTACTTAGTAGCGGTGAGGCCGAGGTCGTGTTGGAGTGTTGCACACTCCACGGCGAAGTCACCGAGGATCAGAGCCAGCACCAGCAGGTGTGAGAGGAGCTTGTCCCGCATGCGGGCGGAGAAGGAGAGGGTCACCTTGCTCCCAACCCCTGCCGCCATCTTGTGTTCTGCAAACGTGGACAGCAGCTGCTGCTTCACTATCTGTGGAGGCTCAACACCCTCAAATGACAGGCCTGTACAGGTGTGCAGCGTGCATGTGTGAGGGATAGAAGTAGAAATCTGTACAATGTCCGCTTCTTAGCCTTGCATCCATCCACCACTCTACCCATCCAGGTCTGGCTCCTATACGTAGCTTCTTGCTCCACGTGCTTCTGGTATCCAGATCTAGCTAGCTAGCTTCCAGCCCCTGTCTAGCTCCCAGACCATATGTATCCAAGCCTATTACTTGTATCCTTTCTTTAGGCAGCTTCAGAAAGGCCCTGGAACAGTTTAGGCTCACTGGTACGTTGCTTGTGGTAGGTTTTTTTTTCATACCTTGTTTCTCAAATATCTTTGAGTTTGTGCTGAACATGGTCATGAGGAACGAGGAATAGAGCAAGATGGCCGCCTTCAAACTCCTCTGAGGCTCCTCGCTGGGGAGATTTGATACATGCTGTAATACATACTCTGGGTATCTGGGGGAAGGGAGGGAGGGTGAGGGAGGGAGGGAAGGGAGGGAGGGAGGGTTAAAGTTAGGAGGGAGGGAGGGAAGGAGGGAGGGAGGGTTAAAGTTAGGAGGGAGGGAGGGAAGGAGGCAGGGAGAGTTAAGGTTAGGAGGGAGGGAAGGATCAATGTTCCTAAATCGAAGGTGAGCATATTAGCTGGTGGCATTCCATCCACGACATACCTCTTCTCTGCTCTCCACTGTCTGGTGTCTTCCGCTGTGGCCTTGGTGAAAACCTTGGCAGTTTTCTTGAGGGCCTTGAGCTCACTGAGGGAAATGACTGACGACATGTCAAGGAGCACAATGATGAAGATTGGGAGGAATTGTACATGATATTAGTAAGATTTGGAGGAGGAATCATGTTGGGGGAAAACTGACTTTTTTAGTTGAACATATCTGGCCCCCAGACTGTGGGGAGTATGGTGAGTTATATGTTCACTGTGATCACGTATAGTTACAGCTGGTGGCACTGGGCAGCGGTAACACGAGAGGCTGTATAGATACAAGGCCATTGACTCCATGACCTTTGGCAGCATGACCCAAACCACAGAGATGGTTGAACACAGGGGCTGCTACCACACTCCATCGTCCAGACATAACCACCCACGCCTGTCAGTGCACCCAACACGTCAACTTCCTCCTCCACCCATGCATCATGTCTGTGCATGACCATCGTGGACTGTACCACACTGGAGCTCTTGAGCGGATACTGTCGTTCAGGTCGTACACGTCCTGGGGTGTCCCTGCTCTGGGGTCGTGGGGCGGAATGAGTCCCGAGTTCTGAAGTAGCTGAGAGTCTGGGAAATGGAATGGAACAAATCTAGATTCTGACATGATTGAGCCATCACTTCCAGTGGTATGAGCACAGCCAAGCTGCACATGAGAAGCTGTGCAACCTGCCACCGTCTCCTCCTCACCTTGTGACGCCCTCTCCACCTCAGTCTGAGCGTGGGCAACGGCAGTAGCAAGGGCAGTCTCGAGTGCTCCGGACTCAATCTTGTTCCTCTTCGCTGCTGCGTATGCTCGCTTTTGCCTCTCACTGCCAAAGGAGCTGACCATTCTGTCCACTGTCTCCCGCTGGTCAATATTTGCAGCTGGTGGAGAGACATCTGAGATGTCTGTGTCTGTCTTGCCTGTGGAATGGGAGAGTGGAGGAAGTGAATGGGGAGAGGGGAGGGGGAGAGGAGAGGAGCGTGGGCAGTGAGGGAGGAGAGGGGGAGAGCGTGGGGAAGCGAAGGGAGTGGGGGAAGATCAGACAGAGTGATGGAGAGGGGAGGAGGAAGGGAACGAGAGAGGAAGGGGAAGAGGGAGAAGGAGAGAGGAGGAGTAACAGCATAAGTTTACCATTTCACTAGCTGTATAGCACAATAATGGTACAGGTTGATGACCCCACATCCGCTACCTACCACTCAAGACCTGACCTGTGACGACACTACCGGTTATAGATGTAACTACGATGCAGTGAAGGGCCGTGTTTCTCCGAGCTGTTTACATGGTCTGCATAGTTTGTGTTGAGGGTCCTCCTCCCTTCCTTTGAGCTGTCAAAACATGTTGATCCGCTCTCCTTTGATACCCATGACTGCTACACAAACAATACAGTACATCGGCCAAGGAGAAAATGTGTGCGACACTCAACACAGCTGTCAGGGCAGGGGTACTGGGATTAGTGAGTTGAGAGACTCACTCCGCACACCCTCACAACACAAAAACCTGTCAATCAAAACATCAAAACCTACCAAGAAGACTGTGATGCGATTGAATTCTTTTCCAACACAAATACCACAAAAATGTTAACATTAGTAGGCTAAATGGCACTAGTTCATTATTAGTAGATGAGATGGGAGTAGGTGAAACGGCCATTAAACTGGAAAATGCTATGCACGCATAGTTATACCTGGAATGTGTGGTTTCATTGTGAACAGCTGTGCATTGTGCAGGGTGAGCGTCCCCCTGTCCTTGTCCAGAGCTCCAATGAAATACCTGGAACAGAACAAGTTGCGCAACACTATGGGAACCTCTCGAGAGTAATTATAATCACCTGAAAACATATTACATTCATATTCAGTATGCCAAATGGATACCAGACAGTGGATCCCCTATGCTTGTACAATTCATGATAGTGCAGGTCATACTGACTTGCACATGCCGGCCGTGGATGCCACACTGTCAGTCTCGTAGTTGGTTCCAACGTAACAGAGCTGGGATGTCTCCGCAACCTAGTTGGTACGAAGAGTGGACCGTTAGTATCCTGCTACACCACTGAATAGACCAGAATCTCACTCAGCGTATGCACTGGCAAGTTTGCATGTCATATATATAGAGCGGCTGCATTGACGCCACAAAATTATGTGACTAAGTACTTCCGCAAGGCAAAAGAACATGGAGTTCAATGGCAGCATAGATAATACAACTACGTAGTTCTGATGGCAGCAAAATGAAAGCTGTCGTGCAGCTGCTCAATCTAATCGGCATGGTAACTGCACTACAGTGACAGCTGACACAGTAGTACTCCAAGCTGCTTGCATTTCTAAGATCTCTTGCTACTTTCTTGCCATGCAGTCTTAGGAATATAACGGAGGATTTTTCAGGCCAGTGACACCAAATGCAGCATCTCTGTATCTATATTTAGGGCAGTCTCTAATCTTCACTCCTCAAAACCACACCTGCAAACACTGCATACATGCACACACACTCGAGTGTGACCCACAAAGTTCAACCCCCCCATTACATGATCGATGCACCTTCCCCAGATGTGATTCCTCAGTAACATTCACGGTTTACCATGATCCGTTTTCTCTTGGTCCTGTCATTTGCCTTGTGATAGAGGGTGAACCGTGGGGGCTTGTGTGGACCAGAACGCTGCAGCTGACCATTCATGAAATTTACTGAGACAGGGATTGAGAGACACATACTTGAAGCATGAAACAAGGGGGGGTCCCTCTCATCATTATACACCTCTGATTAGGACAGAATTGCAGCTGGTGAAAGTGGCCAAAATCACTAACCACACACAGCACAGAACAGGAAGACCCCAGGCGGAGCAGCCAGCCTAAACTGTGATCAGCACCAAACGCTCAAACCTTGACTCAAAAGTTCAAAGTAGGAGTGACCAGCACTCTATATTACAGAGTCAAAAAACAGAATGAGGATCGATCCAGGCATCTCAATCAGGAACAGTCATAGAACATGTACAAACATGAAATGAGCACCAACCTACTGATCTGGCATGATCACAATCTCAGAAGTTGGTTGGCAACATTTCTCACCCAAGAAACACTCCTCTTTCTCTTCAACACCTTCTGGAACCTCCAGAGTTGCTTCCATAGTAGTTTACGAACCCTTTCCCCCACGTGAATTCCGGATATTAAAAAAAGATGTCCGCGTACCTGGCCTGGTGAACATAATATTATGCGCGCGCAAAAGACCGCATGCGCTTGGCGCAATGGCGGCGTCAGAAGCGAGTGAGTGGGACTTAGACAAACTGACAAAGCTGCAAAAGCGCACAGAAATTAGGTACCATAGTTTATGGGTATGAATTGGCACCCGTGGCAACATACTTTATACACCTGTCTGTCAACCATAATTGCATAATACTTTGTCTCTCACTCCCAGAGATGGGCTCCTGCAGACCACCTTACAGCTGCAGCACTCTGTGCAAAGCACCGATCAGATGGTGCAAGGGGTATCAAATGAAGGTGTGGGTAACATATTATTAAAGCTGAGCTGAGCTCTGCCCACCTCATAAGCCTGAGCTGTGCCCACCTGAGCTCCACCCACCTCATACACCTGAGCTCTGCCCACCTCATAAGCCTGAGCTGAGCTCCCCACCCCACCCCCAATGCACACACGCACACTCACACATGTAGCCAGTGTGTGGCATGACCGATACCTGCAGCAGCAGGCCCACAACCAGCAGCTGGGGGCTCACCTCAGACAGCTTGAGAGGAGACTGGAAGAACTGCGTGGCCAGAAGAGAGAGCTAGGTAGTGTGCAGTGACCAGTAGAGTTGCATATACGGGGTTGGTAAGACACAAACAACTGGTTACTATGGAGTCCTTTGACTTTTGAGTTTGTACAGAAATGTTGGACATTTCCTGTTGAGGTAATTACATGTTGTTTCCCTGCATGCAGCAAGTGATGAGGAGATGCTTCATGCATACAAAGACATGTCTGATGTAAGTTTGTGGTGCAGCACTACCCCCAGCTACGAGTTGCCTTGCATACATAACAAGGGAGATGGGGGGGGGTCCACACAGTGCATGGGAACATGATGCTCTTTGCTCTCAGGTGAGTCTACGTCAGCTGCTGCGGCGTCTGGAGCGGGAGAGGGGGGAGGTGGAGTGGCAGCTGAGGGACTGGGAGTGGAGGCTTGACCAGGAGGCTACTGTGAGACATGCACTGTCTTGCTTATACATAGTAGTGGAATTAAAATTAAATTATTGGACAATGCTGTTCGAATGATTCATGTAGGCTGTGCACAAAGCAGAGGAAGAGAAGAAAGTGCTAGTGACAGAGTTGAACCAGGTGAGCAGCTGCAGGCATGCAGCTCCACTAGTAACAATAATTGATCTTCCCCACATGCATACAGGCCACCATGGAGCTAGGGCTGTGTAAGAAGTGTCGTCCTCCTGCTGCCACCGACCACAAACCCAGAACCAAGGCCAGGAATCATCTACCCGCTCCTCCCAACCCTAGCCATGCTCAAATACCACGCAAGCCTAGAGCCAAGGGTAAAGCACAGCACACTGGCCAGAAGAAAACACACAACACTTAGACAGTACTACAACCAACACAGTAATGAGAACGTGTATCAGAGGAGATGTGAATGTATAAAGTCAGAATTTGAATCATGCATGTGCAGAGTTGACGTGTGTCTAGTCCCTAAGCAGAACATGTTCAGGGATGTCTGATGTCAAGGACTTGTTCCAGCTCTGATCTTCGCTGGTTGACCTGGGGGATAAAGACACCTTCTCAGTACACCTGGAAGCCTATTTTAGACTATGGTATGTGCCTTGATCTTAGCCTCATTCCCAGGCCCACATGCAAAACACGGAAGTGGGCCTGGTGGCACTTGGCAAAATTCCCGTATGTGCACAGTCAGCATAACTGAGTAAGCGATTACATTCCTTACTTGGAAATCACGCGGAAGGTAGCTGTTGGTGATGGCTAAGTAGAAAGTCCTTGCCAAGGAGCGACCAGAGGTGAGTCTTGAAGGCTAGAACAGCGGTTTTATCAAACGGCTACGCAATAATTGGCAATGGACGAACGTGATTCGCCTACCCGAAATCAAGACTGCTGAACTCAACAGACTAGAAGCAGCAAGCATAGCACACATACATCACGTCTAGTGCTGTTGTACTGAGAAACAACTGCAATGGCTCTGGTTTGAGGGTTATTGTCAGCTAGTGAATATAGCAGTGACTGACTGACCTTGGCATAGAAGTACCTTGGTACTGCCTCATAGCACCAAGGCTGATCATAGTAGGTAGCCCTGCGCTCCGCCTCAGTATTACCCATCTTGTCCTTCATCACCTGCAGCACAATCACATGACGTCAGATCACACCCACACAGGTTCACAGGGTGGAGTCAGACCAGGTTCACAGAGGCCAGGTCAGTCTCGACTACTCTAGCTCCCTGTGGCAGATTTAACCTGCAAATGAGGCTCACGTACCTTGAGGTCCCTGCTCTGGGATGATAGCCAGTCATTGATGAACTTCTGCAAGGACATAATATAAGACAGACTGGCTGACCACACACTCTTGCTTGACGTAGTACAACTCCCCCACCTGTGGATTCTCTGCAAAGCCAAGGTAGAACTCTCTCTGCAGTTTGATAGCGTTGATCTGCTCAACCGTGTCATGAATCTATTACCCGGGTCAAGAGTCCAAAGTAATTCTATCCACTGCCTGTTATGCCCTAATTTAAATTTCTGATCACAATGTACAGAGTTAACATCACAAGTGAACATTCGGCATGATTGCCAACCATCTGGAGTGGTCAGACCATCATCAGTTGCCGGCAGCATACCTTTGTGTCCAGGTTGGCTATATCCTGCTGGTTTGTGCTGGACATGAGGAAGTTGTGCATGGAGCCTTTCAGAGGGTCATCCTGGAGGGCAAGCCACACTATATCACACCAGTACTCTCATACACACCTACGAACTGCAACTGGTCAGCAGGTCATATAATGGCTATCTAGGTATGGAGCTAGCTGCATTCCCAGGCTGGTGACGAAAGAAGGGGTGAGAGGTGGTACGGTTTAGTATAGAGCTGAACAGCAGGTGCCAATGCAACATGCTAGTGGTATGGAGCTAGCTGCATTCCCAGGCGGGTGAGAGGTGGTACGGTTTAGTATAGAGCTGAACAGCAGGTGCCAATGCAACATGCTAGTGGTATGGAGCTAGCTGCATTCCCAGGCGGGTGAGAGGTGGTACGGTTTAGTATAGAGCTGAACAGCAGGTGCCAATGCGACATGCTAGTGGTATGGAGCTAGCTGCATTCCCAGGCGGGTGAGAGGTGGTACAGTTTAGTATAGAGATGAACAGCAGGTGCCAATGTACAGGTTGGTTGTACGGTGGATTAACAATACTCACAATTTCTACTTCAATGTCATAGCAGGCGGTCCTCTTGCCGTCGGGAGCATCTGCACTGCAGGTGGAGAGGAGGAGGGGGGGGGGGGGGGGAAAGGAGGGCAGTAGAGGAGGAGAGAAGGAGAGGACCGAGAGGAGGAGAGAAGGAGAGGAGGGAAGGTAAAGGACAGAACAATGCAGAAATGGAATTGTCACGTGCACACTGTTTCTATTTAATGATACAAGCTCTTGTGCACACTTGATGAGGTGGTGGATGACGATGGGGTCGGGCGGGGCCAGCAGCACCTGCAGGCGGCGGGGAATCTCCGTGAATTTCATCCTGGGAACCTCAAAAATCTGCAGAACACACACAAAAAAATAACATGGGTAGATGAAGTCATTTTAACAATGTTCACAGTGCATTTAACACCACAGAAGGGCAGTGTGTAGGTCCCCAAGTGCATTTAACACCCACAGAAGGGGGGAGGGTCCCACCTGTTGGAAGTACTTGTCATTGTTGATGTACTCCCTCTCCTGAGGATCCTGCAGGCGGTTGCTCTGTGAGGGGAGGAGGACCACAGCCAGGTCCAGGGTGCAGTTACATACGATGGGTCAGAGTCACTACTCTCACAGCACAACAGCCTAGGCATATGATACACTGCAACGAGCATGTGGTTTGACAGCTGGGACTCAAGAAGAGCAAGCTGGAGGCTGTACTTGTACAACCTTCTTTGCTGCCGAAAGGAATGGAGGTTTACAAATGAACTTAATGCTGGATTAGTGGGGAAGGTTGGCAGAGACCTTTCTAATGAATTGAATTGGTCTGGGAATGCTAATATCCACTACCTTGATGTACTGCCAGACTGCGTTGATGATGTCCGGTCTGGTGGCAGTGTGGATGCCTAGGAGACGAGCCAGCTTGCTGATCAGCTTGTACTGCATAGGCTGAGGGAGGTGGGGGGGGGGGGGGGGGGGGGGTATACACAGGTTGGGAGCAGTAGGTTCTATCCTACAACTACAGTCTCCTTCCCACTGTCCAGAGGCTGCTACCACCTCCAGCTCCTGTACTGCCTACTCGCTTCACCTAGTATATACTTCAGCCTCACTCCCTACCCAACCCTGACTCTGATTCTAACCACCCCTCACAGCAAATACAGGGAGGAAGTACAGTGCAACTCCAGTTGAGACGAGTGCGGTCTGAGACCAAGTTCCGATCCCCACTCAAAGAGAGCTGGAATAGCTCAGTAGTGCTAGGAGCAGCCACACACCTGGTGGTTCAGGAGGAGCAGGATGGTGCACTTCACTGTCTCCTCCCCAGGACGGGTCACCTGGGAAAAAATATTGCTTGTCTTGTTATGTGTATAGTCCTCCCATTTAAACTAGCCTTGTTCCCAGGCCTTCGCCACCTCCAGTGTCAGTATGCGGTACGGAGGAAGACGACTTGGGAGATCTGGGGATGTCAGGTACACAGACTGCAAACACAGGGGGTACTACCTCACTGCAAGTGGTTGCATCGACCCATTCATGGTGTCATGAACAACGAGTGGTGTTGATGCCAGACCTTGGACAGACAGGCCTCTAGATTTGTCTGTCCGACTGACATCACACATGCAACCGTATCTCCCAGGCCTTTCCCCTACGTACTTGAACACCGAGAGTGATCGATTCTGGAGATGGTGACGGTCTGGGAACAAGACCAGTATCAAACAACCGTACAGATTAGGTTGGGAATGTTTACACTACAGGACAACTGAATCTGCTCTTTATATTCACAGCTAGTCTCATTCCCACACCCTTTATTGTACAGGGAGGGAGGGAGGGAGGGAGGGAGGAGGGAGGGAGGGAGGGAGGGAGGGAGGGAGTGAGGGAGGGAGGGAGGGAGGGAGGGGGGGAGGGAGGGAGGGGGGGAGGGAGGGAGGGAGGGAGGGAGGGGGGAGGGAGGGAGGGAGGGAGGGAGGGAGGGAGGGAGGGAGGGAGGGAGGGAGGGAGGGGGGGAGGGAGGGAGGGAGGGGGGGAGGGAGGGAGGGAGGGAGGGAGGGAGGGAGGGAGGGAGGGAGGGAGGGAGGGAGGGAGGGAGGGAGGGAGAGGGAGGGAGGAAGGGAGAGAGGGAGGAATGGATAAAGGAAGAGGACACAAGTGTGTGCTGCTGACTGTGAAGCCATCAGTCTCCTCTGAGTTGGAGCTGCGGTGCCACTCCGTGAGATGGTTGTCAGGGCCATATGCTTCCTTGTCCAACTCCACTACCACGTTCTTGAAGAAGGAGGAGAACTTCAGCTTCATCTTGGGGTCTGGCCTGGCGCCAGTCTGGAGAGGGGGACAGGGGTTGTACTCTACCAAGGTTCCTTCACAACACACACATGGTCCACTGACACGGACCCTCACCTCATCCAGCAATCTCCCCTCCACCTTCAACTCCCACTGTGGAACACCACCCTCCTGCATACACACAACAGAAACACATGCTGCAGTGTAATCTGGAACCTCACCATAACTGTAGCCGGCTACCATAACAACCTGTAGCCAGCTACCATAACAACCTGTAGCCAGCTACCATAACAACCTGTAGCCAGCTACCATAACAACCTGTAGCCAGCTACCATAACAACCTGTAGCCAGCTACCATAACAACCTGTAGCCAGCTACCATAACAACCTGTAGCCGGCTACCATAACAACCTGTAGCCGGCTACCATAACAACCTGTAGCCAGCTACCATAACAACCTGTAGCCGGCTACCATAACAACCTGTAGCCAGCTACCATAACAACCTGTAGCCGGCTACCATAACAACCTGTAGCCAGCTACCATACCAACCTGTAGCCAGCTACCATAACAACCTGTAGCCGGCTACCATAACAACCTGTAGCCAGCTACCATAACAACCTGTAGCCGGCTACCATAACAACCTGTAGCCAGCTACCATAACAACCTGTAGCCAGCTACCATAACAACCTGTAGCCGGCTACCATAACAACCTGTAGCCGGCTACCATAACAACCTGTAGCCAGCTACCATAACAACCTGTAGCCAGCTACCATAACAACCTGTAGCCAGCTACCATAACAACCTGTAGCCGGCTACCATAACAACCTGTAGCCGGCTACCATAACAACCTGTAGCCAGCTACCATAACAACCTGTAGCCGGCTACCATAACAACCTGTAGCCGGCTACCATAACAACCTGTAGCCGGCTACCATAACAACCTGTAGCCAGCTACCATAACAACCTGTAGCCAGCTACCATAACAACCTGTAGCCAGCTACCATAACAACCTGTAGCCGGCTACCATAACAACCTGTAGCCAGCTACCATAACAACCTGTAGCCGGCTACCATAACAACCTGTAGCCAGCTACCATAACAACCTGTAGCCAGCTACCATAACAACCTGTAGCCAGCTACCATAACAACCTGTAGCCAGCTACCATAACAACCTGTAGCCGGCTACCATAACAACCTGTAGCCAGCTACCATAACAACCTGTAGCCGGCTACCATAACAACATGAATTTGGTCTCAATACGCAGTTGGTTTTAACCAATACATATCATTTGCCTACAGTACCGCAAGCAGAGAGGTCACTCAACCTCAGAAAACAACCAGGAATGGACAGAGACTCCACTCCCCCTTCCCACCCACCTCCGTGTCCCCACTCCTCCCTCCCACCCACCTCCCTCCCACCCACCTCCTTCACACCCACCTCCCTACCACCCACCTCCCTCACACCCACCTCAGTCTCTGTAGCTGAGAAGGTGTGCGAGATGAACACCCTCAGTTTCCTCTTCTGCTTCATGGGTCTGCGGATGGCCTCCTGGATCTCAAGCCTCTTGCGCATGATGGTGGCATCCAACTTCCGCTCAAATGCAAGAAGATCCATGTACGCCTGTGACTCCGGAACTAGGTCCCTGATCTATGGCAAGAGGCAGTACAATGGATAGACAACACATCAATCCAGGAGTAAGATGCTGGTTGCCAGATACGCTGTTATGGTCTGGTAGATCTACTTGATAGTCAACTTACCCGCTGAGACAGCACCTTGTCGCCGAGCTTTCTCTTCTTCCTAAACAAAAATACAACAACCCTAGCCATGAACACCATGAGATAAAGCAGGGGAACATGGAGCGCTTGATCCGGTTTTCCATTGCACTGGACAGCAGTACCCAGGGTCGTACTGGACAGCAGTACCCAGGGTCGTACTGGACAGCAGTACCCAGGGTCGTACTGGACAGCAGTACCCAGGGTCGTACTTTGCTCTGCAACTATCAAACTGAGGCTTGATAAAATCATGACGGTGTGACCGTCACCCATAAGGTTACACTGACAACAGATTCGGCAATTGGACAATGGTACCGATGAGAAATTATCGTCAAAATAAGTCTTACATTTGGTGCTCCCTTCACCGCCCCAACCTTACACCATATCCACATATAGACAAGCTTACATCTTGAGTTGAGCCTGTGCTGCCTTGGCCCTCGCCTCTGCGAGCCTCTTTTTGGTCAGGTCACTCACTCTCCCATGCTGTACCCCAGACGGGACTCGCATCCCGTGGGAACTGCCACCCACCATCCCTCCTCCATGACGAACTCCATGCAAGAGACCCTAGCATGGAGGGAAGCTTTGGACCTCAGAGACTTGTACACAGACTTTACTATGACGTTGACAAAAATTCATTTCCAGCTCCCATTTCCGTGACCGAGTTACGACTCCCTTACCATCATTCCCTGGTGACCTTGCATGTAGCGGCCAGCCATCTGATAGCCGTGTATATACGCTGAGGAGCCGGGTACAGGATTTCTAGCCGCCATTTTCACGAATTTTTACACCGCATTCCATAAATACACGTGCTTCCCACGGCGGCGGGCGCGGATGGAGAACGTGTAAGCTAACGTGTCGATCGAAGCCATGCAAGAACGTTTACTAGCCATATAGCCAGTAATTATTGTTAACGTTGAGGTCAAGAACATTGAGCTGAGATGGTGTCCGTTACTTTCGTGCTCTGTCTGCCTCTGAGGGCGCTGCTCTACGTGCTCTTAAGGCCACCGTTGTTACTGTATGCGCTCCTCAAATACTGTGTCTTGACGATCGTGAGGTGAGCCGTGCCAGCATGCTCCTTTCCCGCGACCTTTATTGCCGTGCTCTGTGTTACAGCGTGTTACTTAACCATTTTCTCTGTGTTACAGCGTGTTACTTAACCATTTTATCTGTTTTACAGTATTCCTGCTTACTACCTCTGCCGCCTGCGCGACCGAGTCAAGTTGCTATGGAGTTGGTCGTACAGACCGTCACTACCTTGGTGGGGGCGGCCTTGCACCGCAAAAGGTGAGCACTGGGATCGATCGATGGATCGCAGGTACACTGCACCATGTATTTGTATCGTTGTGTACACAGAATCGTTGTACCATGAAAGTAGCAATGGTTGCTATGGACATGTGTCCACAGGGACTATCACTAAGGACCACTATCCCATCTCCAGCCACCCAGACACTGAACCTTCAGGAGGTGGTTGACCTGTCTGCCATCCCGCACATTTCTCCCTCTCTCGGACTGGAGCCAGGACATGCTCGCCGTGACTTGGCTCTCTCCCGGAGCTCCGCCAAGCGACGGCCACCCATCTGGAAGCACCCAAAGTCCGATGAGGCAGAGAGGTTGGGACAGTCTCTCTCCCACCGAGAGGCACTCGCGTCCTACCTTGTGTCGCTTCTGCTGCAACCTACTTCGCCCCCTGACTCCGATGTAGAGGAGGAGGAAGAGCGGCAGAAACCACTGTGAGTGGGTACATGTGTAATGTTTGTGGCAACAAACTAATTTGCATTTCATGGCTGAGACTCAAATATTTGTCCCTCTTTAGCTCCTCCTACAAATGTTTATGCATCTGGTAAATAACATTCCTTCAGCCCATGTATTTTATTGTTTCTCCGGTAGTGAAAACATAGCCTTGCCTCCCACCTACTCACTGCACGGGGTAGACACTGCATTTCTAGACACTGCACTCCGCCAACACACATCAGCACAACCCAACCAGCAACAATGCTGCTGTTTCCACCTTGTTCAGCTCTTGTTCAGCTCTTATCTCAGCTGTCAGCCGAGGAGAGCTGCGAACCTGACAACTCCTTCACTACGCTAGCTAGCAGTGTTTAGAAGGTCCCCAGATCGTCTTTCAGTGGGCAGACTAGACTGGGCTGTTGATGGATTTCACTGGGCAGTAATGGATGACTTCTCAAGGGTCGGGTTACTGTACTTCATGTGATAGTCCCTCCCCCTGTGGTGTCCTGCAGCGAGGAGGAGGCGGCGGCAGAGAAGGCACTCCGACTGATCCTGGACCTGGTGAAGATCTCCAAGGCGCACTCTGATGTCGTGTCTCCAGAGGTAACACACCATGCACGTGCCCTCATACTGTGTCGAGTGTGCTTCACATTTCTCTGCCTAAACCTGCCAATCCCTTATGGAGGGGAGGGTATTGGGAGGGTAGTGAGTGGTACCGTACATTGTAGGCAATAATGTACAAGAAGTTGACTTTCTGTCCGAAGAGTGTTTCTCTTAACACAGTGTCATTGCTCAGCTTTCCACGAGTAGTGCTGGGCAATATAGATACGATTGACTTGCAGGACTCAAACAGAGTCATGCAGCACTACGAGTATCAAAATGCATTGACAACTGAATCTTTTAGGCCATGTGGTAGCCCTCATCGCTCACTCGCCACTTGGTCCGCGAGCGGCCACTAGATCTACGAGCAGGTTCACATGTTCCTGTGGTCAATGAACAGGTAGGTCCACGAGCAGTCTCTACCTTTGTTGTCGTGATCATCCATTGAACAAGTTGACTGCTCACTGTTCCTTCCATTGAGGAAGTAGACTTTTCATGGTTCATTCAACTGCCCAACGTTTGAATTGTGCACATGCAAGTAAAATACCCAGCAAGTATTCGGTCCAAGCAAGCAACACACACACCTGCACAATGAAGTCACGCTAGTGTGGGGCTCGCTCAGGCTCACCCGAATGACTGTTTGATTCCGTTCGGGTGTCAGTATTTAGCGATATTACTTGCAGCACTACTGTGATGGCGATATCGGCCAGCACTATCGTGATGGCAATATCGGCCAGCACTATCGTGATGGCAAGATCGGCCAGCACTATCGTGATGGCGATATCGGCCAGCACTATCGTGATGGCGATATCGGCCAGCACTATCGTGATGGTGATATCGGCCAGCGATATCGGCCAGCACTATCCACAAGAATCTTTGACCTGCAGCTGTCTGTTGCATTCCGGAGATGACAATCTGTTGTACACTACAGTGCGTAGCCTCCCATTGTAGTGTGTACTAAAAGTGCTTCCATTGGTAACTCCCTCCCTTGAAACTGTGAAACTACTTAGAGGTCACGAGTGTGATTATCTTCTCTCATCCATCTCAGCTGTGTATTGTGGAGCACAATGCTTGTAGTATAGTCTCGGCTGTACTGTGAAAACCACGTAACGTATTAGGCGCCTAAAAGACACAATGGTTGCTGCTTACAGCAGCTGGATCTGTAGTGACTGCGAGATGGCGTTTCTTCATTGCAGAATAACATTGCATTTAGTCGTGTATGTAGAAGTATGCAGACACCATTGAAAAACTGGTTATTATGTGTGAGATATCAATAGGCATTCTATGCATGTGTGCGTGTCACGGTGTAAAATCAGGGATGAATCGACTCGTGTGATGTGCATGTGTTGCCATTGGGATGAGAGTTCCATGGTGTGTGGTATGAACGGCTTGTTTGAACAAGGACAGGCATTTTAATCTCGTGTGGTATTGTTATTCTTGTGCAGCCTTCTCTGAGCGGCCACCAGGCAGTTGACATTAGAGCACTGTAAGTTGATATCTCTGTAGCGGCTTTCTAATTTATTAAAGGTCACCTCTTGTGACTTGTATGCCTCTGTCAGTGTATACAAGTTGTTCACCTTTTGATGACCTTTTCTATCCTAGTTTGATGTAAACAGTTCTTGTGTGCAGGTGTTTTTGTTGCTTCTGCTGTCAGCTGTATGTAGTGAGTTATGCGCACCATTAACTCCACAGCATCTGGTGCCAGTACATGCGGAGCATGTGGGAAACACATGCCATTGTTGTGTAGGCTTCCTAAAAGCACTGCTGTAGCGCTGAGTGTTCTCCTGTTGTGTGTGTGTGTGTGTGCGTGTTTGCAGCGACATTGTCAATTGACCACTTGTACAGCTGCATTGTCAGAAGCTCTGGTGAACCAAGGAAACCTTGTTGTTGATGTTCTCTTATTAAAGTGAGCGAGTGAGAAATGTGTTGTCCCATTTTGGGGAGGGTGTAGTCAGGTAGTCATGTGACTTAACAGCAAAGAGAGGCAGTAGTCAATAGATTACCACATGTACCGGTTATTGCTCAACCGCAAATCTCCTATGAAGACGTCATTGAATCAGCTCACACAATCAGGTATTAGCATACTTGTGCCATGTTATGGAGTGAAATCAGAGAGACATTCATTTTAGGTGTATAGAATTTCAAATACTGGTAGTTCAGTTCAGTACACTGTATCTCTTCAAAGAGGCTGGCTGCTTTGTCAAACTGTTGCAACATGTGAGCCACTTTTACCAGACACTTGTTAGATGACCTGTGTACTGGCTGCAAACTCGAGTGTATTCATGGAACACTAATCCCTTGCTCTGCTCAGCACATCACCAACAGAGCTAGCTACAGCATGCTCTCTCACCTGCAAAGTTGGCAGGGTGGAGCCACTGAACCAATTATACACCCATGTAGGAAGTAGCTGAAAATGACAGTGAAAAGAACTGGTATCAGGTACACAAACGTCCCCAAAAGAGTATCTATTTTTTGTGTTGGCTATGAAGCCTCTAGCCAAGCTTCTTGAAGCATTTTTGCTGACAGACGGACAGACAGACACGAAGGCATTGCCCCTGCTGCGCTTGTGCGTGTGGGGTAACGACAGTGGAGGTATTTCACAGAGGAGTGGCACACCTCAATTGCCGTGTGCCACGACACGGTACAAGCTCATAGAGCCGCCTCCAGCACTGTAGCACTGCAAGCAGAATGGATAGTGGAACATGCAGTCGTCAGTTGTTTTTACAAGGTTACGCTGGACAGCTGCAGTGGCATGAACTTCTGACCTCATGCAAATGCAATCAGCTGCTGTTTCCTGTGCTAGCATCAGTAAACAGTGAGCTTGTTTGTCATGTCAATTAGGGCGATTACTGTTCATTAGTGATTACTGCACTGGTGATCAGTTTGCGTCATGACTATGCCCTCCTAGATCCTGTGTTGATGCATGCTCAAACTTGGGTGGATGACATAACTGTGTGGACCACCATTCCACCTCTATCACTTAGTGTTCAAGTGTGACATATGCATGTGTGCAGGTGCCGGCGTGCTCGTGAGCGCGAGAAGCTTCAGAGCCTCATCTCCGAGCTGGACCAGCTGGCAGTGGAAGTGGACCCCGCCACCCTGCTACGCAACAGGAAACCCAGGACGAGGGTAAGCCTTGCAACCCTTGTGGGTAACTGTACTCCCAATCAGGTTATTGTACCACAGACCACTTACGATACATGGAGTGTGAGTATGATTGTAGTAGTCAGTGTACACTATGGAGTGGTGCACTGTCAACCTCCATCACAGGCTAGCATTTCAACTACAGTGCAAAGGATCTCTTTGCACGTGATACGGTCTGTGACATCAGCAGTAGAAGTGGCTGTTCAAGGATGAGCTGGTGCCGGTTACAAGACGGATCGTGCAGCCGTTGCCCTGTGTTGACAGTGTGGCTGTTCTGGACTCCACACACAAGTATACTGTCTTGTGACTCGGATGATAAACGTCAAGTTCTCCCCTGTTTCTCATACTGCAAGCAACACCCAACCCGGGACTCAACTGGTTGAGAGTAGGGCAGAGGGACTAGCGTCAGCATAGCCAGTACTGCTATCCAGTTACACCTGGCCACCTGTCAGGGCTGTTGCTGTTGGCAGCTGCCTTTGTGATGTTACAGTATAAACTGGTTGAAGCAATATATCCCAGGGGAAGGAGGAGATCCCCTCACTGTACCAGCCACTTCCTCCTCACTGTGGTATCCATTCCTGGCTTCCTATTGCACTGGTTGGATTAGAGGGATTTCCACGAAATCAAAATCAGACCTCTATTGACTCTATTCTTGTTTGGCTCTGTACATTGTAGCATGTGACCACAGATAACAATAGCGAGCAGTTTCAACGTCAGTTCAGTTCATTTTGATTTGATAATATCCCAGGAATGTCGCATCTCCGATGCAGAAGGTTTTCATGCAGGTCCTGGGCCCCTTGATGGGGGATGGTGATGACATCATCACTGAATGATGATACCTGGTGTGACACACCGCTCACTCCTGTTTTGTGACTCACTTTATGTGCCTTGTGTTCTCCCTGCTAGGAGGAACGGAGAAGACGCTCTCGCTCCCGGTCCCCCTGCCAGCCCTTGTCCCCCGCCACAGAGGGGGAAGTGTCGTCCGGACAGGAGTCAGAGTACCAGGAGATGAGTGCCAGCCCTGACACAGACACCGACCAGTTCACAGAGGCAAGCGAAGGCTCAACACCAGACCTGGAGGAAGAGGAGGAGGGAGGACCTATGAAAACAGAACTGTCTTTGTACACTGAGTCAGAAAGAAGTAGACACACCTACTTCAGCCCCCTGTCTCCTGTCCAAGAAAGTCCGGAATTCTCCCATCGCTCCACCTCAGCCGAGTCCATCTCCCACCTGGAGAGCGACCTAAACACAGCCCTCTCTCAGCTGGACTCAGAGACCAGCGACCTCAGAGTGGATGAGGAGGCACTGGCATTGTTTGAGAGCCAGATGCGCCGGAGCAGACCTGCCACCACCCACACCCAGGGGGGAGCAAGCCGCGAGGTCGAGGTTCTCCGCGGCTCACTTCTGCCCCTCCACCCCCCTGTCATCAGTACAAGCTCTGAAGGGGAAGCTACTGAGCGATTGGCCAGCCTAAGTCAGAGTGAGGATGTGTTTGAAGGTGAGGGCTGTGTACACCCAACAGTTATACTTCACATGGACTCGCTGGTTGGCAGCGTTCTGCTTCCTGTCTCCTCACCCATGCACATGTAAACACTCACACATCCTCACTCACACACGCTCATCCACACACGCTCATCCACACACCCTCTGACACCTGACACACACTCGCTACACTCCTACAATGCACCACAGACTGCAGTGAAAACTTCCCCACCATCCCAGCCACGCCCCCCTCCCTGGGGCTGAAGGAGGGACATGACCGCAGAGATCTGGCCATCTCTAGGAGCTCCTCCAAGAGAAGGCTCCCCTCCAGGAGGGGCAGCAAGGAAAAGGTGTGCATGCTTGACCTCGTACTGATACCGCACAATGTCACAAGTTGTAGCAGGAGTACTAGTCCACTTCAGTCACCACAGGATGGTATTCTATGGTATCTACATGAGAACACTAAGTGTGTTTTGCTGTGCACGTGTGCACCTACTAAATACATCTAGTTGGTTCCAGTGGTAAACATGGAGACCTGATTAGTATAAGGAAATCACTTGTGATGCTCAAACTGTTGCCAGTTGTGTACTAGCTGTAGTAGAGTGAGGGATGGTCAAGAAAGCTAGAAGTGGTTGAGGCCGACCGGGGTGGGTATAGAACACTGCTGACTCTCTATGCATCCTCCCATCTTAGGATCATGCTCTTACACATCATTGTTTTATACTATTGGGTAGTCTAGAGTGCTGGTCATTCACTTGGTATCACATGACACTGGGGGGACTCCACAGGTGTCAACCTTCACTGCACGCACTGTTGGTTTAGGCCACTCCCTGAGGCCACTACTGGTTTGTACAGCTGCTGTGCAACCTGTTCTGATTGCCCTCCTGCCCCTCCCCTAGGAGGAAGTGGCCAGTGATGACATCCCAGATAGACAAGCAGAGCAAGAACTGCAGGAGGAAGAAGAGGGGGAGGCTCCTGGTAATCAAGTCGGGAAGTTGGAGTTGGTAGGGGCAGTGCCAGTGCTTCCTACACTCGTCGACCAGATTCATCTTCTGAAGCCAGGTTTCCCTATCCAAGGGGACCCGGATTCCGAGTCTGAATCAGCACTCACAAGTACCCAGACAGAATCATACACCAAAGCCCCCACAACACCCACGGCACCCATGCCCCCCGCAGCACCGATTTCACCCATGACCCCCGCTCCTCTTGAGCAAGCCAGTAGTAAAGATAAGGCCATCCCGGTTGAGTTCAAACGACGAGGTTCTGCTGATGCAAGTGTCCAGGTAGAGCGGAAGAGTGGTCCAGAGTTGAGCCTGCATATTCCCAGCAGTGAACCACCATGGATTGAAATGGTAGAGGTAAAGGGAGGGTGTGGTCGGGATAGTGAGGGACAGGAATCGACCTTGCCAGCACCACGTTTGCTAAAGTTGTTTCCCTTGAAGCTTGTGTTCATTGGCAAACTGATGGGTACGCTGGCAATGCCACTTCCGCTAGTTTCTCTCACTAACCCTTCTATTGCTGCATTCCATGCTCTACAGTATTGTTGTATAGTACTGTTCATGTATGACACTGCTGTGTGTGTGTGTGTGTTGTATTTTATTTGTGGAAAAGTGCCTGCAAACTGGCATTGCTTAAAGTAGCTTTATGAATCAATAGCTTAACTGCCACCACTGGCTATATAGCACACTGTGGCCTAAGACTGCCTGTGTCCCCAACCTGTGCTCCACTGTGTGGAGCCGCATTGTGGAGCCACTGGCTATCACACTGGCCATTCATGGTGTGGTGTGATGTGTGCTTCTCACTAGCTTCCTCTGTTGACATGATACCCTTTCACTATGCCCAGCGCCGCAAGTCCATGGCCACTCCTCCCGCCTCCACCCCTCCCACACTGGAAGCGGGCAATGCCATGCTACCTCGACTGGCCACTCGCAGACCCTCCGTGCCAGCTCAGGAGGAGGAAGATCCTGATGACAACATTTATGACACCCTGGAGTCTGTGGAGTCGTCACTGCAAGCAACTGTGTATGAAACCATCCCCACTCCGAAGTACCTCCATGAAACCATTGCCATGCATCTACAACAGCAACAACAGGTGTCCCCCCTCCCAGAGCACTCCCCACAGCTGCCTCCACGAAACCCCATCCACAGCCAGCAAAATGTAAGTCCTGTGGAAGAGAGAGGGAGATCACATCGCAGTGAAAGGCCTTCAAGCTCAAAGGAGAGAGACAGACATGGGTCTGACTCATCACGGAGACACCGAAGCCACTCCTCAGAGAGGGAGTCGCATACCTCAAGTTCCAGACACAGCTCAAGCGACAAACACTCCTCGGGCAAGCACTCACGTTCCCGCAGTCGGTCACAAGAACGATCTTCTAGCCACTCAACTGAGAGGCATTCGGATAAACACACGAGTCGTTCCTCTGAAAGGCACTCCCACAGCTCGAGCTCCTCCAGGTCAAAGGAATCTGAGAGCAAGAGGAGACGACTCAGCACCAGCCCAAGCACGTCCAGGAAGCACTCGACATCCAACCCCAGCAGGTCGAAGGAGAGCCCGGGAAAGGGAAGGGAGAAGGAGGCCAGCAGCGCAAGGAAGCATTCCTCTTCGAGGGAGAGCCCCAAGTCAAAGACCGAGAGTTCAAGACCAAAATCTGAAAGTTCAAGATCGAAGTCTGAAAGCTCCAAATCGAAATCAGAGACATCCAAATCAAACCCTGACAGCTCCAAGAGCTCAAGATCAAAAGCTACAGATAAAACCCCCGAGAAGTCCTCAAAGTCCTCTGCTCATGCGTCTTCATCTCCAACGGGTGAAAGCAGCTCCGCCAAGGTAAGATGGCAACACTGTCTGCTTTTCCTATGACATAGGATGGGATGTTTTTGGGACGCACCATTCATGCTGATGATCGCACAATGGTGCAAATCCCAGCTTCATATCTCATTACTAGCCCAAGATACTTAGCGTGCTATAATTGGGGCGAGCCTGAGCACGCCCCACACTAGCGTGACTTCATTGCGCTGTGCGTGTGTATGTTGTACGTTTGCTTGGATCTTGCAAATACTGTAAATCAGCGAATTTCACTTGCACGTGCACAATAATATTCAAATTCTATACATCTACGCACCTCCTCGATGCAAGGAATCATGAACCGTCTAGCTACCTGTTCAACGGACGATAGCGACAACAAAGACAGAGAGACCACTCGTGGACATTGGCTAGAGCACCATGAACAATCTGCCTCCTCGGTGGCGACACTGACAAAGATGGAGACTGCGGCTCAGAGTCGTGGACCTACCGCCATGGCCGGTGATGTTGCTGCTAGACTGCTTCAGCTACAAACGCTAACCTGACTCACAGTTGCTGTGATGTGCACGAGTGTACGTTTTGTGCCATAATTTCTGTGGCCTATGCTCATTGCCCTGTCACATTCTGATGACAGTCATGTGAATGCAACTGCTCCTTGCATGTCCTGCGGCACGCGCATGCACATCACTCAGGCTCGCCCTCCAATGTCCTGCATTCCACTAGTTATATAACTGTATCTTTTTGTAGTCTACTGGGTACCTCTAGTGTTCTTTGTTGATCAGCCTACCTAGCTGGACACTTGGTTCAATGTGTTGTACATGCTGTAGGGCCTGAAGAAGACGACCAGTCTGACCAGCCTCCGGTCGGTGAAGAGCCTGGGCGGAGAGAGCACACACAGCCTGACGCTGGAGAGCGGGAAGGAGACAGAGGTGTAGCCATGGTGACACACAAGCATTTGTATTGACAGAGGTGTTGCCATGGGGACACACACGTTTTACATAGCTTGTATTTTGCAGTTGAACATAATTATGTCACTGGCTGTTTGTGATGTGTGTTATGATTATTCAACAGTGTACCGGCACAATAATGACAATTCACAACATGATTGATTGGTCTTCTGTTACTTGTGGAGCAGTTCAACATTTATTATTATTCTGAAGTGCACAGCATTATCTCCTGTCGGAATGAGTGCTAAACAGCTTGCATTGTGTCCTCATTGTATTTTGTGATGTGTGTCCTTGTCTTGTCTGCAGGAATGTACAATCATTGCATTTTTTGTAGAAGTCTGATTCTGAACTCGGACGGTCTGGGAACCAAACTACCGTACAGTGCACACGTGTTGGAAGCTGAGAGTCCGCGGATCCGCGGGCTGGGGTCAGGCAGTATGAGCTCACTCCGGCTGTGGAGAAGGTTCCCCCAGCTGTCGAGAGTTATTATATGTTACCATCGCCGGGTACGGGTGCTGGTTGGGTACGGGTGCTGGTTAGGCACTTGTCAGTTATCTCGGATGGTCCACCGCCGAGCATCTGCCCCTCAGCTAGAGCCTGGGGAGGCAGCTCCCACCGCCACTGGGGAGGCAGTAACTGCCACTCCCTGCCCTCTGCCAGCATAGTAACCGCGTTTAGCCTGGGGCTACTGCTGTGTGGCGGCAATAGGAGAGGTATGCTACGCACATTAGACTGCACCTGTAGTGCTCACTGGATGGATAACTGTAGCGGGCTACAGGTAGCCGCCATTGTGTGCCCACTATAAAATGTGCAGTACACCAGTGACAGTGTGGACTGTAAAACACTCCGGAGCAATTTCCTGCCTATATGAATAATGGTGCTCAACTCCCCTACCATGCCCCTTTCTTGCGAATTTGATGTGTGATACACTGGTCCCATAGGGAAGCTGCGTTAGATCTTACTGGCCGTAAAACAACTGAAACACCCTCCGTTTCTTTCATATGACTAGTTGCATGGCAAGAAAGTAGTGATTTCTACAGTGATCTTAGAAACACAAGCAGCTCGGAACTTATGAAGTACTAGTGTGAACTGGCGCTGTAGCGCAGTTACCTACCATGCCGATTAGCCGCTCTATAGGATTAACCTTTGCTGCATTTTGTATAAGACGTTGTACCTTCCTAGTTGGAGCTGTGGTGCTCTTCACCACCTCCCTCTCCTCCATTCAGAAGATGAAAGTAGGTTCATTGTAGCGGCCAAGGAGGGGGACCTGCCTACTCTCAGGCGGTTGCTGGGTAACGGGGTGGACGTGAACTGTCGGCACCCTCTGGGATGGACCGCCCTGCACACTGCTGTTATCAACAGCAACTGGAGGTAACTGCCTGATAAACTACCTTCAGGGTCTTGATCTAACTGGTGGATGCAATCAGAACAATTCATACAGCCTGGGAACAAGGCTAGCCCAGCCAAATGGCAGTGGTGTTGTGGGGGCATGTCCCCACTGCCAAGAAATTTCTGATCTGTGGAACTGCTGGAGCCTTCTGAGTTAGACTTTTGAGTTAGACTTGCAGGCATAATACTGTCAGGCCTAGCACTCTGTACCTCTTGTGAGCGCTAGAGATGGGGACATGAGACCAATGATGGGTGTGTTCCCTGTGTGTGTGCAGTGTGGTGCGACTACTGGTGGAGAGTGGTGCTGATGTGAACACGAAGGATGAATTCTCTTCAGCTGACAGAGTAGCCTTCCGAGAGAGAGTCAGCAGATTAAGAGGTGAGGGACAGAGAGGGAGGGCAGGCTTGTAAAGGTGTGTTGGTAAGATCTGCCATATTCCTGTTGCCCCCCCCCCCCCCCCCCCCCCCCCCCCCCCCCACACACACACACACACACACACACACACACACACGCACACACACACTCACACACACACATACCAGTTGCATCAGTGAGGGATGAAGAGTTCAGCTCCATTATCAACCACTACATTAGCTACTCAGGCTTCACCCCGCTGCACTATGCTGTGGTGGTGGAGGAGGAGGGAGGAGAGGGGATGGTGAGGTACCTCCTGGACCACGGGGCAGACCCCACCATTGAAAACAATCGAGGGTTCTGCCCAGCAAAGTACTGCACTGACGAAGAGACTAGGAAATTGCTCCAAGAATATGCCTCCAAGGTCATTCATTAGTATGTCTGTAAGTATGCATATAATTATGCAGTTGCATAGGTATTTGAACAAGTTACATGGGCCTCTGTAGCACCCTGGTACTGCCCGTGACACGCCCATAGCAACGACGGCACAAGAAGATGGACTCTAATGATAGTAGGAAGTGGAAATACTGGTCTTGTTTATGCTAGTAGCAGCAGAAGTACATCAGAGCATGGATAATAGAGCTCTATTATCCATGATCTGAGGTTCTGATGTGTTATATGACATTGAGGATGCTGTTTGGCACCTACTAATTCCTAAGCCGGAAATGTGTTCCTATAGGCAGAAAGTTTGAGTAAGAGAGGTTGGTAGAATGGATTCCATACTCTGTCCTGAGTTCTGATTAAATTTTGGTGATCCTATTTCCAGTAGGTGGAGGAGCAGAGGTTGCGAGAGCGTCTTGAGGAGCGGCGTAAGTTTCCGCTGGAAGACCGCCTCAGGCAGCACATTGTGGGACAGGAAGGACCCATTGCCACTACGGCTGCTGGTGGGTTGCTATGGTAACCAGTCACCTGATGGTCATGTGATGTGAATGGTGGTCTCGTGTTGGTTGGCTCCACAGCTATCCGTCGCCGGGAGATGGGCTGGGCGGACGATGACCATCCACTGGTGTTTCTCTTTCTTGGCTCTTCGGGAATTGGTTAGAGCTTACACCACCATTGTACTTACCTGGGAGATATCCCCTCTCTCCTCTCTCTCTCTCTCTCTCTCATTCCCTCTCTCCGTGTCCCTCTTCTCCCAGGAAAGACTGAACTTGCAAAACAGATAGCGAACTACATCCACAAGGACAACAGGAAGGTCAGTGACACCCTCCTAGCAGCACGGTGGTCACTCACCCTCCTAGCAGCACTGTGGTCACTCACCCTCCTAGCAGCACTGTGGTCACTCACCCTCCTAGCAGCACTGTGGTCACTCACCCTCCTAGTAGCACGGTGGTCACTCGCCCTCCTAGTAGCACGGTGGTCACTCACCCTCCTAGCAGCACTGTGGTCACTCACCCTCCTAGCAGCACTGTGGTCACTCACCCTCCTAGTAGCACGGTGGTCACTCGCCCTCCTAGTAGCACTGTGGTCACTCACCCTCCTAGCAGCACTGTGGTCACTCACCCTCCTAGCAGCACTGTGGTCACTCACCCTCCTAGCAGCACGGTGGTCACTCACCCTCCTAGCAGCACTGTGGTCACTCACCCTCCTAGCAGCACGGTGGTCACTCACCCTCCTAGTAGCACGGTGGTCACTCACCCTCCTAGCAGCACTGTGGTCACTCACCCTCCTAGTAGCACTGTGGTCACTCACCCTCCTAGCAGCACGGTGGTCACTCACCCTCCTAGCAGCACGGTGGTCACTCACCCTCCTAGTAGCACGGTGGTCACTCACCCTCCTAGCAGCACTGTGGTCACTCACCCTCCTAGTAGCACTGTGGTCACTCACCCTCCTAGCAGCACGGTGGTCACTCACCCTCCTAGTAGCACAGCACGGTGGTCACTCACCCTCCTAGCAGCACTGTGGTCACTCACCCTCCTAGCAGCACGGTGGTCACTCACCCTCCTAGTAGCACTGTGGTCACTCACCCTCCTAGCAGCAAGGTGGTCACTCACCCTCCTAGCAACACGGTGGTCACTCACCCTCCTAGCAGCACGGTGGTCACTCACCCTCCTAGCAGCACTGTGGTCACTCACCCTCCTAGTAGCACTGTGGTCACTCACCCTCCTAGCAGCACGGTGGTCACTCACCCTCCTAGCAGCACTGTGGTCACTCACCCTCCTAGCAGCACTGTGGTCACTCACCCTCCTAGCAGCACTGTGGTCACTCACCCTCCTAGTAGCACTGTGGTCACTCACCCTCCTAGTAGCACGGTGGTCACTCACCCTCCTAGCAGCACTGTGGTCACTCACCCTCCTAGTAGCACTGTGGTCACTCACCCTCCTAGCAGCACGGTGGTCACTCACCCTCCTAGCAGCACGGTGGTCACTCACCCTCCTAGTAGCACTGTGGTCACTCACCCTCCTAGCAGCAAGGTGGTCACTCACCCTCCTAGCAGCAAGGTGGTCACTCACCCTCCTAGCAGCACTGTGGTCACTCACCCTCCTAGCAGCACTGTGGTCACTCACCCTCCTAGTAGCACGGTGGTCACTCACCCTCCTAGCAGCACTGTGGTCACTCACCCTCCTAGCAGCACGGTGGTCACTCACCCTCCTAGTAGCACGGTGGTCACTCACCCTCCTAGTAGCACGGTGGTCACTCACCCTCCTAGCAGCACTGTGGTCACTCACCCTCCTAGCAGCACGGTGGTCACTCACCCTCCTAGTAGCACGGTGGTCACTCACCCTCCTAGCAGCACTGTGGTCACTCACCCTCCTAGCAGCACTGTGGTCACTCACCCTCCTAGTAGCACTGTGGTCACTCACCCTCCTAGTAGCACGGTGGTCACTCACCCTCCTAGCAGCACTGTGGTCACTCACCCTCCTAGCAGCACTGTGGTCACTCACCCTCCTAGCAGCACTGTGGTCACTCACCCTCCTAGCAGCACGGTGGTCACTCACCCTCCTAGCAGCACTGTGGTCACTCACCCTCCTAGTAGCACTGTGGTCACTCACCCTCCTAGCAGCACTGTGGTCACTCACCCTCCTAGTAGCACGGTGGTCACTCACCCTCCTAGTAGCACTGTGGTCACTCACCCTCCTAGTAGCACGGTGGTCACTCACCCTCCTAGCAGCACTGTGGTCACTCACCCTCCTAGCAGCACTGTGGTCACTCACCCTCCTAGTAGCACGGTGGTCACTCACCCTCCTAGCAGCACTGTGGTCACTCACCCTCCTAGTAGCACTGTCGTCACTCACCCTCCTAGCAGCACTGTGGTCACTCACCCTCCTAGTAGCACGGTGGTCACTCACCCTCCTGTGGTCACTCACCCTCCTAGTAGCACTGTGGTCACTCACCCTCCTAGCAGCACTGTGGTCACTCACCCTCCTAGCAGCACTGTGGTCACTCACCCTCCTAGCAGCACGGTGGTCACTCACCCTCCTAGCAGCACTGTGGTCACTCACCCTCCTAGTAGCACTGTGGTCACTCACCCTCCTAGCAGCACTGTGGTCACTCACCCTCCTAGTAGCACGGTGGTCACTCACCCTCCTAGTAGCACTGTGGTCACTCACCCTCCTAGTAGCACGGTGGTCACTCACCCTCCTAGCAGCACTGTGGTCACTCACCCTCCTAGCAGCACTGTGGTCACTCACCCTCCTAGTAGCACGGTGGTCACTCACCCTCCTAGCAGCACTGTGGTCACTCACCCTCCTAGTAGCACTGTCGTCACTCACCCTCCTAGCAGCACTGTGGTCACTCACCCTCCTAGTAGCACGGTGGTCACTCACCCTCCTGTGGTCACTCACCCTCCTAGTAGCACTGTGGTCACTCACCCTCCTAGCAGCACTGTGGTCACTCACCCTCCTAGCAGCACGGTGGTCACTCACCCTCCTAGCAGCACTGTGGTCACTCACCCTCCTAGCAGCACTGTGGTCACTCACCCTCCTAGTAGCACTGTGGTCACTCACCCTCCTAGTAGCACTGTCGTCACTCACCCTCCTAGCAGCACTGTGGTCACTCACCCTCCTAGTAGCACGGTGGTCACTCACCCTCCTGTGGTCACTCACCCTCCTAGCAGCACTGTGGTCACTCACCCTCCTAGTAGCACTGTGGTCACTCACCCTCCTAGCAGCACTGTGGTCACTCACCCTCCTAGCAGCACGGTGGTCACTCACCCTCCTAGCAGCACTGTGGTCACTCACCCTCCTAGCAGCACTGTGGTCACTCACCCTCCTAGCAGCACTGTGGTCACTCACCCTCCTAGTAGCACTGTGGTCACTCACCCTCCTAGTAGCACGGTGGTCACTCACCCTCCTAGCAGCACTGTGGTCACTCACCCTCCTAGCAGCACTGTGGTCACTCACCCTCCTAGCAGCACTGTGGTCACTCACCCTCCTAGCAGCACTGTGGTCACTCACCCTCCTAGTAGCACTGTGGTCACTCACCCTCCTAGTAGCACGGTGGTCACTCACCCTCCTAGCAGCACTGTGGTCACTCACCCTCCTAGCAGCACTGTGGTCACTCACCCTCCTAGCAGCACTGTGGTCACTCACCCTCCTAGCAGCACGGTGGTCACTCACCCTCCTAGCAGCACTGTGGTCACTCACCCTCCTAGTAGCACGGTGGTCACTCACCCTCCTAGCAGCACTGTGGTCACTCACCCTCCTAGTAGCACGGTGGTCACTCACCCTCCTAGTAGCACTGTGGTCACTCACCCTCCTAGTAGCACGGTGGTCACTCACCCTCCTAGCAGCACTGTGGTCACTCACCCTCCTAGCAGCACTGTGGTCACTCACCCTCCTAGTAGCACGGTGGTCACTCACCCTCCTAGCAGCACTGTGGTCACTCACCCCTTGTTCACTGTGCACTCTGTGATGCAGGGTTTCATCAGACTGGACATGTCCGAGTATCAGGAGAAACATGAGGTACAAGAGCACATTGACCCGCTGCCCCACTCACTCCAAAACTGATGTGGTGGTGATCAAGGTGTCCCCTGTCTGCCAGGTGGCCAAGCTGATTGGTGCGCCTCCAGGCTATGTGGGGTATGACCAGGGGGGTCAGTTGACCTCACGGCTGAGAGAGTGTCCCACGGCTGTAGTGCTGTTTGATGAGGTGGACAAAGCCCACCCGGACGTGCTCACCGCATTGCTCCAGCTCTTTGATGAGGTGAGACCACACCCACTGATTCATGACCTATAAGTGCCGAACACATTAGTGCGAGGCACTGAATGGGGGATCTAGTCTCATGATATGCGTATGTACGTACGTATATGTGTGTACCGGAACCTGTCACGCTCGTGAATGTTAGGAATGTTGCGGGTTTCCTACCGGCCAATTGAGTTGTATTTGCAGCGAGGGCACGACAGTGCGAGATTTACAACCTTGAAACTCCAATCAGTGGACCAGCGCAGGCTTGCAGAGCTCGAGCAGCTACATATGGAGTCGAACACTGAGCGCAATTGACATCTGTTTGTACCGCAAGTTCACAATAGTCTTGCATACATGAGGAGTCGAACAGTGAGTGTAATCGACATCTTTTCACAGCTCCACACTCTCAAACTCTTGAATTAACTATGTTCGTGCTCGCAAGCACGTGGTCAGGTCACACGCATGCATGCGGCATGCTTGAGGTGTGATGTGGATACCTATTCCTAGTATTCTTTCATTATTGATAACTGGTACCAGAGCCTTAGATTTGAATGCCAGGAATTGCTTGGTGACCATGTGTCTGTATGTAACCTGATTCTCAGGCTGTTGTCCTGGGAATGAGCCTGCCTCTGTTAACCTGATGGTTTGATGTGGTGCACTGAAGGGGCGGCTGACAGACGGACAGGGCAGGACTACCGAGTGCAAGGAGGCCATATTTGTGATGACATCGAACCTGGCCAACAATGAGATAGCCCAGCACGCCCTGCAGCTGAGGAGAGAAGCGCAGAGGGCAACCGAGAGTTACAGGAGGAGTGAGGGAGGTAATACCAGCCTCGTTCCCAGGCCTCCACGCCCAGCTTTTGCTGCTTGCAGTACGAAACGCTTTTCGTACTGCAGGCGACAGAAGCTGGGCGTGGAGGCCTGGGAACAAGGCTAGGTAATTCTGCAGTGGAAGGTATAGTCCCATTCCCAGGCCCTCCTAATGGTAGGGGCTCAGGAGTGGGACTCAAGATAGGAGGCTGGGACAGGGACTCAAGGGGGGGGGGGGGGGGGGGGGGGGGGGGGGGGAATTGAGTGAGACTCAAGGTAGGGGCCCGGGACAGCTAGGGACTGGATGGGAATGTGACTCCACGTTGCTGGCATGCATGTCTATTTTAAGGCGAATGTGTGACTGTGTAGTTTTGTGAACCTGGGATGGAGTGTGCTGTGTGTTGATCTACAGATTCCGAGGAACAGATTGAGATCTCGAGGGAGTTCAAAGATCAAGTTGTAGAGCCCATTCTCAAGGTCAATTCTCCATCAATACATTAAGATTTTAACCGTGTGTCTGTCTGTCCGTGTGTAACGGAAGTGGGATGTTCGTGGGGCGGGACTAGACTATAGTGATGCGCGACCTTGGTACTTCAATTTACTGAGAACCTCGAACTCTGCGTAGAATGTTCGAGAATAGTGGACATGGATGGAATCTTCCAGAACAGCTGGCGGGGAGCAGCAGCCAAAGCGGACGCAATCGGGGAGCAGCAGTTGAAGCAGTCGCAATCGGGGAGCAGCAGACGAAGCGGATGACATCGGGGGGCAGAGTTGAAGCGGACGCAAGCGGTGAGCAGCAGCTGAAGCAGATGCAAGCCGGGAGCTCAGCGCTGCAGCAGCAGTTGAAACGGATCGATGCAATCGCGCGGGGAGCAACAGCTGAAGCGGACGCAATCAGGGAGCAGCAGCTCTGCATAGAGAGCTATCCGGCACCGGATTACTTACGTAGGCGAACGAGGGGGAAGTAGCTGAGCGAGCAAAGCGAGCGAAGAGCAAAGCGAGCGAAGCTATGATGTATACATGTGTACAGAGAGCTATACATCCTAAATCCCATACAAGCAGAAGGTGATTATGAACCACAACTCCCTCCCTCAGGGTACTTGTAGGGAAATTATTCCCTCCCCGGGTGATAGCTACGAACCAATGAAGTTGAAGAAACAGTGCCTGTAGTGTTAAATGTCCATAGCTATACGTAACAATATAAGACGTGTTGAGGCGCTAGGCTCCTCCAGTTCAGCAATCAGCTTGTCAACGTCATATCATGAAGCACTGGCATGTAACTGGAATAGTGCACTGTTCAGAAACCGCTTGTCATTCGCAAAGTGAAGCTCACCGTCACAGGTAAAGTGGTTTGTACTTGTAGAGCTTTCAGCGACCCGATGGGGGGTGGGGTTCCATGTTAACCCCTTCTGGACTTGACAAACAGTAAAACTGCGCAGAAAACAAGCCTGGCTTTCTGCAGCTAGCTATGTAAGTAGCTATGTATGTACCTGGAATCCAAGGGAGTGCTGTGGACGAATCTGGTACGTTGCTACACAGCCTTGATGGATATATAACAGTTGTCTGGGAGTTATGGCTGTCGCCCTCGGACTCAGTTGGTTTACTGCCATACTATAACTGTTACCTGTACCGAGAAACCCAGTTGAAGGTTAACCGTGTTGTAATAATGTGAACTTGTTTATTACTGTTTTCTTGTGTGTCATTCACTCAGCGTCACTTCAAGCGAGACGAGTTCCTGGGTCGTATCAATGAGATGGTCTACTTCCTGCCCTTCTCTCGCTCGGAGCTCAATGAGCTGGTGGAGAAAGAGCTGACTGTGTGGCAGGAGAGGGTGTGTCCTAGTCAGTGTTGTGCTCATCTGATCACTAGTGGAACTAGTTGTCAGAAATTGAATTTCAACATCCAGTGCTGGAAAGTAGTTAGTTGTGATTACCACTAGAGAAAGGTGGTGGGAGGGGGGAGGCACTGCTGACTGCTGTTGTTTATCAACTGTGTCCTCCACATTTCAGGCAGAGAGGAGGCACTCTATCCGTCTAACGTGGGACAGGGAAGCGTTGGATGTGCTAGCAGACGGGTACAATGTCAAGTACGGAGCAAGATCCATCCAGCACGAGGTATGCACTAGTCTCGTGCCCAGACCCTGAGTGTCTGGGAACGAGACAAGGTATGCACAGGTTCCTAGTGGCTTGTGATTATTGTGCTTTGCCACTAGCATCATGTGTTTTCCTGTGTAAGTGGGAGATACGTATGTTGTGTCAGGGGTGTATCAAGCCAACAAGGGCAGCAGAGAGCATGTATCTGCTGAAAGCACTCGTGCGCTGACACGTTAACTGCACTTTCAATTCTGTAGGTGGAGCGTCATGTTGTCAACCAGCTTGCAGCAGCGTATGAGCAGCAAGTGATCTCCCGGGGCAGTCTTGTCCACCTTGTGGTGGAGGGAAGGGGGATCCGGCTAGAGGTGACCAGGGGGAGTCGGCAAAGGAAGGGTGGCCCACAAAGAACAGCTGCAACTTTGTTGTAGTTCGATCAGTGGTGCATCGAACTGCCGAAGTATCTCGTCACTCGATATTTCCTTAGTTTTGTACTTCATTCTAACTTCCGCTCATGTAACTGCAGGTACTATCATACAATCATGTAACTTCTGCCAATAAGATGTTGTACCGGCCTGTCAAAGATTACATTGCATCCATGTATTATGTAGGCAGCACTTGACAGCAAGCGAACAAAATGGGCACTATTATGTAAGCACAAATTTAAAGTGTCACAAACCCAAACACCGATCCCTAGGAATGGATGTCTCTTTGCCTTTGGATCCCATGGCAGTCTTTTGAGCCGGGTGTGTACACATGGGAACCTGTGCTGAAATATGCCGACCTAGTCTCTATATTAGACTATATTGGCTAAGATTCAGCCAATTATAGAGGCCTGGCCACATTCTGCCCATAGATACATGTAGATAGCTAGGAAGTGGTCAATTTGGTTCATGTACATAGCTATAGCTATAGGAAGTTGTTAAGTGGTTACCATGGCAATCAGTAATATGCTGCCGGACTTGTAGCCTCGTTCCAGGCTCCAGTTTCGAGAACTAGAGCCTGGGAATGAGGCTACTGGACTTGCAGGCCCCATCCACTAGACTTTACTACTGAAGGCACTAGTGGTTTGTGTTGGATGTACTGCGCATGCTAAATGTCCCAGTGTACATGTAGCTAGCCGCCAGTACTTTTTTTATATTTTTTGTTATTTTTATAATTTTTTGCAAATAGCAAGGGATGCATGAGTAGCGTATAAAGCTAATACAAGCATACATCCAAAATACTTTGATCGCTTGCAGTATACAAATACTAGCTACAAGCGATCAAATACTGGCTGCAAAGTGACAGAATGCGCTCGCTGAGTGCAGCAACAATATTGGTCCACATTTTCAGCCATACTGGCAGCAGCATAGATTAATCTGTAAATGCAGCCACGCCCACCCACTGAGCGCGCAGATTTTTGTTGTTGTTGTTGCGTGCATGCATGCGCGCGTTGAATGCGCTGCATGCAGCTAGCTACTATACGCGAGACTAGGCTACTGAAATGTGAGCTGTTTCTTGCTACATAATGACTGAAATTTAGGCAGGAAGTAGGAAAAATGGTTAGGGGTAGCTAACCTAGCTATTGGCTAGCTCTTGGATACAAGCTCAGTTTACAGCAACATCGGGTCACTAATTAGTAGTCGAGTCTCGTTCGGCGGAATGGCCCGCGAGACCATGGCGTGGCGAGACTGTACTAGTACCGCTGCAGCACTTGGGAACTTACCTAGACTATGTACTTCCTGCCGGACCACCCATAGTCTCGTTCCCAAACTACGTTTGATGTATTATCCTGATGCAGAATAAGAACATGGCTCATTGTAGCGTTTACTCGGTGCATTTGTTAGTGATCGCAATTTTAACGCTCAGTATTAATCAAGTACTAGTAAGCGGGCAAGTTGGCACTTGTTCTGGGACTGGCTGCGGGTGCAGCAGTACCTACCAGTGCTGCTTGGCAGTGCACGAGGAAGCTAGCGGAGCCCTGGTTGGTAATGCTACCATAAGTTGGGAATTCACTCTCATGCCTGGTGATGAGTTCAGTGTTGATCCAGCAGATCGCTTCATGATTGACAATTCAGGTATTATCAGAACAAATACAGCGATTGACCGTGAGAGAGATGGTGACTGCTTCTTAGTCGCAGTAACTCTCACCGTGGGCATGATGTCAACTGGCTCTGCACTATTTGCTATTGATATCTTAGACATCAACGACCATGAACCACAGTTTATGGAACAAAACTACACTTTTGTTGTGCCTGAAACACTGGCTGACCAAAGAGAGGATTTGACTTGCCCACTACACCGGAGCTCACTGACAGCAGTGGACAATGATGATGGTTCAAATGGCCGAATCAAGTACCGAATTGTGTCCGGGAGTGACTACTTCACAGTACAAGAAGATTCACCTTGCATTCAGTATATTCGAGAAATAAATTTCACCTCCTTCACTCTGGTTCTAGAGGCCCGCGATGGTGGGATGCCACCGCTTTCTTCCAGTGTGACCATCACCTTTGAAAATTATACTGCACTACGGTTTACATTATCTGTACCTGAGGACCAAGAAGTGGGCACCCGTATCTACCACTTTATGGCCATGGCGGCAGATGACTTCTACTTTAACATGCATGCACCACCGAATGCCTCTCCCCTTCCCTTTGAACTCAACAGCACAACAGGAGAGATGACCATTTCCTCGGCCCTCAATTTCGAAGATGATCCCCAGTATAATTTTGTGGTGCAGGCTGTTGGTGGCAGTCCTTCTGTGCCACAGATAAGTAGTGTAACTGTGATGGTCATGATAGAGGATGTAAATGAAGCTGCAGTGGTTACTCTAACTTCTTCCCTCAATGTCACTGTGGAGGACCAAATTTCCACACTGCCAATACTGGACGTGCGGATTGAGGATCCCGATTCTCAAGACAGTAGCAACCGAAACAACAGTATTAGAATCCTGGCAGGAAGTGAGTACTTTGAAATCAGATTTGTTGTAAATTTAAATTTTGCACTTGTACGGCAAATTGCTGAAATCGATCGTGAAACAACAGGAGACAGTTTCAATCTTGTTCTAGAACTGACTGAAGGAAACAACCCTGTATTGCAGAGGTCCATCAATACTACGATTGAAATACATGATGTGAATGACAATGCCCCACGACTTAATCAAACAGTGTTCTATATTTTGGAAACCGAACAGAGGACTGAGATAATGCTTCGGGATGTTGCATTCGACCCAGACAGTGGATCCAATGGGACAGTTACGTTGTTTGAACTAATCTCGGTGGTGAACCAGGTTGGAGTTAACCTCACCGACAGATTTATCTGTGTTCAGATTGATAGTCGGAAACTGTTAAATGGGTTGCTACAGGTACCACCACTTGATCGTGAAGAAGATGGAGCTTCGCTAAACATTACTGTGAAACTTACAGACGATGGGGTTCCCCGAATGGCAGCTGAGGTTTCGTTTCTTGTGAAGATACTAGATGTGAATGACAATCTCCCCCAGTTCTCCAGTGTGACGTATGCATTTGGCCTTGCAGAGAACCTTCCTGTGGATTCCTTGGTTGGCCGTGTCTTTGCCAGCGATGCTGACGATGGAGAAAATGGGACCGTCATTTATACTATTGTAGATGAGTTCAGCAATTTTTCAATTGATGCATGTTCTGGTGAGATCAGAAACCTGGTTGTGTTTGATCGGGAGTTGAGGGAAAGCTACACCATCTTAGTCGATGCACATGACAATGGCAGTGTTATTCGGCGCACAGCTACTGCACCTGTTACAGTTGTCATTACGATCAGTGATGAGAACGACAACTCACCTGTCTTCGTGGATACACATAAATTAATGAATCTCTGTGTCCCCTCCAATGCTGCAGTTGGTACCATCATTGAAAGAGTTGAAGCTATAGACAGAGACAATGGATCGAATGCCGATGTGAACTACCGGTTAGACTCGTCTGTCCTGTTTTCCATTGATGAAATTACTGGAGACATTGCTGTTGCTGGGGACCTCTCCACCCAGGAAGGGGTGGTTAATGTCAGCATCACAGCTTTCAATCCTGGACCTGTTGAACTCGAAGCTACCCTTAACATCCCCATCGCGATAAAGATCCCCAATGAGAGCGTTCTTGTGATTGCTGTTGCGTCGTCAGTAAGCATCTTAGTGCTGCTACTGATAGTTGCAGTTCTTGCTTTCTTCATCTACTTGTGCTGCATGCGTAAGAACCAGAGGGAGGTGCTTCCCCGCCTTCCCGATATCGATGAGGATGTCATAAATATGAAGAGATTTTTGAATATGTGACAGATTCATTATTGCAATCTTATTTGTTTGCATGTGGAACCGTAGAGGGACTATATTTATCTATGGTGCACATACTGAATGACTGGCCATTTTCTTACTATGTGACTTTAAACATTCAATTCACATTACTTTGTCCAAGCATTTTATTGTGGTATGGGATTTGGATATGGAAGATGCATGCAAGAATTGTTTAGACTGTATAGATTGCAGTGTAATTGGTATGTTACTCTCTATTTGAGCCAATACAATAATTTATGAAATGCAGCTGCCTATATAGCAGTCCAACCGTTCATGTATGGTAGGCACATTGCTACTCGTTCCAAGAGGTCACACCAGCTGTGAAGCTGTGTGAACAGTAACTGCCAGTACTGCTGGTTGAAGTGGCCACAATGTTGTTTTACAGTGATGCAGTGAAATTAAGAACAACAGCCGTACAAGCAGTAGTTGGAAGCAGGTGCATGGGCAACAGACAGCTAGGATCTCACAACCATGTTTGACACATGAATCTAGTTAGAAGCAGATGGGAAACGGCTCCCCCCCCCCCCCCCCCCCCCCCCCCCCCCCCCCCCCCCCCGCACCATATTGATGTTGTATGTAACTACTTCTCTGTTATTGGCCAAACAAGTATCTTTATAAAGAGCTACATTACATCAACAGGTGCACTAATTATATTGAAGCAACAGTACAAGGAGTGTGCTCTCACTTGACCAGTTGTGGTGAGGATGTAGGGTCATGCACTTGTCAGCTAAGCAGTATTAGCCAAATCTGGTTCTGTTAAAATTGCTAAAACGAGTATCTAAGGTACCTTCAAATCGCTAACATTAATTTTTGTACTCACAATATTAATAGGAGCCTATAGAGGATCGAGGAGCAAGTTATACACTGTAAAAGGAGAAGGGTTGCTTTAACCATGCTGTGGTCACCTGCAGTTGCATCTCGTGCAGTGCTTCCTTGGTGAATGAGCACTCAAGTGCAGCCTACTTTGATCCTATTGGATAGTAATAAGCCTACTTAGTTTAGTTCCAGGTAACCATAGGAGATACCTGCACTTCCAAACAATGTGCATTCATTTACACTGCTTGACCACTATAGGTCCTCCAACAGATGGGTAAACAATTAAGCTAAGTCACGTAAATAATTATGAAACATTAGAAGTGAAGCATCACAACCTCTGTGGCTGTGGACCCATTCTTTGATCACCACTGTGGAGGAGACACTGAGATGCAACCATGGTGACCACAGTCTGGTTAAAGCAACCCTTCTCTTATTACGTACAGTGTAAGGACACCTGTTTGGCCATAGCCGAGAAATATACAACCTCATGTCACGGTCTGCTTCCCTCTGGGTCCCATGCAACCTAAGGCTCGTAGTGTATATACTTCAAGCAAGAAGGAGTGAAAAAGAAGTGTAATTACCATCTTAATTCTGTAGTGGACCATTCTCTTTACCAGTTATGAACACATTTGCTAGCATTACTTGCATTTCAGTTCAGCATAATTATATATACCTCACACAGAATGCACACATTATTATTGCATGTGAACACGTGGGTTGCATATAAACACATCACCACCTGGGTGAATATCAGTCTGTTTTTAATGTGATGTATCTTTGTCCTTCTCCTCGTCGAGTCGTGGAGTCATGGTTCTTACCAGCTTAGTTACACAACCATCCTACCATTAATTAATGCTAATTCAGGTTATTGGAGGGCAATTGCTAGTATGACTCGAGTATCACCTCCCACTGAATTCTGCCAAGGATATGACTATTATAATTATCATATATCCTTCCCAAATATGACTCAAATATCAGCTCCCACTATGAGGTTGTAACCATATTTTTGCATAGCACACTCAGGTGGCTGCATGTCATGGGAGATAATTATACTATTAGCTATAGCCCATAAACAATGTCAAAACGTGACAATTCTAAAGACAATATTTTTTTTGCGGTGATATCACGAGCTAATATACTGGGCATGAATACACCCAACCACACAAACTATGTACAGGTGGTGTCCCTGCCAAATTTTTTTTGACGTTTATTTCTGGAAAACCGTAGGGGGTATGCAACTGAAAATTCAACCCAGTGATCTTCTCAATGAGATCTCTTCAATGAACACCTTTTTGAGATATACAGGGTAAATTTGCATTTTCAATTTTTTTTCCTTGACCCCCTTCAGGAATTACTCAATGTCATTGCATAGCACTCATGATTTTAGACACCGCATAAAAATTTCAGGTGTGTAGATATCAATGCCCCAAAACGCGAATAAACGCGAATTTTCACCAGGTTTTGTGTTTTGGGGGCATTGATATCTCGACTTATGTACCCTATACACACCTGAAATTCAAAATGCAAATTCACCCTGTATGTTTCAAAAAGGTGTTGATTTAAGAGATGTCATTGAGAAGACCACAGGGTTGAATTTTCAGTTGCATACCCCCTACGGTTTTCCAGAAATAAACGACAAAAAAAAAAAATTGGCAGGGACACCACCTTAATTCAACTACGTCATAGTTTGCAGTGCAAAGGTCATGCACTTTCAGGGAGTTACCTAATAGCGGTACAGATGATAGAAGCATCTGAGGTACGCAGCCAGTATAGCTACTGGTAGGGGATGCTGTTTCAGCCAATGCCAGACCTCACTAGAGCATGTAACTCACAGAATTAGACATAACGAAAGAACTGAGTGGGGTACACAAGGTTTAAAAACGCTAAAGTGGAATAATTTATAAGGGTTAAAGTCCAAAAGAGCTAATTAGTCTGTGTGTGAGTCTGATGTTTGGGTGTGTGACACCTGTGAATGCAGGCTGCTCGTCTGGGGTTGAGAGTACAGGCTGCTCGTCTGGGTGTGAGGATGCAGGCTGCTCGTCTGGGTGTGAGGGTGCAGGCTGCTTGTCTGGGTGTGAGGGTGCAGGCTGCTCGTCTGGGTGTGAGAGTACAGGCTGCTCGTCTGGGTGTGAGGGTGCAGGCTGCTCGTCTGGGTGTGCAGGCTGCTCGTCTGGGTGTGAGGGTGCAGGCTGCTTGTCTGGGTGTGAGGGTGCAGGCTGCTCGTCTGGGTGTGAGGGTGCAGGCTGCTCGTCTGGGTGTGAGAGTACAGGCTGCTCGTCTGGGTGTGAGGGTGCAGGCTGCTTGTCTGGGTGTGAGGGTGCAGGCTGCTCGTCTGGGTGTGAGGGTGCAGGCTGCTTGTCTGGGTGTGAGGATGCAGGCTGCTTGTCTGGGTTTGTGGTTGCAGGCTGCTTGTCTGGGGTTCAGAGTACAGGCTACTAGTCTGTGTGTGTGGATACAGGCTGCTGGTACGCAGTTGGGGTGATAGGTGAAGCAGGTTTAGTTGTGCGGATGACAAATTCTGAGCAGGATGGCTACTCCCCTGGCTACGTAACTGGGGGGACAGGTGTGGCAGACTCAGCGGTGTAGCTGACAAGTTCTGTGCTGGCTGAGAGCCTGCTTGGGTGTGTAGCTGGGTCGACAGGTGTGCCAGGTTCAGCGGTGTAGCTGACAAGCTCTGAGCTGGCTTTGCTGACAGACTAGACAGGTTTGGTAGACTCTGGGATTGGCTGGTTGTTGAAAACAAAGGAAGGGTCTGTGATGGCTGGTTCCCGGCTAGTGGTAGGCTTTGCAGATTTTGGCTGCCAATGAAGGCTTGAGGCGAGCGTCCCCAGTAGGTGGTGGAAAATCGCAATGGGTTCAGCCGTGGCATTGAGGCAGCGGCAGCTGCAGTTGCGGCGCCAGGTCGGTAGGTAGCAGCGGCAGCGGCAGCTCCAAGGCTGTAGGGGGAGAGGTAGGGGAACATCAGGGAGCTGTAGGGACTCTGGGAGGAGGAGAGGAGGCTCTGCTGTGTCTGCGACTGTAGGAGGTTCATGTACTGTAACATAGCAGAGGGACTGAGGCGCTGGGTGGATGACAGCTGTGTGTAGGGCGTGAGCTGAGGAAGCTGGGAGCTTGTGGATCCCCCAAGGACAGGATTCTGGGTGGGGAAGGCAGGGGTCAGGGAAGAGGTAGGCAGCTTTGCGTCAGAGGACACTGTGCCTGAGGACACACCAGCAGCTGCATCACTTGTAATGGATGCTGGGACACTACTTGAGGGATAGGAGATGGAGGTGGGGGTCCAAGTGAAGGTACCAGAGGGGGCACCAAGGGGGACGGTAATGGCGGTAGCAGGAAGAGGGAGTGGAGTGGTGGTAGCGGCAGGAGGGAGTGGAGTGGTGGGGGGGAGAGGAGTTGTGGTAGCGGTGGGGGGGAGAGGAGTTGTGGTAGCGGTGGGGGGGAGAGGAGTTGTGGTAGCGGCGGGAGGGTGAGCAGTGGTGGTACTGACAGGAAGGAAGCCCTCTGTGGGCGGCTGGTCCAGCTGCTGGGCTGCTGGGGCGGGAGAGACGGCCTGGAAGGGTGGGGCGGGAGAGACGGCCTGGAAGGGTGGGGCAGGAGAGACGGCCTGGAAGGGTGGGGCAGGAGAGACGGCCTGGAAGGGTGGGGCAGGAGAGACGGCCTGGAAGGGTGGGGCAGGAGAGACGGCCTGGAAGGGTGGGGCAGCTGAGTGTGGGGACGGGGCTGTGGCCACTACTAGTGTTGGTGTGCTGGGCTGGCTGTCCACAGTGGTATGGACCGTGCTTGGCAATGGTGATCGGGTCAATTGTGGAAAAACTCCAACTCCATGTGAGCCAATCTTGAGGGACACCTTCAACTCCCTGGGGTGGCCTGATGGTTCCGCAGGGCTATGTGGCGACTCATCCGACATCACACTCACCTCAGCAGAGATGAGTGTACTGGGAGGTGGGGACTGCTGTTGAATTGCTGAAGAAGGTGAGGTTCCTTGTGAAGCTTTAGACTTGGTCTCGCTACGTACCGAGCTGTCATTGTCAGACTCACTCTCCGACTTAGAATCAAATTCCTCCACATCTGATTCTTCTCCGAGTAATTCAGCCTCAGGTTGTTGAGGTCCCTGGGTGAGGCTTGTTGGAGTGAGGCTTGGGGAGGTGCTTCCCTCCACTGGTTTTGGGTGCTTCGTGTGTTGCCGCTCCTGCACCACAGCCGGTGTGGGGGTGGAGACAGCCGAGCTGCTGGAACTGGTAGCAGAGTTGTCAGATTCGCTACCCGAGCTCTCCGATTCAGAATCAGACAGGTCCTGTTTTGGTCGTTTTCTCTTCGGTGGTGAAATAAACTCGTCTTCAGAGTCTTCCTCTGAGGACTGCTGTTGCTGTCTCACACTTCCTCCACCACCACTGACGGGTACATTCATCTCAGAGCCTTCCTCTTCCTCAATGTGAACAGCGAGGGGGTCTTCGTCATGTTGAGGCAACCCAGTGTTGGGCTCTTGGGTGTCAGTACTAGAGGTGGATTGTGATCGCAACTTCTTTTTTCGCACAGGTGCAAAGTTGCTGATGCCCAGGTGGAACATCTTGCCCTTGTCAATACTGATGACCCTTTGGGATCTTGTGCGAGTTGAGACAGGGTCTATGTAGTCCCACAGAAGAGGGGAGGGCTGCCTGAAGAATACAGGGGGCAGCCTTCTCTCTGCAGCACCACGAAACCTTGGTTTTATCCATGTCAGTTTCCCGCGTCGCTTCCTGGTGCTTCTTCTTAGTGGGGTTGTCTCAATCACTGCCTCTCTCTCCCTCTTCCTCCTCCGCCTCAGTATGGGAGAAGTTGGAGTGCCAGGGGTCACTGGAGGGTGGGGAGGAGGAGGTCGTCTCTGCACCATCAGGTAATCTTTCCTCCGCCTCCTACCACGTTTTCTCTTCACAAAACTCTTTGATCCCTCTTCCAGATCAGGTTCTTCAACCTTTTCATTCCTTGCTCCCTGAACCTTGCTTCTCTCCCCCTCCTCTCCTTCGTCCTCCTCCTCCGTATCCTCCGACCTTCCTGCGGCAGTGCCATGGACAAGAGGAGACCAGTGGAGGCAGTCCGGATCCAACTCAATCCGTTTGCTCTTCCCACTCCTCACCTTCTCCATGTTTTCCTCCAGCAATGCCATGTCTTTCACCATGACAATTTGCCCGTCCTCCTTCAGCTTCAGCAGGTTGAGCATCTGCAGAGTGGCGGCAATGTCGTGGGGATCCATCCCCGTGTCTTGACTGATGCTTCGAATACTCAGCTTGGGAGAGTCGGTACGGTAGAGGTACTCCATGATGGTGCTCTTCCAGTAGCTGTGATAGCTGATGCGTCCCAGATCGGAGAGAGGTTTCTCGGGAGAACCCGGCTGACCCTCCACACGGGAGAGAAGGTAGCTGAAGTCGATCAGGAAACGACCATAGCCTTGTCGCTGATACTGCGGCATTGTCATGATGCAAGAAACATTATACTTCTGCTGACAAGACTTCTCCTTTGAGAAGTAGCCTACCAGGTGGCATCCTTTGCGGTCGTTGATGGTGAGTGCATAGAAGAGGAATGGTTCCACATCATAGTAGAGGGTTTTGTGGTCGAGGAAGAGCTTCGCAAGGAGGCACAGATTCTGGCAGAAGATTTTGCTCCCCATCCCATCCACCTCAAAGATGGAGAGGTTTCCCTTGCGATAGATTTCATTGGCTGGTGGGTGGAACCAGTTGCACTTGGCACGGTGGCGTTTGAGGATGCTTCTGCTTTTCATGTACTTGAGGCAGAACTCGCAGATGTAGAGCTTTGGCAGCATGGCATACTCTTGGGGATAGGGTGAAGAATACCACGTCTTGATCTCGTACTTTCCAAATTCAATCATGGGTGGAGATCTAGCACTCGGATCGAAGGTGCTACCATTTAAGGAGTTTGCCATGCTGGTCATAGCACGCTCTTGTGCCTTCTTGAACAGTGTAAGGTCACTGTCCGTGACCCCTGGAGGAAGCTGAGGCGGTACATCCTCCAACTTCATCACCAGCTCACAGTCAGAGTCCAGATCCTCACCGTCCTTCCTCCTGTACCTTCTGGCAAGACCCAAGGGGGTGTAGCCATCATAGTCACTGTAGTAGCCGGCTGTTTTCCGTGGCCTCTTGGGAACCAACAGTAAACCGCTGTCACTTTGCCTCCCTCTCCTTCGGTTTGGTGGGGGGACACAGATTGGGCATATCCACCGTCCCTCGGGGAGCTGTCCCAGGGGAGGCTCCAGACAGTCCATGTGGAAGCCCTTGTCACAGGCATCACAGATGAGCAGGTCATCAGCATTGGCAGCTTGCTCGCAAATGGTGCACTTCTTGCACTCGAGACAAAGCCACGGTTCAGCCCTGATGCGCTCCACCAGGGGAGGAGAGTACTGCAAGCAGGACGGGTGGCCACTATTGCCACATTCGTGGCATGAGATCAAACCCTCCGCTTTCTTCTGCCGGTTCTGTTCTGCTGTGCCCAGACAGAAGCTACAGATTGCGCTCGGTTTCACTTTCGGGAGGGGAAAGGGGTCCATTTTGAAGATGGGGACTTTGATTATCCTACCATGTTTCTCCAGCCGACCCTGCTCGAGCTGCTTTGCTATCGATTCCTTTATCTGAATGGTGAGGTCTGGGGACTGGATGAGACCGTGCTCAACACATATGTGGTCCTCAATGTCACGAATCGTGGCCCCCTCCAGATTCAGAGTCAGGATGGACTTCTTGACCATTCTAACAATGTCAGCTGAGTTGAGGACTCCCCTCGTGACTGATAAACTCTCAGGGTCACGATATGAAGGCATTCCCTTGTTGATCAATTTCACGACTCTTCCCATTTGGACAGCCTTCTCGAGGTAGGTCAGTGTGAGATCAGGTGGGACACCGTACTTCAGTGTCATCGTGGAACAGATCCGTTCCTCACCTGGACGCTGCTTCTGTCCCTTAATCCTGCGGATGGTGGAGAGGAGGTTGTCAACCATCTCCTCATCGAGGTCCTCTGCATCTGCATCGCTGTTGTAACTAGGAATTGGAGCGCGATGCTTACGGCCTCGAGGCATCACAACCTGCATGAGGAGGGTTGTAGGTCACTAACTAGTGATGATTGCCAAAAGCAGATTTTATCACTCTTACCTGAACTGTTAGGAAATACGCTGTTTATCACACAGTGTGAGATTTTCAGCAACTGCAGGAAAAAGAGCTATAGTATAAAATACTATCATGATCGCCAGGTTACAGACTCTGAAGTGCCACTTCATGGTTCATGGTACAGATGGCGATAATCCTATGTGCATCCCAAAAGCTATTGCATTCATGAATGGCCTACAGAGTGAAGCTGAAGACAGTGGTAGCTGGCAAACAAGGGCTACAGTAGTCTCGGAACCAGACCATGGGGAGGAAGGGTCTGGGCACCATCTTACATTCGAGTTGTCCCCAGGTTGGAATGTTGACCTAACAAATCAGAAGCGTTGATTGCAAATGACGTCAGGGAAATGACTTTTCTCAAGGCTTTCAGTGTCACCAGCGACTAGACACGGCCAATCGCTGCGCTGTACTGTGTTACCCGCGAGTGTCTGACAAAAAGTTGAGGAGAGCAACGAGCAGCTCGACTGTGATCGTATGCGTGGTATTGCAGCTGATCGCTAATTACCTAATTGCATTCCGTGAGGACAACTCGAATGTAGGGATGTGCCCAGACCCTTCCTCCACCCTATGTGAAGGGTCTGAGCATCTGATAAGAGTATGTGTTGTGTGTGTTACATTTGATCACAGTTGAGTACCAAGTAGACAACACCAGACAGAGCGAGACGATGTGATCACCAATACTCTAGTCTCTACATGCACCTCCCACGTCCCAGTCACACCCATACAGTCAAGACTGTACAGCGTGTGACGTGAGAAGAGGCAAGAGGGTGCGCCAATCTGTGAAACTACGGCGTAGCTACATTTCGTATGTTACTAATTCAAAGTGGCCTTACTTTGGCCATCAGCCACGATCACTAGCATACTGCAGTGCTCACCTTTTGAATCCCACGTTTGACTTTTATTCTATTTAAAGTGCAACGGAGGAACTGCGCATGCGTAAAGGTACTGCCCTCGTGGTCTTCTTCCTTTGCAATCATGGCCGCCCAAACAAGTAAGAAACGAAAGGTAGGTATCCATCTTCATCTTCATGATCATTTATCGTAGATGCAATAATGCATATGAACTAATTCTATAACAAATTAGGTAGTGTTTATAGACGGGAAATGTTGCCTCAGGAGCATGTTGGTTTTTTCAGAAAGGTTATGGCGTTATGCTGGTTGTAATGATGTTCAGTAACAATTCTGCTTTCTGCAGTTTGTGTCTGATGGTGTATTTAAAGCTGAGCTAAATGCCTTTTTGGCTCAAGAGCTCGCAGAAGATGGCTACAGTGGTGTGGAGGTCCGTGTGACGCCCACCAGGACAGAGGTCATCATCCTAGCAACCCGCACCCAGAATGTGCTGGGAGAAAAGGGGAAACGTATCCGGGAACTCACCTCTGTTGTACAGAAGCGATTTGCCTATGAAGATGGAACTGTTGAGGTATTATTGAGTGCAGAGTGAGGGGCGTGTGGCTAGTACAAGTGGCAGTCAGTTGACTTGTTTCACTGTAGTCAGTGTTTCCCCCCCAAAGCTGACAGGAAGGAAGGGGGGGGGGGGGGGGGACTTTTGGCACAAATTTATTCTGAGCGTACTTTTTCGGGCATTGCCTCAGTAGGGTTTGCAGAACTGCCCAGTTTATTTTTTCTGCAGCTGTATGCCGAGAAGGTTGCTGCCAGAGGGCTGTGTGCCATTGCACAGTGCGAATCATTAAGATACAAGCTGATTGGAGGCTTGGCAGTACGGAGGTCAGTTACAACTAATGTGGTGGACTGATTGCGACAGCCCAACTTCTCCTTCCTTAGTTTCCAGCAGTGGAACCTTGACATAGTGTGTGTGTGCATGATAGAAACACTCTGTGAAGCTTTTACTGTTTCACGAGGAACGCTGGTCTGTTACAGAGCTTGCTATGGAGTGCTTCGTTTCATCATGGAGAGTAATGCAAAGGGGTGTGAGGTCATCGTATCAGGCAAGCTGAGGGGACAGCGGGCCAAGTCCATGAAGTTTGTGGACGGGTTCCGGATCCATGCGGGCCACCCGACCATCGACTATATTGACAGTGCTGTCACACATGTCCACTTAAGACAAGGTACGTGAGTTTGTTCAGCCTTATGATTACCTGACTATGTTCTTTATCTTGGGTCTGAATATCACACCATGGATTGGCACAGTGTAGCCACTAGCCCCTCGCCGCCCAGCCGGTCACACACGCTCTTGGCAAAGCAACACACGGAAGGTAGAGAGAGTCTAGCAAACTTTCCACTGGATTAAATATTTGCTGACCAATCAGATCGCACCGAAGCAATTTATGGTTCTTGTGGTTGAAAACAGGCCATGTGTGCGATCAGCCTGGATACACAACTGCCTCATGGCTAGGTGGCTTTATCCTTACACCAATCACTCTGTGTGCATGGGTGTAAAACTCGTATAGTTACACTCCTGGTATAGGAAATATTGTGCCGCGTAAATTACACTCCTGGTATAGGAAAAATTGTGCCGCGTAATTACACTCCTGGTATAGGAAAAATTGTGCCGCGTAATGTAATCTAATTAACCTAATCTAAATAATTAATAAACGTTTGACTATTTCCGAATGGCCTACAAAGATTCTGACTACACCATCGTGATCGCTATGATGCAGTGACACAAAATCAAAATAATTGTGCTGAAACTCACCTTGGTGGTAGAGATATGAACGCTTTTGTCTCGCCGTTGGCCACCATTGCTCGAGCGCTCTCTTCGACTTCCGGTGGCAGTACCATTCTTAGGAAAGGCACACGAAGATTCTGACCACACGGCCGTGATCGCTGTCGTTCACTGACGCTTACATGCCAAAACTCACCGTGCTGGCGAAGTTGTGAGCGCTGTAACAGTTTCTTGTCTTCGCCTTGGGCCGCCATTGCTGACTCAGCTCAATCGATCGACGTTGACGTCGCGTGGCATGTGCGTTAATTGGAATGAGTTGCAATACCTAGCTTGCGCTACCGTCGAGTCGCAACCGGTTGCAACGCGGCTACCAGGAGTGCGGTTGCCCCTCGTGTAATCTAAATAATCTAAATAATAAACGTTTGACTACTTCCGAATGGCCCACAAAGATTCTGACTACACTGTCGTGATCGCTATGATGCAGTGACACAAAATCAAAATAATTGTGCTGTAACTCACCTTGGTGGCAGAGATACAAGCGCTTTTGTCATACCGTCGGCCGCCATTGCTCGATCGCTCTCTTCGACGTTGGTTGCCAGTACAGTCTTATGAAGGCCCCACAAAGATTCTGACCACACAGCCGTGATCGCTATCATTGACTGACGCTTACATGCCAAAACTCACCGTGATGGCGAAGTTGTTAGCACTGTAATAAGCTCTTGTCTTACTTTTGGACGCCATTGCTGACTCGACATATCTATCGACGACGAGCATGGTCCTCACGTGACACGTGCGTTAATTGGAATGAGCTGCAATACCGCGTACCGAACAGTTGCGCGTCCAGCGAGTTGCAACCGTTTCCAACGCGGCTACCAGGAGTGCGGTTGCCCCTCGTAATGTAATTATTACACTCCTGGTATAGGAAAAATTGTGCCGCGTAATTAAATAACGTTTGACTACTTCGGAATGGGCTACAAAGATTCTGACTACACCGTCGTGATCGCTATGATGCAGTGACACAAAATCAAAATAATTGTGCTGAAACTCACTTTGGTGGTAGAGATATGAACGCTTTTGTCTCGCCGTTGGCCGCCATTGCGAGCGCTCTCTCGACTTCCGGTGGCAGTACCGTTCTTAGGAAAGTCACACGAAGATTCTGACCACACGGCCGTGATCGCTGTCGTTCACTGACGCTTACATGCCAAACTCACCGTGCTGGCGAAGTTGTGAGCGCTGTAACAGTTTCTTGTCTTCTCCTTGGGCCGCCATTGCTGACTCAGCTCAATCGATCGGCGTTGACCTCACGTGGCATGTGCGTTAATTGGAATGAGTTGCAATACCTAGCTTGCGCTACCGTCGAGTCGCAACCGGTTGCAACGCGGCTACCAGGAGTGCGGTTGCCCCTCGATTAATTAATGTAAATAATGTAAATAACGTTTGAGTGCTAGGAATGGCGTACAGAGATTCTGACTACACCGTCGTGATCGCTATCATGCAGTGACATAAAATTGTGCTGAAACTCACCTTGGTGGTGGAGATACGAGCGCTTTTGTCTCGCCGTGGCCGCCATTGATCGAGCGCTCTCTTCGACTTCCGGTGGCAGTACCGTTCTTAGGAAAGGCACACGAAGATTCTGACCACACGCCCGTGATTGCTGTCGTTCACTGACGCTTGCATGCCAAAACTCACCGTGCTGGGGAAGTTGTGACTGCTGTAATAATGTCTTGTCTTCCTTTTGGTCGCCATTGCTCGCGATTGACTGAGCGTGGTTGCCATGTGGCATGTGCGTTAATTGGAACGAATTGCAATACTTAGCGAGTCACAAGCGCGGTTTCTTGAGAGCACTCTAAATAATTTCTGATCTTCCCTATAATATATAGCTATCATGGTGCTCACGATAATTGGAACGAACTGTCACACTTAGCTTGTGCTACCGTTTAACTGCGGCTACCAGGAGTGCGGTTGCCCCTCGAAAAGAAAGAAAGAAAAAAAAAAAAAGTTTGTACTAGCCAGTTATCTCACCCACACTGGAAACCTACCGTTGCTGGGCCAGTCAGCCAACCTCTGCCGTGGTTTTGCCGTCATTCTCGAGAGCTCAGCGACAATCCGCGTTTCCACCGTTGTGTCTTTCCCAGGCCTCACTGTCAAGTCGCGGGACTACTTCAGGAACGAAGCAGGTTTGTTTTCAAGCCAAATAACTATAACTATCAATACCTGAACTCAGCTATTTTACAAGATACAATGCCAATGAATCGATACAACACAAAAATCGCCATTTTTCATTAGCGTTTGTGTAACCACGCGATTGATTTCTGCGCATGCGCCTTGGGGGCATAGGGTTAAAGCAGCTCAAGTCGCTGGTACGTAAGTATACTGTGTGATGGCACAAGCCAACATCAAGCGCCAAGTTCTCCACAACCGAGTAAGCTATCAAGACCTTTGTTCTTTCTCGGCAATCAATCAAGCACATGCATCTAACTTATTTCATTGGCATTATTGGAATAAACAGTACACGGCGCCAGCGCGCGACCTTCGAACTCACCAATGTTTAGTACCGACCTCAATGGAAAAGTACTCCAAAACCGTCTGGGAAAGTACTCCGGATGTGACGTCACGTACGATCACATACCTTAGGCCTTAGAATATAGTTGTCTATTATACGTGACTTCTCTGAAGCTGATAATACAGAGTAAAGGCCCTTATAGAGATTCACATCACGTGACAGTTAGTGATTCCGCGTTTGGAGATAATTACATTCCATTAAACTTTGTGTATAATTGGTTAATGGGTGTTCCACCGGTTCACAGGTTCGGGTGATTGGCATTCCAGGGAAACATTACCTAGTGCAAACTTTGCTTGACCTCTCAGCCTTTCGTGCACGGCTTCGCCCAGTTGGAGGGGGCTAGCTGCTAGACTGGGATTGGCCAGTTGGAAGGGGCTAGCTGCTAGACTGGGATTGGCACAGTACACATTCAAGAATGTCTGTATCAGTATTAGCTAGTGGGTCTTCCCCTCCCCCCCCCCCCCCCCCCCCCCCCCCCCCCCCCCACACACACACACACACACACACACACACACACACACACACACACACACACACACAATTACTGGGTGTGTACTAACTTCTCCAAGCACGGAAAATTAACCGAAACTTTATTTGTCTGTATCAAGACGTGTGTGTGCACTTGGTACTTCCCAGGTGTGCTAGGGATCAAGGTGAAGATCATGCTCCCGCACGATGCCACGGGAAAGAGTGGACCCAAGAAACCCCTTCCTGACCAGGTACGGAAACTAAGGTTTCACACTGGACTCTCATTCCTAGCATCACCCATACCACCTCCAGTTTCCCATCCTGCTGGTGATGATAAGTTGCCAGTGGGAGTGACAAGAGTGCATGATGACATCATCTTTATTTCGGTGGCGGAGGAAGAATGTGTAACTTTGTCTCCTCCCGTGGTGAAAGCAGTGTCTTTTCACGTGTGCATTATGAATAGCACATCCGGTGTAGTTAGTTTCAAGAGAACCTTTTAGCGAGAAGCTCCTGTCATCACTAGTACTATGTGTACTGGTTTAACTGGACCGATGATACCTATCCCCTTCAACCCTCATGGAGCGAGCGATGACCCTGAACTGGATGGTTGGTTGAGCATTGAAAAAAGTCCAACAATGCAGGACATTTTGATCCAAGGATCATGCTGATCTTGACCTCTTGGACTGTCGGTCTTGGGTAACAACATAAAAGTTCTTTTTGTCGTTGAGGATCCCGAATCATTCTGTGCAGGTAGACTTTGCCTGCTGAGCTTTGAGCACTTGCATTTTCTGACAAGTGGTGCGCAAAACTCATCTTGAGCTCAGCTGTTCGGTATTTAGTTAACGCAGGAGAGTGCACAAAGTTTCAGGGACCAAAATGAGACCAACCGACCAGCGATTTTGCCTGTTTCCTAATCTGGACCGGTACACACTTGTCCACTGCCACAGCAATGAAGACGATGTCATCATGCACGCTTGCCTTGAAGCAGGGCTAACGTGCAGGGGCATATCAACACAAAGTGGGTGTGCACCAACTATTGTAATCAACACAGAAGCAGCTGCTAGTAGTGAGATGACCATTTACTGCCCACTCAACTGACGTGGTACCAGGAAAAGGGTGCATGGACGATACTTGCAATCAATAATTCTAGAGGTGTTGAACTTGTCATATCTTAGCTTACTTTTACAGTACAGCCTCTGTCCTGTTACAGCCTCTGTCCTGTTAGGTTTTGACGAAATTAGTTCTCTGCACTTTGCGGTCAGTGTGCCTTGGCAATCTGTTATCTCTGTATTCAATAATGAGCATGCACTCATCTCCCTCCCCACCCCCCTCTCTCCCAAGGTGAGTGTTGTGGAGCCCAAGGATGAGGTCCATGTGCAGGAGCCCTACTCAGAGCCCAAGGAGACAAAGGCGCAGCTGCAGATGGGACAACAGCAAATCTAGAGGACAGCTAGAGTGCCATTGTTTCCATGCAGTGTAATACAATTTGAAGAAATGACTGGTACTGCTCATCAGGTTCAGGGTTAGCCTCGTTCCCAGGCCGCGTGGGAACGAGGCTAGTTCAGGGTGGCAGCAGTTGCTGCAGTCTGTGCTTTGACCTCAGAGAGAAGAAAGTTTAATGAGCATCTGGTAACTGCAATATATACATCTGAATGGTGATACTTATAGGGAATAGCCTGAATCTGCTGCCCAAGGCAGCATGTGATATATACCTGAGACTGTGAGACATAAAGACATACACTACACAATGTCTTCCACTGTTTGAAGAGTGGATGTTCTCTCTGTAAGTCCCCTCTCTACCTCGTGGAGTTCTGGGAAGGGGCTCCATATCTTGAGCATGGAGTACCTCACAATGACTGCCAGGACTATGCCCCCCAGCACGTCTATGAGGTAATGGTGAACCGAATACAGTGCTGCTAGGGCGATCCACACCACGTGAACAGCAGCCACCCTCACCCCAAACCAGGGGTGGTTTAGCAGCACCACCACTGGCAGGGCACTGTGGAGGGACGGGAAAGACCCAAACTTGATAGGAGCTTGGGCGTAGATATTGTGAAACAGACTGAAACCAATCAGTTTGTCTAATCTCCTAAATCCAGCCTCATTTGGTGGCTCATAGACGATACCCCCTTGCTGGTCGAACACTGTGTTGTCTGCAAACCACGGGGGTGCTGTCGGGCAGAGTATCTGGAATATGACGGCTAACAAGTTGACCCATCCCGCACACCATAGGTAGGGGTATAGGGCGGGTCGCCTACGAGGGTTGACGGCCAGATAAGCTCCAAAGAGGAAGGGGAGGGGGAAGTGAAGGAGGTATGGTAGGGCTGCCAGAAAGTCAAAGAAAGGGTTTGCAAACTGAGAAAGGACTTGGTGTGGGTGACAGAGGAACAACTGATACTCGATACTTGACAGAAGGACATAGTTGGGGGGCGAGACTTCCCAGAGACGTGTCAGGGAGCGGATTTCACTGTAGAACATGAAGATGAGCAGATAGACCAAGTAGGGTAGCGTTGCTAGGAGGACTCTTCTCAGCGGGATCTCCCTCAGTCTCCCAGCAACCAGGTAAAACAGTCTGGGGGGCTCATAGAGGTGATTCGCAACCATAGCCTGAGGGGAGAGAAACATAAGTGCTTGGGTGTACTTTACGTGATGTTTTAGTTGATGTGGTACAGTGTAGCTATTCTGACAAACAAAGCAGCTAATGGCCATGGTGTGTCCCAAATGTTGTTTATATACTAGTACCTGATGGTAATTAAGTGAATCATTTACTAGTTAATTGTAGGTAAAGAGTGTTCCATTCATGGTTTGTTCTGTGAAGAGCACTGATCATGGTTTGATCCTATTTGAACCCTTGTTCAGCTACAGCAGCTGCCAGTAACCAAAAGCCCTCCAGACAAAGCCAGTACACTCAGTACATCAAGGGGGTGACACTCCCATACACGCTATAGTCAGAGCTGCGACCGGGCTTATCAGCAAATCTTGACCCCGGTCGCAGCTCTGACTACGGCGTCAATGGGAGTGTCACCCCCTTGGTACATTGGACACACTTTCAACAAAACTACAGTTTATTCATTGAATATTTAACCCAACACACATTCATTGAGCTTTGGTGTCTACATGCACAACAGATGCACAACCTGATCAACATGTCTTGCAATTGACGTGTATCAGATACAGAACAGCTGTATCTTCGCAATCATGTATTATTACAATGTGAGAAAAAGTATTGCGATATGAATATCATGTTGATTGTATGAATTAATTTTTGCAGACAGACACACAGACGGAAGGCATTGCTTTACCCCTGTTGCGCATGTGTAAGGTAGTTGATACACGATGAACCACATTAGGTGGCCTGACACAGGCAGCACCGTGGCTCACAGAGTCGCCATGGCCAAAATAATTCTGCATACTTCTACATGGTACTTATAACTCATGCAGGCTAGATTACTACAACAAACAATTATTCTGCTAAGTGTATAATAATTCCATAAAAGGTGCTATTGACACATGATATAGTCAGAGTGTTATGGTTGGCATGCAAGGTAGGTTCACTTCATGTGTATGGTTGCTACACAGTGGGACATACTTGGACGCCAACTACAGAATTTGCTTATGGTACATCTGCTCCACTAAACCTTCGTTACTTCATGGTAGGTCGCAGAGGTGGTTTGGAGAACCTCAAGAAAGTGGCGAAAGGAGAGCGTCTGTGGAACAGACAACCCACAGCTCAATGCAGTTCAGACAACACACAGCTCAATGCAACATTAAAACTTTGCTTCTTTGGGGTCAGGGTGCATCCTGAAGGGAGGGGGGAGGGGAGGGAGGGAGGCTCTGCCATCTCTTCTATTTCTGCTAACCCGAGTTGCAAGTACTGTAATACAAGTGCACCTCGATGCAGTGGTAATTTATACTAGTGGTAATTTATATCAGGTTGGACATATCATGTGATTGCAGTGCACCATTCATCAAAGGCCTAGAAAGAATTAATCTGATGCTCCAAGAGCTCATCTTGCAAGCCAGCCAACTCCCTGTGTGGAAGTGGGCTGGCTTGCGACAGTGCTAGCGCACCTCCTATAATAATCTTCATGTTCATAGCGATAAGAGTCCCAGAGTGCCAACAGATGCAAAATTAGTTGGGAGTACATGCATGCTGGGCCCCTCTTGCTGAAGACTTAACTGTTTGATGGTCAGCTTTTACAGTAGTGTTGCTCTGGTACTCCCATCTGCACAAGAGAGAAACCAGACTAAATAATTTATCTGCACAAGCATTTAAATTATGTAATACTGTGTTGCATACCTCCTTAGCGAGAACGGGTCGCCCATCCAGAATGGAATAATGGGAACACGGCGACGTCGTGTTATCGGCACCTTGCAGATATTGCCGACTTAGCCAGCAGCGCACAATATCTTCTTGGTCATCCCATCTATATCGACTCGACTGCTTACTCCTATGACGTCATATGCATGCATAATTATAGCGCATAATAATTATTATTATATGGGGGTGTGGCCTGGCGCAGCTCGACATGTAACGTTCCTGATCCTGGCATGTCTGACTTCGATGAGCGGTCGGGGGTGGTGTACTGCAGTGTGCCCTGGGGCCAGTGGGGTCAAACCATAGAGGAAGTCTACATAGAGGTGGAGGTTGCCATGGGAACCAGGTCCCGAGATATCCACTGTGAGATCAAGCCCAGGTCCATTACTGTGATCATCTGCGACAAGGAGGTGATTAAGGTGAGAAGGGTCTTGCAGAGCTGCCAACCTCATGACATGCAGCTGACATACCACAAACAATTGGTCCGGCAGGAAGTAGGGCATTAGGGCCAAGGCCATATAAGCATGTATGTCTGGCCATTGTTGATGCAGAATTATGTAGCTTAATTACAGCATAATCACGTGCAAAGGCGTATGACGTCTGCTGCAATTTGTATGTCAGTGCATTCGATTGGCTATATGTATACGCCCTGTTGGTAATTTTTTTTGCCATACTGTCACAGGGGGGGTGGGACAAGGTCTGTGCGCACGTGGTACAATTAAAATTCCATAGGGATAGTGCACAATAATATACAAGAAGTATGCGGAACTAGCAGACTAGTAACAGCTCTAGCGCTGACTTATCGCTGGGGTTCGATGGGGTTCGATCGCTTTATTGACTTCCTACCTGATGCTAAACACTTGAGTGCGGTCGACAAGTCTGCATTCGCTGATATTCTCGGTGAGTCCGCATGGACACTTACATAACTGCTCAGTACAGGCACGTAGTAGTGTGTAGTGGCTTATACCCAGTTCGGTCACAGTCTTTGCATGGAGGTTACTCTTCAGGATGCTTTGAAAGCGCAATGCAGCCTTCTTCCACGGAGAAAAGCAGTAGAACGACTTTGCATTACGTCATACAAAATGACAGTGCACGTGATCTTGTCCTACCCCCCCTGATACTGTCATGTCCTTGCACTCAAAATGGCTGCCTGCACTTAATTTCATTTGCGTAAGATCTTTTTCTCTCGTATTGATGGTGATGCCTGTGGATGCATCTATTCACATGCTATTGTGCAAAGAATCCGAACACAACTGTCAAAAGAGTGAATGAGAAGTGATATCAGTGGACTATGTTCCTCTTGTCTTGCTACAGGGTAAACTCTTTGGCACTGTGCTTGCTGATGAATGTGTATGGACATTAGGTAGGTACGTCCGGGACTACCTCACATCTGGGCCTCCCTCCATCAACCTTCCTCTGTCGCCCTGCAGAAGACAATAAGCTTTTGAGAGTGGTGCTTGTGAAGTCGGACCGGAGTGCTGGAAACTGCTGGCGGTCTCTGCTGGAGGGAGGCCAGTACAAGTGTGATCCGTGGGTGTTTGACCAGATGGAGAGGAAACTGACCCTTGAGAGATTCCAAAGAGAGGTTAGTGGTGCTCCACTTTAGTAGTCCCTTCCACCTCAGTACATACACTGTGCATGCATGATCGATAATCCCATTCTCATTCTCATTCCATGATAATCCCATTCCTGTTGTGTGCTTTGCTCGTTCCCAGGCATTCTCACCCCAGCATTTGTCACTTGCACCCCTGGAACAAAGCTACATAGTTATCCCATTCTGTGCATTCTAGATAGTTCCTGTATGTGCTGCAAGCACACACTATGTGGTCACACAACCTTCAAAGGTTTGTTGGCTGTGGATTTAAGTCCTCCATCTGTTTGGATGGGATGTTTAGTGCACCACTTATTCTATTCATACTCCATCATTCACATACCTGATTCACTGTTCATTACATCATCCACACTTTGATAGCAGTATTGTCCCAGCAGTTACCAATAGCCCTGTCCCCCAACTATATAATAACCAGAGTTACAATCACTGCCTTACAGAATCCTGGCTTTGACTTCAGTGGTGCTGAAATTTCAGGGAACTATTCCGGTGGTGGACCTCAATTTTAGTATGACTGTGTTTCAGTATTTCTCCACTTCATTGATTCATTCAATATTTGTACCAACAACATGTGAGAGTGGGAGCCAACCCACTGACCCCTGGACAGCCAAAACTTATTACAAAAATAATTCTATGTACAAATCTAAGCGTTACAGGGGTGGGATTTAGTCTCACAGGATGTCTGTCTTCTCACCACCTTCCCCTTCAGAAAATGATTCGGTGCGAGTGATTGCAATCTCGTCTAATTTTCTAGGGCTGAACCTGCCAGACCTGTGTGTGTGTGTGTGTGTGTGTGTGCGTGTGCGTGTGCGTGTGCGTGTGCGTGTGTGTGTGTGTGTGTGTGTGGTGTGTGTGTGGTGTGTGTGCGTGGTGTGTGTGCGTGGTGTGTGTGCGTGTGTGTGTGCGTGTGTGTGTGTGTAGTGGGTACAGGAAGCAGTGACAAGTTCAGTGATGATCTCTAGCTAGCCCTAATCGCAGTTAGTAGTATAGCTCTGTAAAACATGAGGTATACAACATATCCTTCTGCCTTGTTCATTATTCCGTTTTTCTTACAGTATAAACAATGTTGCATGTGTCACTGAGGAGAGTGAGGAGAGGTGCCAGTGGGTCTAGTCTAGGTCATGTTGAAGAGCTAGCTCATACCTGTGTGCTCGGTAGACCAGCACCACCACTACGGCCACCACAACCACCACCACTATGATGAGTAATACCAGCAAGACTGGTACAACAATGGCGACCGTATTCCCTCCTGTACTCGCTTCACTTGACTGTGGCACTCCAGTACTCCCTTCACTTGACTGTGGTGTAACAGATGTTCCAGTCCCTAGGTACATGGGAAAAGAGGAGTACAGACTACATGGTCTAACACTCACACACACCCATACCAGACACACCCACATACCGGACACCACTCACACCACCCACCACATCACACACTTACATGTACACATTACACACACACACACTTGTATGTACACACACACGTACATGCACCCATACCTCCACACCGGACACCAGCATCCTCTGAGTGTCTGCAGTTGTGTCTGATGCCACTGGGCAGCTGTGGACAGCTGAGTAGGTTGGCCTCCTCTCCCATGCACTTCACATTGTCCAAGAGGATGGGACCGGACCCCTCACCAAACTCACCACCTTGCACTGCACTGGCTCCTGGGAGGGGCGGGAGGGGGAGGACATTTATTGCTCATCTGAGGAAGACTCGTGAGATTCAGCACACCTTCCACACATACCTTCAGTAGACCGTCCAAGTTGACTGCACACGACCTTTGCACTTGGGTCATCCCACGAGTCATCACAGACTGTGCCCCAGGTGTTGTTGAAGCACACCTCCACCCTCCCCTCCCCGCTGTTGCTTCCCCCCACTAGCCTCGTGTTACCAGTCCTACACAATGTTGCTACAGCAGTAGTCTCCTGGCAGAAGGTGCCTGCATCCCTGCTGTGATCACACTGGGTGGCCCCCTGCATGCTGCAAGGGGACTGTGCTGTGCACACTCCCATGAAGATGTTACCACTGCCCTGGCCAAAGAAACCACCAGCGGAACGAATGGTACCTGGAGGGAGGGAGGGAGGAGGGAGAGAGGGAGGGGGGAGGAGGGAAGGAGGGATCAACAGAAGGACATAGTATCATTTTACTTCAGTTTAATTTGCTCTACCTGTTGTCCGATATCCCAGTCTGCTGCAAACTGCTACTGCATGTTCCTGAGTGAAGGAGTCACCACACACTGTACCCCACTTCCCATCCACACACACCTCCACCCTCCCACTGTAGTTGTTGGCCCCGCCCACTAGTCGCACTGTACCATTCTGACAGGGGATAGCTGGGGGACAGAGAAAAGACTCTTTGCACACTAAGTGACAGTACAATAGACATGTACAATGGACACACACCTTCACCAACTCCCCCTCCCACACACACACACACACACTTGTATGCACACACACACACACGTATATGCACCCATACCTCCACACTGGACACCAGCATCCTCTGAGTGTCTGCAGTTGTGTCTGATGTCACTGGGCAGCTGTGGACAGCTGAGTAGGTTGGCCTCCTCTCCCATGCACTTCACATTGTCCAAGAGGATGGGACCGGAGCCCTCACCAAACTCACCACCTTGCACTGCACTGGCTCCTGGGAGGGGCGGGAGGGAGGGAGGGAGGGAGGGAAGGGAGAGGGTGGTTGCAACTACAGAGGTTGAGCAACTCATCAAGTGGAGCATAAATTAAACATACCATCTGTTGGGAGGTTTAGTTGCCGGCACAGGACATTTGCACTTGGATTGTCCCACGAGTCGTCACAGACTGTTCCCCACATGTTGTTGATGCACACCTCCACTCTCCCCTCCCTCCCGCTGCTTCCCCCGGCCAGCCTCACTGCACCAGTCACACACACCATTCCTGCAGTAGAAGCTTGTGGGCAGAAGACACCTGCATCCCTGCTGTGATCACACTGGGTGGCCCCCTGCATGCTGCAAGGGGACTGTGCTGTGCACACTCCCATGAAGATGTTACCACTGCCCTGGCCAAAGAAACCACCAGCGGAACGAATGGCACCTGGAGGGAGGGGGGAGGGATGGGGGAGGAGGAAGGGGGGAAGGTGGGTGGAGGGAGGGAGGGAGGTGTATTACAGACATGCAATGCATCCTACCAGCTATAAATTAGCTGCAAACCTGTCGACTGATATCCCGGTCTGTTGCAGACTGCCATTGCGTCCTCCTGAGTGAAGGAGTCACCACACACCGTACCCCACTCCCCATTCACACACACCTCCACCATCCCACTGTAGTTGTTTGCCCCGCCCACCAGTTGCACTGTACCATTCTGACAGGGGATAGCTGGAGGAGACAATCACAACACGTTAGCAGCCAACAGCAAACGAACTCCCCCCACCACACTCCCCCTCCACCACACTCACCCCTGCACACAACGCCTGCGTCTTCCACGTGTCCACAGTTGTGCACCCCGACACCTGAGGCCTCACACTCGAGAAGACGACTCTCGTTCCCAACACACTGCGTGTTATCAATGAAGATCGGACCTTCCCCACGACCAAAGAATGCTGTGTCTGTCGCAATTGCATCTGTTTATGGGAAATGTGTCACAATCAAATTAAGTACTGTACTACACCTCAACTTGAACTAAAGGCACGTAAAACCCTCCCCGTGAAATTTCCCCCTTGTTAATCCATCATATTGTTGACAGTTTCTTCTTCAGGACATTAATTTTATGCTTGCTTTAAGTGCACCAAACCAGGTCACTGGGAATCATCCTATTGTAGTATGGGCTTTAAGTTAATGCCCCACTAAAGAAACTTGGGAGTTGTCCAATCGTCCTACAGAAATATCTAATGTAATAGAACACCTCAACAAAGTGTCCGTGTGTTGTCCTTACCATCAGGAGAAAATCCCAGCTGTCTGCAGGCTACGGAGGCATCAATGGCATCCCAGCTGTCATCACACACGGTGCCCCATCGCCCCCCAAAACAGATCTCCACCCTCCCTTCCAGGGAAGATGTCCCGCCAATCAGACGAAGATCACCATTGTCACATGCGGGATCAGGCACTGCAGAGGAGGAGACAATAGGGAAGGCGCTTGGTGAACCCTCATACATGTCTTGCATCCGTTGGCTACCATGATTACATCTCAGATCAGACTGAGTTGTGAATCTGAATCTGAATACTGGGCAGGCAGTATACACTGATGGTGCCCAGGGGGCGCAGCCCCGGTTACATGTAACAGAACAAACACACACAATCACAATAAGTCAATGGTCACCAAGGTATAGCTGATAACATGTGGAGGTTACAGTTAGCTAAAAATATATATAGACAATAAAAAAGAAGAAACAAATTTATACAATATAAGAAACAACAACTGATTTAAATAAATAAACAACAACAAGCTACAAAAAAAGAAAACAACAACAACAACAACATGAAAAGGTAAAGGTACTAACGTTTAGACACCTGTGCTTTGAAAGCTAATGGCTGGCTGGTCTCTATAATAGCAGTAGGAAGACAATTCCATTCCTTGATTGTGAGTGGGAAGCAGCTCTGCTGGTGCCACTGTGTTGATTCATGGATAATAGAGCACGGAGAACCCCGTGCTCTATTATCCATGGTTGACTTCAGGAAGGTTGTAATGCAGCTGATATCCTCTGGTGATAGAGTTATGTGACCAGTGGCACATCCAAGCATGTACGGCCATGTGCCCATATTGAGGTCACCTGGTTGCTAGAATAGTTGATAGGCTAGCTTGTGTTTGGATGTGAGGCTGCTTTGAGAGCAGCACACAGAAGAAGAGTTTATTCCAGCCATTGGTTATGAACTGCTACATTTTACCAGTATACCTACATTGTATAGGCTCTAAAACAGCCCGGAAGCAACCTGAGAGGCTTGGAAACCCAAAAACCTTTTGCTTCTGCAGAAACTTCTACCAGCTCTGTACCCATGCAGGAAATTTTATCATTCTGGCTAACCCACTGCTTAGAAAGCTCATGGCCCTACCAACTGATAAACTCAGTGAGGATGCACGTGCAGTGGACGATGGGTACACGTTGCCATGGCAATGGAAATGAGTTTGGTGGGAGAGGTGCATGCTCCATGTGAATGGCTTAAGCATGGTATCTTAAGCATGGTATCTTAAGCATGGTATCTTAAGCATGGATTCTTAAGCATGGTATATTTCATGACTGAAAGACAAGAATGGGTTCAAATTAGTCTTGTCATTTCCTACCAATACAGATGACGCCTGCGTCCTCCGTGTGGAAGCAGTCAGTCACTCCGACCCCGCCATGTGCACACTCCTGGAGAGTGAGCTCGGTCCCGCTGCATTCCACCTGGTCCAGGAGAATTTCAGCAATCCCACGGCCAAAGAATCCCCGAGAGAGAGCAATAGCACCTGTTAGGGGAGAGTGAGGGAAGATGACTTGGGGAGGGGAAGGGAGTAGGTCACGTGCACGTGTCGTCAATGTGGTTCACCTTCGCTGGTGAAGTTCAACTGTCTGCAGACCACGGCTGCATCGTCTGAGTCCCACTCATCATCACACACTGTTCCCCACTGGTTGTTAAGGCAGATCTCCACCCTCCCCTCATTGGACAACACACCTCCAGCCAGTCGCACTTCTCCTTGTGGACAGGTTTCTGTGGGGTCTGTGTGTATGTGTGAGTGTGTTGGTGAAGCATAAAAGTGTGTTTGGTAAGGTATACTTAGCCTCGTTCCCAGGCCTCCGCCTAGATTTTATCTCGCAGCCGTGGAGAAAATTCTCCATGGCTGCGAGATAAAATCTGGGCGGAGGCCTGGGAACGAGGCTAAGGTATACTTTCGTTCTCCAATTCAATAGTTATTCAGCCACTCCCCTCCCACCTCCTCACCTCTGCAGATAACCCCAGCATCATTTTCATGGTTACAAAAGGGACTGAACAGTCCAAATGATGGGAGGGGGCAGTCCACCAGGCTGGACTCTGACCCATTGCAGAATAGCTGGCCGAGGTAGATCGGACCCACCCCAGCACCAAACATTGAACCATCAACAGCACCCGCCCCTGCGTTGACAAGAAGAAGACTCAAGGTTGGAGCTCCATGCTCAGAACGCTGTCCACACACGCAATAGGTCTGGTACTGCTCACATGGTAAACTAGGATCCCACCTTTAGGTGGAGGGAGCCCAAGGCTCAATACTAACTAGTACCGACGGTATGTTTGTGATGCAGTATGCAGTACAGCAGTCTGTTCACCTCGTGGGTCAAATCCCAGCTGTCTACAGACCACCTGTGCATCCCGGGTATCCCAGTAGAAGTCAGCACAGGCAGTCCCCCACTGTCCCCCCAGGCAAAACTCCACCCTCCCCTGAAGCTCACTTGCACCCCCCACAAGACGTACATCACCATTCTGACAGGGGGACCAAGGATCTGTGTGTTCGAGTGGGGTGAGGATAGGAGGTTAAGGAGAAGGAAGCCTCTCCCAACATCATGGGTGTACATAACTCACTACAAACTAGCCAACCTAGTGACGTACTTGGGCAAAACACGCCTGCGTCCTCAGTGGGACGGCAGTTGTGATCTCCGGGGTCCTGCCCACGGCATGCCAGCAAGGTAGCCTCAGTCCCAGTACACCTCACATTGTCCAGGTAGATCAGCCCACTGCCAGGCCCAAAGTTGGCATTGTGGATACCATATGCAGAACCTGGTGAGTGAGTGGTGGTGGAGGGGGGGGGGGGGGGGGGGGGGGGGGGGGGGGGGGGGGGGTGAGGTGAGAGGGGGAGGGGGGAAAGTAAGAAGTTGGGACCAACAGCTACATCCAGAGTAGCATCTCCCCACCATTCTGTGTGTATCCCAGTTGCCTGCAAACCACAGCTGCATCCTTCGCATCCCAGTCATCATCGCACACAGAGCCCCAGCGGCCGTGCAGACACACCTCCACCCTTCCCTCAAACTCATTAGCCCCATCCATCAGACGGATGTCCCCATAAGTACAGTTGGCATTCTCCGCTGAAGGAAGATCATGTGATTCTCAATCAGCCACAGCCATAGCCACAGGCACATATACACATACGTGGACAGATAATGCCAGCATCCTCGTAGTGGCTACAAACTGGGGTGGAGTCATAGGAACAGTTCACAAGTCGGCTCTCATTCCCTTTGCAAGCCACATCGTCCAGGAGGATGATCCCCTGCCCCTGGCCAAAGAATGCTCCCCGCAGAGCAACGGCATCTGCAGAATACAGGTCAAGGGGATACTTGCACAGTGTTTTGTGTGTATGTTACATACTGGCGGTACAGGAATTATATTAGGAGACATTCTCCACGTACTGTCCGTCCTGAATCCCAGCTGTCGGCACGCCACTGCTGCATCAGTGCTGTCCCAGAAGTCATCACACACAGTCCCCGCCCAGATATTGTTCTGGCAGACCTCCAGTGTTCCTTCATTGTCTGCTGCCCCGCCCACCAAACGAATATCTCCATCATAGCATGGGGGAGCTGGGAAGAGAAGGAAGGGAGGAAGAAGGCAGATACATGTACTATGGGGGAGCTGGGTGGAAATAGGAAAGAGCAGAGAGGGAAGGGGGAAGACTTTTATCTCACTTCAGAATGAGCCACTTATTTACAGCCATACTCGGAGGACAGTGTCCAGTCAGTTCTCACTGAGTTGCCTAATTTAATTAACCTACCTTTACAGATCACACCAGCGTCTTCACTGTGGAAGCAGAATGACCCAGGTCCAGTACTCCTACACTCCAGCAGGCTGCTCTCTGAGCTGTTGCATTGCAGGTTGGCAAGATAGATAGTGCCCTGTCCTGCTCCAAACCCAGCACGACTCACTGCAACTGCCTCTGTGCAAGAAGAGGTCATGTGACAGTCTTGTGACATTAGACATTCAACAGTGATGTAGCTTTGCTAACAAATCCACGATTTCAAATACCAAATAATAAACCAGTGAAATTTCATTTCCATGTCCCAGAAATGCGGACGTTTTGTTGATCCCGAGAGATGCATACATTATTAGAGCATTTGCCTGTGCATGAGCGCATGAATGTCATCAGAATGTGCCACAGATGATCTACGTTTATGTATACATGCCGCACACTGTTCCAGCACACCATGTGTTCTGCAGGATATGTATAGATGGCAGCAACATGTGACCACTGTAGCCATTGAAGAGGTAGCTATAGACTGTTCATGATTCATGTCTCCAACTTGTTGAGTGATGAGCACTTGTGCTTGGTATCACTTTTGCCACGACACAAGAAACAAAGTTATTTATGGTAAGGCGAATGAACATATAGACAGACACGGCTCACGTACTATGTGTCTATATGTGGGGCTCACTCTGGCTTACCTCAGCTGTGACATGGCCTGAGAAATAGGCTATTGCAGTGAACAGAATGTCACATGGCTTATGTTGTGTGTCCCTCTTGTCTCTAGCATGCAACCTTGGTATGTCTTGCTGTACACAGTAACAAATGTGCGTCCTCCGGGTCCACTATCTACTATATGTTTAGTAGGTCCGGTATAACATCATCACTGTGCAGGCTCATAACTGGTAGTATGCTGTAGTATGTAGCACATTCTAACCTTCTGTCCCGTAGCCAAGCTGGTTGCAGACCACCACGGCATCGTCTCTGCCCCAGAGGTCATCACAGACGGTCCCCCACTCCCCATTGATGCAGATCTCCACTCTCCCCTCATTGATCACACTACCCCCTGCCAGCCTCACCTCTCCTGTTTGACATGGCCAGCTCGAGTTGGTTGCTGTGTGTGTGTGCATGAGTGTATGTGATGGTTACATGCGTGTGCACGCATGATGGTTACGTGTGCGTGATGGTTACGTGTGTGTGATGGTTACGTATGTGTGTGTGACAGTTACATGTGTGTGCTTGTGTGATGGTTACGTGTGTGTGACGGTTACATGAGTGTGCGTGTGTGCATGCATGATGATTATGTGGTTACTCGTGTGTTGGTGTGGGTGGGTACATGCTATGTGTGACATGAATTATAATTATACTACCAGTCATTTTGCTACTGACAGTTTGCAGGTACATAGGTTGTCCCTGCTCAAGACCTTAGCTAATGTGTATACAAACAGACTACCAGACTATACTTAGATAACAACCTCAACCTAACTGTCCCTATAATTAACAGCATTTCCCCACCAACGCAGATGATTCCTGCATCCTCGCTGTGGCCACAGTTGTGCACTCCGACCCCACCATGTGCACACTCCTGGAGAGTGAGCTCAGTCCCACTGCACTCCACCTGGTCCAGGTTGATTAGACCAATCCCACGGCCAAAGAATGCCCTCTGGGCTGCAAGACCACCTGTTAGACAACCAAGGAGCCAAAATATGACTGGATTAGGGAGGAGGTTGAGATCCTCATTTCCAGGAGGAATTCATTCACTGCTGGTTAGCATGTTTCTTGTATGATTTGGTCAGATCACAAATTCTCAAACGGAGAACTAGACTATATACATGTAAAATTTGCTTCAGAATCTGTAACGCTGTGCTTGAGGTGTGTCACCTTCACTGGTGAAGTTCAGCTGTCTGCAGACCACGGCTGCATCGTCTGAGTCCCACAGATCATCACACACTGTTCCCCACTGATTGTTAAGGCAGATCTCCACCCTCCCCTCGTAGGACAAAGTGCTCCCAACCAGTCGCACCTCCCCATGCTGACAGGTTGCTGTCGGATCTGTAGGAGAGACCTCATGTCAGACCATACACCACGTTGCATTGTGTGTACCTACACCCACCAATGCAGACGACTCCTGCGTCCTCGCGGTGGGTGCAGTCGTGCACTCCGACCCCACTATGTGCACACTCCTGGAGAGTGAGCTCGGTCCCACTGCACCGCACCTGGTCCAGTTGGATCAGACCAATCCCACGGCCAAAGAATCCTCCCTGGGTTGCAACAGCACCTGTACAGGGGACCAAGGACCAACAGTGACTACGGGTGGGATTGGGGGGAGGAGCAATTATCATCTCAAGCAGTGCTAGTGTAAGGTTCACCTTCACTGGTGAAGTTCAGCTGTCTGCAGACCACGGCTGCATCGTTTGTACCCCACTCATCATCACACACTGTTCCCCACTGGTTGTTGAAGCAGATCTCCACCCTCCCCTCATTGGACACAGTACCACCAACTAGTCGCACTGCTCCTTGTGGACAGGTTTCGGTGGGGTCTGCGGGAGGGGTTAACCACATGTCTGACCAACTTAGAAGTTAATTGCTGTTTCAAATTTTATTTTACAGTGCCCTCCCCTCCCCCCTCCTTCCTCCCTCCTCTCCTTTACATTCCCACCTCCCTTTCCTTCCCTCCCTCACCTCCCTCCCCCCACCTCCCTCCCCTTCCTCTCCCTCCCTCCTCCTCACCTCTGCAGATAACCCCAGCATCGTTAGCATGGTTACAGAAGAGACTGAACAGTCCAAATGACGGGAGGGGGCAGTCCACCAGGCTGGACTCTGACCCGTTGCAGTTTAGCTGGCTGAGCAAGATCGGACCCACCCCACCACCAAATGCAGAACGACCAACAGCACCTGCACCTGTTGGTGTACGAGACAACTTGTGTGAGTCCTCATGACAACTCATGACAACTCGTGTGACAACTCATGACCCTCGTGCTATCTCATGTGACAACTCATGACAATTCAAGCATCCATGTATGAATACTTCGATCACCAATCTGTTCACCTCGTGGGTCAAATCCCAGCTGTCTACAGACCACCTGTGCATCCCGGGTATTCCAGAAGCTGTCAGCACAGACTGTCCCCCACTGTCCCCCCAGGCAAAACTCCACCCTCCCCTGAAGCTCACTTGCACCCCCCACTAGTCGCACATCACCATTCCGACAGGGGGATTCGGGATCTGCAGGGGGAGTGGGTGTATGGATGTGTGTGTATAAGGATATCGTGAGTCCACTCAGTCCCAAGAAGAAAGCAACTGGTTCCAGTCTTGTGCAGGCAGAGCAGAAGATGCCTGCGTAGGGATGGGCCACTCCCACATAATCTATGGTCTACATATGCCCACGTTCAGTCCACTTCAACCGGCACGTACCACATTTTGGAGGGCCCTCACAGCAATCCATGATCCAGAGAGCCTTGCATGGAAATATTACTATTACGTATATTGCTGCCACAATGAGGAAGGGGGCGTCCATGATTTGTGTGAGTGCATACAGCTCACCACTGGCTAGCCACTTACTTGGGCAAAACACGCCTGCGTCCTCAGTGGGACGGCAGTTGTGATCTCCGGGGTCCTGCCCACGGCATGCCAGCAAGGTAGCCTCAGTCCCAGTACACCTCACATTGTCCAGGTAGATCAGCCCACTGCCAGGCCCAAAGTTGGCATTGCGGATACCATATGCAGAACCTGGTGAGTGTGTGTGTATGTGAGTGGTGGTGGAGGGGGGGAGTGAGGTGAGAGGGGGAGGGGGGAAAGTAAGAAGTTGGGACCAACAGCTACATCCAGAGTAGCATCTCCCCACCATTCTGTGTGTATCCCAGTTGCCTGCAAACCACAGCTGCATCCTTCGCATCCCAGCCATCATCGCACACAGAGCCCCAGCGGCCGTGCAGACACACCTCCACCCTTCCCTCAAACTCATTGGCCCCATCCATCAGACGGATGTCCCCAGAAGTACAGTTGGCATTCTCCACTGAAGGAAGATCATGTGATTCTCAATCAGCCACACACTGATGCACACACCCACACATGCACATACGTGGACAGATAATGCCAGCATCCTCGGAGTGGCTACAAACTGGGGTGGAGTCATAGGAACAGTTCACAAGCCGGCTCTCATTCCCTGTGCAAGCCACATCGTCCAGGAGGATGGTCCCCTGCCCCCGGCCAAAGAATGCCCCCCGCAAAGCAACAGCATCTGTAGATTCAGTGCAGAATACAGGTCAGTTTTGTGGATAATAATGTGTATGTTGCATACTGGCAGTACAGGAATTATAATAGGAGACATTGTCCACGTACAGTCCGTCCTGAATCCCAGCTGTCGGCACGCCACTGCTGCATCAGTGCTGTCCCAGAAGTCATCACACACAGTCCCCGCCCAGATATTGTTCTGGCAGACCTCCAGTGTTCCTTCATTGTCTGCTGCCCCGCCCACCAATCGAATATCTCCATCATAGCAAGGGGGAGCTGGAAGGGAGGAAGAAGGAAGATACATGTACTATGGGGGAGCTATAGGTGGAAATAGGAAAGAGCAGAGAGGGAAGGGGGAAGAGAACTTCTATCTCACTTCAGAATGAGCCACTTGTTTAGCTACTCTGAGGACAATGTCCAGTCAGTTCTCACTGACTGGAGGTGAGTTGCCTAATTAACCAACCTTTACAGATCACACCAGCGTCTTCACTGTGGAAGCAGAATGTCCCAGGTCCAGTACTCCTACACTCCAGCAGGCTGCTCTCTGAGCTGTTGCATTGCAGGTTGGCAAGATAGATAGTGCCCTGTCCTGCTCCAAACCCAGCACGACTCACTGCAACTGCCTCTGTGTAAGAGGAGGTCATGTGACAGACTTGTGACGTCATTCAGCAGTCTTCGCTATTAAAAGCACAATTACAAATTCTAACATCATTTCCATGTTCATGATAAGAAAACTAAACAAGTGTGGACGTTTCCTTATATGTACATGTATGCATGAAGACTGCCATCTGTGCCAGTTTCATAAAGCGATTTCATCTACTGAGATTCTCTTTAGCACATTACTCAACAAAATCCTCCTGTTCATTTCATTCATTTTGTTGTGCAGTGGTACAAGGGAATGCATGTGGGCCAGGTGCTGATAACTTGCAGCATTGTTAACGGTTGCCAGGGAACATAAACCAGCCTCATCCTCACACTAGATAGTACCAGTGCAGGCACATGTAACCGGTGTGCATGTGTAGTGCATTCTAACCTTCTGTCCCGTAGCCAAGCTGGTTGCAGACCACTGCGGCATCGTCTCTGCCCCAGAGGTCATCACACACGGTCCCCCACTCCCCATTGATGCAGATCTCCACTCTCCCCTCATTGATCACACTACCCCCTGCCAGCCTCACCTCTCCTGTTTGACATGGCCAGCTCGAGTTGGTTGCTGTGTGTGTGTGCATGAGTGTGTGTGTGTGCATGAGTGTGTGTGCGTGGGATGGTTACATGTATGTGTGACATGCAACATACACCAGTCAGACAGTTCACAGGCAGGTTGTCCAGGATTGTTGATGCCTCTAGACTGCCAATAGGTAGTGCACAGATAGCATACTAGACTACGTACTGGACTATACAATCAACCTCAACCTACAGTAGCCTACACCTGCAACTGTCCTTACAAATCCACACAAACTGCATATCCCCACCAATGCAGATGATTCCTGCGTCCTCGCTGTGGCCACAGTTGTGCACTCCGACCCCGCCATGTGCACACTCCTGGAGAGTGAGCTCAGTCCCACTGCACTCCACCTGGTCCAGGTGGATCAGACCAATCCCACGGCCAAAGAATGCCCTCTGGGTTGAAAGACCACCTGTTAGGCGACCAAGGAGCCAAAATATGACTGGATTAGGGAGGAGGTTGAGATCCTCATTTCAAGGAGGAATTCATTCACTGCTGGTTAGCATGTTTCTTGTATGATTTGGTCAGATCACAAATTCTCAAACGGAGAACTAGACTATATACATGTAAAATTTGCTTCAGAATCTGTAACGCTGTGCTTGAGGTGTATCACCTTCACTGGTGAAGTTCAGCTGTCTGCAGACCACGGCTGCATCATCTGAGTCCCAATCATCATCACACACTGTTCCCCACTGATTGTTAAGGCAGATCTCCACCCTCCCCTCGTAGGACAAAGTGCTCCCAACCAGTCGCACCTCCCCATGCTGACAGGTTGCTGTCGGATCTGTAGGAGAGATCTCATGTCAGACCATACACCATGTTGCATTGTGTGTACCTACACCCACCAATGCAGACGACTCCTGCGTCCTCGCGGTGGGTGCAGTCGTGCACTCCGACCCCACTATGTGCACACTCCTGGAGAGTGAGCTCGGTCCCACTGCACCGCACCTGGTCCAGTTGGATCAGACCAATCCCACGGCCAAAGTATCCTCTCTGGGTTGCAACAGCACCTGTACAGAGTACCAAGGACCAACAGTGACTACGGGTGGGATCGGGGATCGAGGAGCAATCATCGTTTCAAGAGGCAGTGTAAGGTTCACCTTCGCTGGTGAAGTTCAGCTGTCTGCAGACCACGGCTGCATCGTTTGTACCCCACTCATCATCACACACTGTTCCCCACTGGTTGTTGAAGCAGATCTCCACCCTCCCCTCATTGGACGCAGTACCACCAACTAGTCGCACTGCTCCTTGTGGACAGGTTTCGGTGGGGTCTGCGGGAGGGATTAACCATAATTATGTCTGACCAAGTTAATTACTTACGTAGTTTCGAACAGCCCCACTCCTCCCTCACTCTCCCCTTCCACCCTCCAGCCCCACTTTCTCTCGCATCTTCCTCCCCTCCTCCACCCTGCCTCCCCACCTCCCCCCCTCTATTCTTCCCTCCCTCCCCTTCCTATCCCACCCCTCCTCACCTCTGCAGATAACCCCAGCATCGTTATCATGGTTACAGAAGAGACTGAACAGTCCAAATGATGGGAGGGGGCAGTCCACCAGGCTGGACTCCGACCCATTGCAGTTTAGCTGGCTGAGGAAGATCGGACCCACCCCACCACCAAATGCAGAACGACCAACAGCACTCGCACCTGTTGGTGCAAAAACAACTTAATTCCACGCATGCAAAAGAAACTCCTGTGACAACTCGTCTCATGACACTAGTCTCATGCCCAGACGTCCATGCCCACTGGCAGAGAACGTCCATGCCCACTGGCAGAGAACGTCTGGTAGCTTGAGTTACATTTCTTTCACAGAGGTGTGTCCAGCAAAGATGTACATTGATTGCTCTAAGAATGAGGGAAATTTGAAGAGAAACGCTCCTTCCGGACTATTTGCAAAGCAGTCAATGCTGCTCACTAACCCCAAAGTAAGGCTGTTAACAAAAGGGCGTCTTGGTTAATAATTCCTTACTGCTGTAAACCATCCTTTTCGAAGTTGTAGAAGGCTGGAGGTTATTGCACGCTGTGGGAGTCGTAAAATAACTCCTCCTTACAAGCTCAAGCTGTTTTTGACTCTTCGATTGTTTGGTGATGTAACCCACACAATTACGTGTGCACTCGAGGATTCATTGGCCATCCTACATGACAAAGGTGTTAGTGACAAGTCAAACCACCAGACGTTATCCACCTGGGGGTGTGGATGGCAGGGAACGAGACTAATATGACTCCTCATGACACCCCATGACTCCATGATAACTGTACAAGTATATATTATACACACATGCATCCATGCATGAATACTTTGATCACCAATCTGTTCACCTCGTGGGTCAAATCCCAGCTGTCTACAGACCACCTGTGCATCCCGGGTATTCCAGTAGACATCAGCACAGACTGTCCCCCACTGTCCCCCCAGACAAAACTCCGCCCTCCCCTGAAGCTCACTTGCACCCCCCACTAGACGCACATCACCATTCCGACAGGGGGATTCAGGATCTGCAGGGGGAGTGGGTGTATGGAGGTGTGTGCAAGGATGTGATCAAGTCGATCCATTCTACACAAAGTCAGTAGTTACATGTATGTACAGGCAGACAATATTCCTACAAAGGGATGGACCACTCCCACATGTCAAACTTAGTCTTAGTCTCATACCAAATGGCCACAAATCATAAAAGTCTCATTTACATGTTGAATACAGGAAGCATGGACCTTTAATGCTGGGGTCGACCCCCTGTGATTCCCCAGAGGGGGTCGACCCCCTGTGATTCCCCAGAGGGATAACAACAAGTATGGCTACGAGGGACTGCAGTCTAGTCCGGAACCAACAGCATAGCATCCTCTCAGAGCTTCCCTTACTCCATGTATGGAATAGCACTGACAACGCAATGAAGAGGAAGAAGTATTCCTGCTGCATTGTGGGCCTAGAACAAGGGACCTCTAGTTCACTGCAACCAGCGCATACCATAATTTGATGAACCCGACTTCCATGATCCAGAGTGAACTTGATTGAGGGTGGCTTGTGTGGAAATGCTAATGTTTCAATATTGCTGCCCAAATGAGGAAGGGGACGTCCAACTTCCACTATGATTAATTTTGTGTGAGTCCATACAGCCAACCGAGTGACTCACTTGGGCAAAACACGCCTGCGTCCTCAGTGGGACGGCAGTTGTGATCTCCGGGGTCCTGCCCACGGCATGCCAGCAAGGTAGCCTCAGTCCCAGTACACCTCACATTGTCCAGGTAGATCAGCCCACTGCCAGGCCCAAAGTTGGCATTGCGGATACCATATGCAGAACCTGGTGAGTGTGTGTGTATGTGAGTGGTGGTGGAGGGGGGGAGTGAGGTGAGAGGGGGAGGGGGGAAAGTAAGAAGTTGGGACCAACAGCTACATCCAGAGTAGCATCTCCCCACCATTCTGTGTGTATCCCAGTTGCCTGCAAACCACAGCTGCATCCTTCGCATCCCAGTCATCATCGCACACAGAGCCCCAGCGGCCGTGCAGACACACCTCCACCCTTCCCTCAAACTCATTAGCCCCATCCATCAGACGGATGTCCCCATAAGTACAGTTGGCATTCTCCGCTGAAGGAAGATCATGTGATTCTCAATCAGCTACACACTGATGCACACACCCACACAGCACATACGTGGACAGATAATGCCAGCATCCTCGTAGTGGCTACAGAATGGTGTGGAGTCATAGGAACAGTTCACAAGTCGGCTCTCATTCCCTGTGCAAGCCACATCGTCCAGGAGGATGCTCCCCTGCCCCTGGCCAAAGAATGCCCCCCGCACAGCAACAGCATCTGCAGAATACAGGTCAAATGCGGGGATAATTTGCAAGCGTTGTGCGGAGAATGCTGCATACTGACGATACCAGAGAACTTATACAGAACATTCTCCACATACTGTCCGTCCTGAATCCCAGCTGTCGGCACGCCACTGCTGCATCAGTGCTGTCCCAGAAGTCATCACACACAGTCCCTGCCCAGATATTGTTCTGGCAGACCTCGAGTGTTCCTTCATTGTCTGCTGTCCCACCCACCAAACGAATATCTCCGTCATAGCATGGGGGAGCTGGGAAGAGAAGGAAGGAAGGAAGGCAGATACATGTACTGTTATCATAATTATCATGTTACGTTCTCCTCGGAATGTGGGTACAGAAATCTGACAAGAATTTGGAACACAACCTCCAGCTGTTCGTCCCACCTACCTTTACAGATGACACCAGCATCTTCACCGTGGAAGCAGAAATACCCAGGTCCACTGCTCCTACACTCCAGCAGGCTGCTCTCTGAGCTGTTGCATCGAAGGTTGGCAAGATAGATAGTGCCCTGTCCTGCTCCAAACCCAGCACGACTCACTGCAACTACCTCTGTGTAAGGAGGTCATGTGACAGTCTTGTGGCATACATGTGATCAAAATGTGAATGAAGTACTGGTCATGTGAAAGTCATGTGACTACAACACTAATGATATGTTGGTGTCAGAATTGTCCCAATATTACGTAAGTATCATACTGCTGTGATCATTCTAACCTTCTGTCCCGTAGCCGAGCTGATTGCAGACCACCGTGGCATCGTTTCTGTCCCAGAGGTCATCACACACGGTCCCCCACTCCCCATTGATGCAGATCTCCACTCTCCCCTCATTGATCACACTACCCCCTGCCAGCCTCACCTCTCCTGTTTGACATGACCAGCTTGAGTTGGTTGCTGTGTGTGTGTGTGTGTGTGTGTGTGTGTAGTTTCGTGTGAGTGATGGTTAGGTGTGTGTGACTGTGTGTGTGTGGGTATGACTGGCATGCTCAAATGAAATGCTCTCTCTCCACGTGCATCAGATAACTGATGGGTCAGTGCCAGTGGGGTCAGTAAAGGGGACCAGGAAGGACTAGGTAGCTGTCTGGTGGCACCAAGGGTCCAATGTTTACACAGGTGGGCAAGATACTAGTCTTGGCAGCAGACAGATCAGGGACGTCTGCCCCAAGTTTACACACTGTGACCCAGGGCATGTATTCCACGTGACTGGAGCCCTACCTCTGCAGCAGTGCAGCCACAGGCATGCAATGGGCCTTGTGCCACTCCATTCACACTTGAAGGTATATGCAGAACAGCCCCCTTACATGTACATTCCAGCATATAACCACTACATGTACATCTGTAATGAGTTGTGTTGCACCGATGATCAGATTGGCTATCAGATATCGGCCAGTATCGGCTATCGGCAATGTTACAAAAAATATATATTTTTGCGAATGCCGCTAAACACGAAGATTTATCTCACAAAATAATCTATGAATACTGATAAATCATGGTAATAAACATGTGTACTATAATGTACTGCACAAGTCATGGGTCTGTTGTTGTTTTGCTGCTTTCAACGATAGACTTCCAGCCTGACTCAAGACGGAAATACCTTCTCAAAGTATCGCTCAAGTGAACGGAGGGGTTCAAGATGCAGGAGCAGCACGTTGAGCAAACAGTGCGATCCAAAGGAGTGGACCAGAATAAGCACGTATGTACTTACAATTGTCATGGGTCCGCAGCAGCTCAAATTTTCCCGAAGAAGCTGGGTTGGCATGTTAGTGAAAGAGCGGCAAGTACAGCAAGGTCAGAGTCATTTAAAAAATCGCCTCGATCAGTGCAGTTCGTGAAATTTATCAACGTGTCACACGAACGATTTTCAACACCAATATACAGTGTATTACTAATGGTAACAAAATGTAATGAGAAAAATTATTCCCTGAAAGGTTGAAAAATTGGATGAAGTTGTATTTTGCTATCTGCATATTTGAAATCAAATATCGTTATCAGAATATCAGCTGATCAGGACATGAAGCCAAGGTGCAGGAATGTTAACTCTCACCAGGAGATGGGTACATCACTGTATCTAACCAAATTATGCTACATACATGTGTCTGACCAGACAAAGACAACATGAAGCCATCCCTCAGAACCCTTGAAGGGCCCTTGAGAACTCCACCACCCTCTGAATTTTCATGTATGTTTCACCATGCCAAGTGGTTGCTACTTGAGGCAAGTGGCTAGTGGCTTCAGGGGTTGGTCCAACCTCTTACTCCAAGTGCTATCTTTTGGCCCTTAAGTTAACACTGAGGAACTTGCCTGGAGACAGGTATATGGCTGGATTTATCCCATCCTCGATCTATCCCTCTCTTTCTGTCCCCTCCCTGATACCCACTCCTCCCTCTCTCTCTCTATCACCACTCCCCCCTCTCTCCCTATCCCTCTCCGTCCTTTGACCTCCCCACCTGGGCAGATGACGCCTGCATCCCCAAAGTGTGAGCAGTCATGTATGCCGGCGTCCTGGCTGAGACACTGCAGGATGGAGGTCTCTGTGCCATTACACGATACCTCATCCAGAAAAATGGGTCCGCGGGATTGCGATGAAAAGTAGTTGGCATGTGTTGACAGTGCTCCTGGGGACAGGGAGAGGGAAGGGGAGAGGGAGGGAGGGAGGGAAGGAGGGAGGGAGGGAGGGAGGGAGGGAGGGAGGGAGGGAAGGAGGGAGGGAGGGAGGGAGGGAGGGAGGGAGGGAGGGAGGGAGGGAGGGAGGGAGGGAGGGGAAGAACTGGTGAGGTGTGTGTTTTCAGATGGAGTGCAGGAGTATGTAGAATCAAACATTTTCTTCTCAATGGGACACAGGTCAAGTTAGCTGGGATTACTGGTTATACTGGAATTTTAGAAAAATAATAGTATCATGCTGTACTGTCGTAGCTGCTGCACCAACCACAATCCCCTCACCATTAAGACCTATCTGGTACACCACGCATGCACACCATGCAGTGACACCATGTACCTTCTGATGCATTCACAAGTATCCTGCACACTGTCTGGGCATCAAAGGTGTCCCATCTGTCGTGGCAGATTGTACCCCACTGTCCACTGAAGCACACTTCCACGTTGCCCTCGTAGGGAACTGACCCACCCACCAAACGGAGAGCTCCATTCTGGCACACCTGTGAGGCATTCTCAGCTGTGCAGGGGACAAGAGGAGGGGCGTAATGGGAGAAGAGAAGGCATACACTATCTCCTCCAGAGAGACACTCACAAGAGCAGAGCACAGAGGCATCCTCGAAGTGGAAGCAGAAGCTGGGGTCCCTCAGGTGGGTGCAGCTGGTGAGGGAAGACTCATTCCCCAGACATTGCACATTGTCCAGGAAGATGCGTCGGGTTCCTGGGCCAAAGAATGACCGCGGCAATGCAATAGCACCTGTGTGAGTGCGTATGTGCAGGTGTGTGTACGTGAATGTGTTGCCAGTATGTCATCACCATCCCCGTTAATGGGGCCCAGAACCTGGATGAAACCTCCTCTGCACTGATCAGGAAATGCAGCATTCCTGGGTTATCAAAGACGCTACCGACTACAAGATCCAGCTCACCCTCAGCGCTGAACCCTAGCTGCCTACACACCACCATGGCATCCCTGTTGTCCCAGAGATCATCACAGACAGTCCCAAACTGTTGGTTGAAACAAATCTCCACTCTTCCTGCTGAGGGGCTGGACCCATCAACCAGACGTACTTCACCATCAGAACAGGTAGTCCCCACTGAAAGGAGGGCACAAACAAATGATATCCAATGGATGCATGTACCAAATATAAAATGTGGGATCTGCCATAAGCCCATACTACCATCCCAGCCCATACTACCATCCCAGCCCATACTGCTGTTCCCAGCCCATACTGCTGTTCCCAGCCCATACTACCATCCCAGCCCATACTACCATCCCAGCCCATACTGCTGTTCCCAGCCCATACTACCATCCCAGCCCATACTACCATCCCAGCCCATACTGCTGTTCCCAGCCCATACTGCTGTTCCCAGCCCATACTACCATCCCAGCCCATACTACCATCCCAGCCCATACTGCTGTTCCCAGCCCATACTACCATCCCAGCCCATACTGCTGTTCCCAGCCCATACTGCTGTCCCCAGCCCATACTGCTGTTCCCAGCCCATACTGCTGTTCCCAGCCCATACTGCTGTTCCCAGCCCATACTGCTGTTCCCAGCCCATACTACCATCCCAGCCCATACTGCTGTTCCCAGCCCATACTGCTGTTCCCAGCCCATACTGCTGTTCCCAGCCCATACTACCATCCCAGCCCATACTGCTGTTCCCAGCCCATACTGCTGTTCCCAGCCCATACTACCATCCCAGCCCATACTGCTGTTCCCAGCCCATACTGCTGTTCCCAGCCCATACTACCATCCCAGCCCATACTGCTGTTCCCAGCCCATACTGCTGTTCCCAGCCCATACTACCATCCCAGCCCATACTGCTGTTCCTAGCCCATACTGGCTTGTCTTCAAACCATACTGATGTCTCCAAGCCATGTTTCACATGTTGTAGATGTAGATGTACATACTTGAGCAGATGACACTGGCATCCTGTGCATGTGTGCACGTGCTGGCTCTCTTGTGGATACAGTCTGTGATCCTCTGCTCCCTTCCCTGGCAGAAGAATCCATCCAGGTGGATAGCACCAGATCCACGGCCGAAATATGCCCCTTTCAGTGAAACAGAATCTGCACAGAATGCAACAATGAATGTACACGCGCACAGCAGCAATGAGTCATACAACATTTGACCGCCTCAAAGCTGAGAGGGAAGGAGGGGGGGGGGGGGGGGGGGGGGGGGGGGGGGGGGGAAGAGCGACAAATGTATGACCAATTCAAAGAACTCGTGCAATCGTGGCAGAACACTAGCACGTGAGCTGTCTGCAACTAAGCTGCTTCCTAGTTCAATTCGAATCAACCACAGTTCGGTCAAAGTCTGGTAATCGGTGGAGTCCAACAATCAGCTGTTCACTCTAATGGTATTGTATGAATACTATATACACAATGTACCCCTAAGAGAATAATTTATACCGTAGTCTCTCGAAAATACGCCCATGGGTGATGAATTTAGAATCTGCTCAAAGAGGGGGATGCACTCATGTCCAAGTCTGCCATCAGAATCCATTGTACACAGGTGGGAATCCCACTGTACCATGGGACAGGTGAACTGTCCATGGGAATCCACATGTACCTGGGTCCACTATATACCACTGTCACCATACCATGTAGGACAGGTGGGACTGAATCCCAGGTACCACCTGGGCCCACCACATCCCACCTGTCCGTCCTATCCCACTGTACCATGTAGGACAGGTGGGACTGTCCAATGGAATCCCAGGTACCACCTGGGCCCACCATATCCCACCTGTCCGTCCTATCCCACTGTACCATGTAGGACAGGTGGGACTGTCCAATGGAATCCCAGGTACCACCTGGGCCCACCATATCCCACCTGTCCGTCCTATCCCACTGTACCATGTAGGACAGGTGGGACTGTCCAATGGAATCCCAGGTACCACTTCATCCCGTCAAATCGTACTGTCCCACTACCTGAGGATCGGTGGAATAAATTTACTGTCCCACATGAGTCCATAATGAGGTTACTTACCAACATGTAGCTATAGGGTTAACAATGATGTCTATAGATCAAGAGACTTCTACAGGTACTAGGTACATGAGCCAATGAACACCAAATACATCATTACATGAAGTCAGCACGTTTGAGTTTTTCAATTTCCCTAGTGTTATGGAGCTCACAGATGTACAATATGAAGACGAACGTGTGGTGATCCATTTTTTTGGTCATCTTACTGTAACGAGATAACCATGAGAAAACCTGCTCACAGACCTCAGTTTCAACCTATGGGAATTAATAATTAAATTGTGTGATCAAGGGGCAACCGCACTCCTGGTAGCCGTTGCAACGCCGGCTGTGACTCTCCAACTAAACGCACATGCCACGTGGCAACCACGGTACGCTCAGTCGATCGCTAGCAATGGCGGCCAAAGGGAAGACACGAAGTTATTACAGCACTTACAACTTTGCCAGCACGGTCAGTTTTGGCACGTAAGCATCAGTGAACGACAGCGATCACGGCCGTGTGGTCAGAATTTTTGTGTGCCTTTCCCGAGGGCTGTACTGCCACCGGAAGTCGAAGAGAGCGCTCGAGCAATGGTGGCCAACGGCGAGACAAAAGCGTTCATATCTCTACCACCAAGGTGAGTTTCAGCACAATTATTTTGATTTTGTGTCACTGTATCATAGCGATCACGACGGTGTGTAATAATCAATCACATGTAATACCAACAGGTGTATCCCAGGACAGTATGGCCATACAAAGTTAATTTCCGGTATCTGGTCAAAGTATACATGAAAAAGTAGGCATGGCACACAGGTTTATATTTCATTTATTTATTGTAGCGACAAGTACAACGGTGAACTGCAAGGCACCCTTTGTCAGGATCCACATCCTGCAACCCCTAAGCGCCTTAAGGTGGCGGGCAAGCAATGATTACGTGCGCGTGACCGCGCAATAATTGGAGGCGTGGTTCGAGTTCCGAATCACCGCTCTCGAGCGCTCCAGTATGCTGTGCCACCTTTCTTCTTCCAAGGCTGTTGGGCATCCATTGACAGCGTGTCTAGTTGAGCGCTACGTTATACGTACTTCGTACAGTGACAACGCCAGCAGCAAATATCGGCGAAATACAGCACTGTTTTTTCTGTACGTCTCAAAAAAAAGAAAAATTTTCTTTGCTTTTTTTTTTATTTCCTTTTTTTATTTTATGAAAAATGTGAAGACGGTCGATGAAAAAATGAAAAGTGGTGATATAAAGCAAAGGTGTAAAAGAGAAGTCACAAAATACATCAGTTAGTTCTGCTGTAGGCTGGCCTCGGCAGTCACCAGGTCAACTGGTGAAAGTTTCACAGCATGGCCCATGCTGTGATATTTCACCATGGTGACTGCCGAGGCCAGCCTACAGCAGAACTAACTGATGTATTTTGTGACTTCTCTTTTACACCTTTGCTTTATATCACCACTTTTCATTTTTTCATCGACCGTCTTCACATTTTTCATAAAAATAAAAAAAAAGACTTGTCGCGAAAAAGGGGGGTGGGCGTATTTTCGAGGGTGGGCGTATTTTCGAGAGACTACGGTACTTCAAAATTGCCAGTCCTGCCAGCCTAGCTACATGAAATGTACCTAGTTCAGGAACTGTAACCTCCTCTTAACCTCCCTTAATTAGAATGCACCATGATTGGCCACTAAGGTTTCAGGTCATGTAGTTATTGTGCAGAGAGGTCTTACAGTGGTTTGTAATCATTTGATCACAGACAGAAAGATGACACACTAAATGGCTGACATTAACTCACGACAGACGCACCAGTTAAGCCGAGCGCCAGCTGCCTGCACACAACTGTAGCATCAAGGTCAGTCCAGAAGTTGTCACACACTGTCCCCCACACTCCATCGAGGCACAGCTCCACCCTACCCTGGAACTCGTTGGCTCCTCCCACCAGACGAATATCTCCGTTCACACATGAGCGACCAGGGACTGGAGAGGTGTAAGAGTGTTCTGCTGTTTACTAGCAGGATTGGATATGTTTGAATGCCTTCCAGGTATGAAAGAAGGCAACAAGAAGTTCCAGGATCATTATACTTTCAATAATTTGCAGTGCACATTACACCTCCGCTTTCATGCTACCTAGGGAATCTATACGTTAACCAGAGAGTGAAAATTTGTTATCAACACTCTCTTTTACTTTTCGGTTGGTGTAGTTTCCCCAGCACACGTGAGTGAGATAACTCCAAGGTCAATCGATAGATAACAGACCACCAGATGATACACAACTTTTGTCATTCTGATTGTCATCTAAATCACAAAACTTGTGTCACACTGCTGTCACATGTCACACTACCTATGGCATGCAGCCAGACAGTCTGAGGCTTGGACTATCAGGCTCAAAACAAGTGATGACTTCACCCAGCAGTGTGAGATTAGGTAAATTCAATTTAATTACCACCCTCAACTGCATATTATGCATGAACAGAAGATGAACCTCAGCGTGAAAAACTAACTGCTTCAAGCTCCAACTTGAAGACCACGTTTAAGCGTGAATATACTGACACCCTCCTGAGTGATCACACGATCGACCTCTCACCCTGGCATATCACACCGGCATCCTCCTCGTGGCGACAGTTGTGTATACCAATGGTGCTCTGCCCTTGGAAACACTGTATGAGTGAACTGTCATTCTCTGGGGAACATGAAGTATCGTCCAGGAAAATGGGACCCGTGCCCCCTCCATAGTAGGCTCCCCCAAGTGCAACAGCGTCTGGGAGACAGGAGATGTGGGGGGGGGGGGGGGGGTTAGGGAGGAGGAGGGGTGGAGTAGAAGAGGGATGAGGGGCAGAAAGTGCATGGTTGGAGAAAGGAGAGAGAAGCTAAATTGTGGGCATATCTGCATTGAATCTATCCTACATGATATAACTCTCTGGCAGGTCACTAACTGTTTAGGATCAGAGCTACTACCAAATAAGTGCGTAATGGCTCTTTGTGGGCATGTGATGTCATCCCACATGGCAAACCCACTTTCCTACCCACAGTTACCAGTTCCTGCTCTCTGTGGTACAACAGTGTCTCCAGTTACTAGCATGCATAGGGCTCCATTCCTGGAGGAGCAAGGTGCACCTGTCATCCTGTAGACACTGCGCTGACCGCTGACCACCGTGGGCACTGCGCTGACCACATGGGCATTGCATTGACCTTCTGCATCTTTTTTCTGCCCACATGAGCACACAAGTAACAAACACATACACAACGGGCAGCTGGGCTAATGTACATGGTCAGGCTGGGACATGATCATCTGAAGGTACATCAGTCCTAACTCACAATATGATCGAGTGTGTAGGACATTCGGACGTTACTGCTGTCACTAACAGGTGAAGTGCTCGTGTACACTACTGCAGGATGACTAACTTTCTGAGGAGTAGTTCAGCTGTCTGCAGACCACAGCCGCGTCATTAGCATTCCACGAGTCATCACAAACTGTTCCCCAGCGTCCATTGAAGCACACCTCCACTCTCCCTTCATGAGGACCACTGCCGTTGACCAGGCGAATATCACCATTGACACAGCTGGCATTTTCAGCTACAGACGTGTGTCAGTGCATACAACAACACTCACTGTGACAGTGTAAACACACACTCAACCATACATGTCAAAACAAGGAGATCCTCTTGCATGGCACCCACTTTAATGACAGCCCCAAGTGTCAGGCAGCCCCACCTCCATATTACATGGTTATCTGCCATCCCCGCCGCCTCATTGTGACAGTTACGTTATCACAGAGCTATGGCTAGAGCTTCACTCCCTCAGATGCTCACCTTTCACCCCAACACATCACTCATCTCCCCCTCACACCCTCACCCCAACCATCACTCATCTCCCCCTCACACCCTCACCCCAACACATCACTCATCTCCCCACCGCAGCACATCACTCATCTCCCCCTCATCACACTCACCGCAGCACATCATTCATCTCCCCCTCACAGCAGCACATCACTCATCTCCCCCCCCACTCCCTCACCCTGGCATATCACCCATCTCTCCCTCACACCCTCACACCCTCACATCACTCTCTCTCTCTCTCTCCCTCACACCCTCACATCACTCTCCCTCATACCCTCACTCTGGTACATCACGATCTCTCACACCCTCACCTTGGCACAACAGGCTTATGTCCTCCTCGTGGAAGCAGTTGCTGGTGCCAAGGCCGAGGTGTGAGCACTCCAGCAGTGAGGTTTCATTGCCGACACACTCCACATCGTCCAGGAAGATGATGCCCACTCCGTCCCCAAAGTAGGAGGAGTGCAGGCCCACTGAATCTACAGGCAGGGGACAAGACATCATTACCGCTCCGTGGCACACATCGGACAAGTAGAGTGGCAGTGCTTGCATCCGATGTATGTGTACTATTAGTAAGCTGAGGGGGAGGTCCGAGTGAGGACAGTGTTTGCATCCGATCAGATGATGTATGTACATGCACTATTAGCAAGCTGAGCAGAGGGAGGGCATCATTACAAGAACAGATTGCTTGAAATCTAGAAGAGGTGCACAAAACATTAGTGACCTCATTCTCATATTACAGCTTATCTCTCATACTGTATTAGTATTCTGAGAGTGTGTGATCCACCAATACCAGGTTGCAATCCCAGCATTGCAATATAATGCTGCAGCTGCAGTCGGAGTCTTATACACATAATGTACAGATGACCCATATGTATCTTACCGTTGGATGGGAATCCAAGTAGCCTGCATGCAAGGGTGGCATCACCACTGTCGAATTCATCATCACAGACGGTGCCCCAGTGGTTGGCATAGCAGACCTCCAGCCGCCCCTCGTTGGGAGTGTCTCCACCTACCAACCGGAGCTGACCCTCTGTGCACGTGTTGTTGGGATCTGTTAGGGTTGGTGCGTGCGTGCGTACGTGTGTGTGTGTGTGTGTGTGTGTGTGTGTGTGTGTGTGTGTGTGTGTGTGTGTGTGTGTATGTGCACATGCATGTTTGTATATAGATGCGTATAGGACATGCTTATGTGTAGGCATGTCAGCCACATGTGTATCACAGGGTGGGAGAACTTGAGAGGCCTGAGAAATCACACTGTTATCAGGATAGTCAAGGCAACACAAAAGATGAACAGGGAATCCTTGACAAGTAATTGTCAATGGGTATATGAAAAGAGGAACTGGTCTTACTACACTCACCTGCACAGATAACACCAACATCCTCCAGATGGCTGCACCTGTGCTGGTTCACACCACTGTGGGGACACTGTGAAAGGTTGTCCTCTGACCCCTGGCAGCCCACGTTGGACAGCAGGATGAGTCCCTGCCCTCTACCAAAGTCAGCATAGCCGACTGCAATGGAGTCTAGCAAGAGGGAGGGGGTGGGAGGGAGGAACAGAGGGAGGGGGTGGGAGGGAGGAACGGAGGGAGGAACGGAGGGAGGGACAGTTGATAGAGAGGGAGGGTATACACAGTGTACATACAAGAATTCATGTCTTTGTGCTCATTACTGTATTGGTGTTCAAAGTAGTACATACCGTTCCTCTGGTACCCCAATTCCGAGCAGACAACGCGTGCTTCCCCGGTACCCCACCCATCGTGGCAGATTGTCCCCCAGTGACTGTTGTAACACACTTCCACCCTCCCCTCAGACGGGATGCGGCCATTGACCAGACGAACATCTCCATTCTCACATGTTGCATTGGGTCCTGAGAGGAGCAGTGTCAGTGCTAATCATCTGTGTACCGTGTGAGCACACATGACAATGGCTGTGCACTAGAGGGCAGACTGACAACTTACGAGGGCAGAGCACTCCAGCATCGTCAAAGTGTGAGCAGAAGAGGGCCGGGAAAGAAAAGATACGACGACAGGAGGTGAGGCTACCCTCGGTGCCGTTGCACTCCAGTCCCCCCTGTACGGTGAAGGTCCCAACGCCCAGACCAAAGTCACCACCACTAATGGCAATGGCATCTGCGTCTGCATCATGTGGAATGGAAGGAGACACTTGCAATTGGCATGTGTGGGAGAGTAGTGAGACGCGGAATGGAGACATCACACTCACCAGTACTCCCAAACTGGAGCTGATTGCACACAACAGTGGCTTCGTTGGTGCCCCATGTACCATCATCACACACTGTACCAAAGTTGTTATTGATGCACACTTCCACCCTCCCCTCGTAGGGGGAGGACCCTCCCACAAGCCTCACATCGCCATCACTGCAGGCAAACCCCAAGGCTGGGAAAGGGAAAATCAGAGTCAGCAGAATCATAAGACAGTTACCACCTAGTCTCATTGCTGGCCAACAGCACAGAGCCAGACTAGAGCCATGCAAGCTTTAAAGACAATGGATATTCATCACTGGAGGTACTTGAGGTAATCCACCAGCTGTGTTTGCTGTGAGCAGCAGCTGAGCAGCAGCTGAAGCCAGGTGGTGTGAGTAACGTCAATGGCTTCCTAAGAAGGATCTTGACAAGGGTTCCTTAGTAGCAAAGTTTCGCAACCCGAGATTTCAGCAAAAAAGGTCCATCACAATTATTGTGGAACTGAAGCAACTTTGCTATCACGTGCACTCATTTACAACTTTTTTTTTCATGTGCTGTATTCAATGTGTATTGTATTACGTACGTTCACAGATCACGCCAGCATCCTCAAAGTGTGAGCAGTCATGCACCCCAATGCCAGCTGTGGGGCAGTTGAGCAGGGTCCGCTCCTCCCCAGTGCACTCCACACTGTCCAGCAAGATGACACCAGTGCCCCTGGGAAAGGTCGCTCCGCCAGCTGCCCGGGATCCATTCGGGGAAAACCCCAGTTGTCTGCAGACTACCCTGGCATCTGCTGACCCCCACAGGTCATCACACACGGTACCCCATCGTTCATTGTAACACAGCTCGACTCTGCCCTCCAGCTCGCTGCGACCGCCCACCAGCCTCAATGATCCATTAGTACACGGGGTAGCAGTTACTGTAGGAGCACACATTTGTGTGTGCCAGAAAGAGAAGTGGTGGCAGTGTACCGATCAGACACATACCTGTGTACATGCACAGAGCTTACAATTAGGGCAGGTGCAGGTATTATGAAACGGTACCAATTATAGGTTTCGTACTTTACTAGAATTTATAGACATCGTCACTTTGCCTGAACATGTCCTTTATGGTTCGATATGGTGCAAAACATTTGGTATTCCTGATATGGCAAGTACATGTACTGGTATATAAAATTGTGATGGGTAGTTCTGATTGTCCTCCTAATAAAAAAATGCACTGCCAAAATACCAACAAGAATGTTTGCATGGAAATGGTTCTAGCAGAATCTGCTATGCTGGTAGGATGTAGCTACCTAGCCAAACAATGAAACATAGCAAAACTTGGGTGTCTCATAATACATACCCTGCCTCATAATTGCCTCACTAATGTATGTGATAAACATGTAGCAGTACAGAGAAAACACCGAGACTTCACCTACAAGGGAATATTAGTACAGTGTAGCCTCGTTCCCAGGCCCTGCCCAGCTTTTTGCTGCGACGAAAAGCTAGGTGGGTCCTGGGAACGATAATGTATTATGTTGTAAAATCTGTACTGTAGTACAATCACATCCTGGTGATAGCTTGTTGGAGATTTTGTGTCTCATATTAGAGACGGCTACCTTATACAAGTACAATGTACAATACAGTGGCATAGGAAGTAGTCTACAGTAGGTGCACCATGCAAGATCAACTGGTAAATGGATATGGGACCTTGTAGACTTATACAGTTCATAAGTTGCATGATAATGGAAGTTTGAAAAAGCTAATGGTGCACCAGCTCTCGGAGCACCTGTGGTGGAGCACCCATGGTTCCTACCGCACTGCAATAAGCCAACAAAGTTCTGCTATTGGCACTCAGAGATATGGATCTTCTTACTATCAACCACCATGTTTGCTTTAGAGCATGAGAATTGCACTAATTTAATGGGTAAAGTGTCTGCAGTGCAGGGGTAAACTACTGCCAAATGTCTTTCATCCATGGCTGCATTTATCATGCACCTTGAAACCTTTTATACTCAATTTACACCAAGTCTGCAAATTTACAATACATGCAGTAGTCCACCTACACTTAGCCTCCGCGTGGCCAGTGGGAAGGAGGCCAACTCTGTGCGTTAGCTAACACAATTTTCAACAAAATTAAATTATTGCAATGATTTAAACATTATCCAGATATGCAGTGGGCTATTTTCAAGTGGAACACAAACCAGTTGCTGTGCATGCAAACACATACACAACAGCTGCATGTATACATTCTCTACGGCACTATTTGTAGATAGCTACAGCAGGCGCCAGCAGAACAAATGCACAGCTAAATTATACACGACACACACAGTCAACAGTTGGGTCAGTGCTCACCTCCTTGGCCTTGGCCCCACGCAAGGCGGGAGCAGACAGCGAGTAGTACCACAGCAACCGCCTGCATTAACATGGCTGCTGTCGACTTGTCTTCAAGAGTTCTCACGGTAAATGCAGCTGCGCAGTGTGCGAAACCGCTTTTTGATGCGCTATTCTGATCACGTGTTACCATACGAAAAAAAGCGGGAAATTCGAATCCGTGGTGGGGCTGGACGCCAGTTGGTCTCGTTCCCAGCACTGCACTGAGGGGGTCTGGGCACGAGACTAGTATGGATACACTATGTGCAGTCATAGATAAGCTCTATTATCTATGGTGCAGTGTTGCATGGGCTCCCCCTGGCTTACTTACCAAGCAACACATGGCGGAAGGATAGCAGAGGGAGCTGCCAAAGAATTTCTCATTCGCCAGGCTAGTCCGACAGAGGCAACTACCGACAGCACTGAGTGAACCCTCCCTCAGGTTGGCCCATTGTCATTGGAAATTAGTTTGGTTCCCAGACCCTTCTTGGGTACGGGTGGGGCGGGCGGCCCCACCCACCCTGGAAATGAAACACAGAAGGGTCTGAGAACCGAACTAATTGGAAATGAGGCTCTAGCAGAGGAAACCCAAACTTAATGTTATTACAAGCAAAAACGGATAAACCTAAGTAAGGTAGACTATATGCATACGGGTGCTCTCCCTACATGTATATGCAAACACAAAATTACAGTTACATGATGATAAGGGGTAAACAGTTTATTTATTTTATTTTTTTCTATAAACATTTTGCAACAATGCAAGGGTACATGAATAACATGATAATGCACACAGACAGAAGCCCAATTATCTATGATCTAAGAAATAGGTATAGTTGAGGTATTTAATGTGTGACATAATACAGTCTGTTTAAAAGAATCCAATGACTGACAGTTTTGTACAGATGGGGGTAAGCTGTTCCATAGGGCAATTGTATCCGGAATAAAATTAGGCATTTGAGCGTGTTACTGGTCTTTCAAGGGCTAGTGTACTGGTGTTTCTGAGGAGTCTGGCCTGGCTCCGCGGCACAATAGGTACAACCGGGAAGGTAAGCTGTCCATTTACAACTTTATAAAGGAGGCACAGTTTCAGATAGCGTCTTCTGCAGGCAAGAGTAGGCAGGTTGCATGACTGAAGCAAAGACTCATATCCAGAACTCCAGCTTTTAGTGCACACTTAAGTGCGAACTTCTGCACTCTCTCCAGGGAGCTGATAAGTCCCCGTTGATGGGGGTCCCATACAGGTACAGCGTATTCCAGATGTGGTCGGATGTAGGCCAGATAAAGTTGCAAGAGTGATGAAGAATTTGCAGATGGATAGAATTTTCGGTATAGAACCCACTTGATGCCTTGCTTTTTTACATACTTCACTGACTTGCATAGACCAGTTTAAGGACGAAGTGAGCCATACTCCAAGGTATCTGTAGGAGTGCACCCTCTCCAAACATGTTTGTTTTACAAACCAAGATCTAAGCGAATGTAAGGTGGTACTAGCCTCGTTCCCAGTCCCACGCCCAGCTTTTCATCGCTTGCAGTACAGTAAAGCACTTTACCGTACTGCAAGTGACGAAAAGCTGGGCGTGGGACTGGGAACGAGGCTAAGGTGGTACAGTTACGGACATTAGAAAATGAATATCTGAAGCAGTTGGCTATAGAAGAGAATTTAGAATAGAATTTTATTTTTAAGTCCTGTCGCAATGACAGCAGGCCAAGTTTGGCCCATAGGACCACACAAAGTACAACAAAAAAAAAATTTAACAGTTGATGGTCAGTTACTAATAGAGTTGATGGCCATGGTAGAGTTGGAACGGGATTAGGGTTAGAGGTGGGACCTGCTTTCTTTATGTTTTTCTTTTCTTTATATGTATGGGTGCTCTCCCTACATGTATATGCAAACAAAAATTACAGTAACATGATGATAAGGGGTAAACAGTATTACAAACCAAGATCTAAGTGAACGTAAGGTGGTACAGTTATGGACATTAGACTCAAAACACGAATTTGAAAATGAATATCTGAAGCAGTTGACTCCAGAAGGAGCACAGTTTAGAAGCCATGCAAGTGTGTGGGCATTCTGGAGGTGGTGCACTTATAATTATGCATTTTTAGTAAGGAATATTTCACTTTAGTAACTAATACTAAAACTAGAATGACAGCTGAATTAGTCTGTTAAATAAATAAACTTATATAATCACCCTAAAAACTAAAAGTGCGTAATCCTTTCGAGATTCATTTGTACCAAACTGATTAAAACTGAACTATTATCCAAGTGCTGCATGAACTCTGTGTATAAGGTATGGTGGGTGCATTCTGTGGGTATAGAGCGAGTGGATGGTGAGCTATATGTTGTGAACATTACTGAACATTTTAGCCCTATAGGGCTAAAATGTTCAGTAATGTTCACAACATAAGGTGTGTGCGCATAGGTCACAGAAAGTTAGAAACCTCCTAGGCCTGTTTATAACGGTTTCAATGCTACTAGTACTTCCCCCCCAAATTCCCAGCGAACATACAAGTGTATGTCTCCGTGCCAAGATCCTTCTACCGTGGTCTGTGGATAACATCCACGGGAGTGCATGTGAACGCACTGTGCCAGCACTGCAAGGTGACTAACCTTGCCATGGAATGGGTATAGGATGCTTGGTCCCCACAATTACGAGCACAATGCATTTCAAAGTGTGACTTATTGTCAAATGACAATGTATGACACTAGCTGCAAAATATTGCACTTGCAGCAAACTTCACTGCTTCAGTTCATTCCCAGCATGTGCCATGTGGACTTTGTTCAGTACGATGACGGCCAAAACAGAGTGAATTCCTGCATGCAGCAACAGTGGAATGGTTAAAACCAGACCCGGGCAACTATTATGAGCAGTTGAAGGATAGCCTTGTGATGACAATAGTATTTTTGAGCTGAGAAGGGCCGGCAACCAGAGTGAGCTAACAATTAACTCGTGCTTTGGGTGGTAGGGTACACATGGGCCCACTAGCTGACTGGTTTCACGTGTCCAGTGATTTGACCTCCTGATTGTATTCCCTGCCCCCCAACCTATATACTGACACTGCATATTGCTACTCATCCAGAGACTATACTGGAGTCAGGCCTGTATTGGTGTATCCTTCACTTTGGTAAACTAGCCAGTGCTACGTCATCTTGTGCATGATGCCATCCAATTCCTTAATCCATACCCAACTATATACGTGGTCCACGTCATACAACCATGCATACAAATTGATCCACAGCATCAGTAATCTTGAACTGCTGCGGTTATAAGTCTTGTAGTTTGAGAATGTTCCTCTTCTCAAGGTCCTCCATCTCCTTCAGCACGTACGCCACGTTGTACCTCAGTTCATGGAACTGGCTCACCGCCACCTATCAGCAGACATGATAGCAGTTGTTACTCACACAACGTAAAGCATGCCAGTGTCCTGCAAGCGTGATCTGCAGCTGTGACCTCCCATGCACACACACCTCAAACGTCTTGATGCTGCCATCAGACAGTGTCATCTCCATGAGAATTGAGGGCTCAAGCACTCTGTGTAATGAGCTAGTGGTGGGAGGGGGGAGGGAGGGGGCGGGAGTAGGGAGTGGGAAGGGGCAGGAGGAGGGGGGAGGGGAGGGGGAAAGAATTAGGGGAAACGTTTGATACCTTAGGCACTCTATAACCCCAATATAATTATTCTTCTTGCAATCAGTTGCTCATATGGTGACACAAGCCTAGAAAGTGGCTTGGCAGTGTGCTTTCAAGTGCTTGCTAGCCATGCCATTATAAACGAGTGACACAATGATGAGTCCCCGGAGGGCGACACGTGATTGTTTTTCATAGAAGTTTCTAATGTGTGCATGTCAATGGAGGATTGACCCACAAACTGTCAGTATGAGCTAACTCCAGTTGCCTGTGTAACAGTCTCTTTGAAAATGAAAGTGAATGTGATTTAATCTTCTGCTGTTGGGTACTGTACGCCCATTAATATTTCCAATTCTGCGTCAAATTCCAAGTTTCAAATTGCCTGATTCACGTATTAGACTGAGGAGTTACCTGTTAGAGATGGTGACATCGACCCTCCATCTGAAGGTTTCCAGCTGAGGCAGTCTCACTCTCTGCTCCACCACGCTGCGCTCCAGTCGTGACCTCCTGGGGGGAGGAAATACGTGATCAAAGATGTTAGTACAACTAGGCCAAGGTGTCCGACGATCAGCTGACCACAGCAACAGTCAAATAGAGGGCTTCATTGTCCATCTTAGACTAGCTGGAAGGGCAAGCCAGTTATTTATTGTCCATGTAGTGACAATGACAAACATCCCAAATCAAGTTCCACAGTAAGAATATCCATGGGGATGTCCCCATAATCGATTACATCATAAACAAGGTAGGTGCCTACCTTGGTCCTGATATAGCACTGCTTAAGTCCGCAATCATTTCAGCTGGCATCCTGTATTGCAGTAGAAGAGGTTTCAATGCACAATACCTCGGATCCAGGTAAGCATTAGGGCACGTCTCGCATGGCCCAGATTCCACACCACAGGAAGGAGTCTGGGACATAATTATGGCTCATCACTCGGAAATTTAATCCGGTCATGACATTAGCAACAGCACAGGTAAGACTTGAGACCTTACTGCACCTACGCTTTCAATTTTGGTTGTGTTCAAGCTCATAACTCAAGCCTGCTCAGTTCACTTCACACGCTTCAAGTTCACTCTCCACTGAATTTGAATCTTCTCGTTAATCACATAGCATGTGACTGATCACATAGCATGTGACTGATCACATAGCATGTGAATGATCACATAGCGTGACTGAATACTGCACTGTGATTGGTTTGCACTCCATGGTGTGGGCGACAAACTGCTCTATGCCGCGTCTCGGACACCTCTCCATGCAGAATGGGGTCTGGCTATGTGGGATTAGGGCTAGTCAGGAAATTTTTCCTATTCGTGTGGGCAGGTAGTAGGTACGGGCTGAGGTCGAGTTATTTCTCCAGGTTATTTGCTAGAATGGGACAGCAGGAGAGTACAAACTCACTTGATCTGCTTCAGGTCTTCCTTCACTATCTGCACAGTGGAAAACACACCATGTCAGGATGGGTAATCTATACACCCTCAGGATGTTCACAAGGTATTTGTAGGTCAAGACCCAAGAGACCGTAGACTTCCTCTCTCTCTCTCTCTCTACAGGCTGGCATATGATAGGAGGACACTCACTAGACCACTGAGGGCTAAGCCCCTGTTGGTACAGCAACACAGCCATTGAAGGCTGGGAGAGACTAAACCCAACCTCTATGGACAGCTCAAGGCTGGTGCAGGTAGACCTAGCCATTGAAGACTGGGTGCCCTCCCTCTGTAGACTACGTATTGCTGGCTTCAGGTTGGTACAGCAACCTAACTATTGAAGGCTGTGTGAGACTAACTCCCTCCCTCTACGGGGTTTCAAGCTAGTACTAGACCCTAACCACACAAGCTAGTCAGGAACTAATCCCCTCCCTCCATTGACATACTGCTGGTTTAAGGCTGGGCTGCTTTAGTGCTGCTGTGAGGATGGTGTGTATGCCAGCGAAGATGGCTCGGACTGTCTCCTGAGGACACTTCTCACTGTGCAGGGCAGTCAGTGACTCCTCCTCCCCCAGCCCTGTCTCAAGGTAGTGCACTACAGCTGTGTAGAGGAGAGAGCCATTTTATTTTGTCCCGTGCAATAAGTGCTGTACTTTGGCCATGACTAGGTCAATGTTCCTTCTCTTCAGTAAACGTAGCAGTTTCATAGATCCAACTGCTGATTTAAACTGTTCAAATCGGATGTGACCCCTGTATACAGTGGAAAGGCTTTACCACAGTGTCCTATGTACTTTTAAATTTCACTGGACCACCAGTGGTCTCATCGCACAGTCCCTGGCAGTTTAGAGACAGTCACGAGAGTCACAGATTGTGACTGTAACCACACCATGAAGCCAGGTTTCGAAGAGAGAGGAGGGTCTAGAGACATGACAGTTTCACGAGTGAGTGAACCGCTTTGATCGTGGGTGAGTATGAGTTAGTTAGTATTGTCTGAAGCTACCAATACCACTACTCATACGTAGGGCTAAGGTTAATGTGAATGGAAAATGGTGGTGGTGCTTGGGGGGGGGGGGGGAACATACATTTCAATATCTTCTTGAAGGTGGCTGGGTCAATCGTCTTAGATAACTGGACCAGCTTCTTGACTTCAGGTGGCAGCCGGATGCCGAAGAAAGGTGTTCTGTCTGCGGCAAAGCCACCGCCTCCATGGGCCATGACCTGGACGACAGACATGATAATCGACTCGACTGTTATTCTTTGTTCAGCCACGCCCCCTATACTGCGCATGCGTATAAATACCGATCTACTCAGGCTTGATGCACTACTGCAAGTTCAGTTTTCGCATCAACTTGTGACGGCTAGCTATGTTTTCTAGGATAGCTTTGCTGACCGCAGCATTTGTCTGCTGCACTTTCGCACAACGTAAGTGCAAACGTACTGTGCAAAGCGAATCAGTGTGTTCCATGCGGTGTGGATCATGGAACGGACAAGCTGTTCAATCATTGCTAAAACAATGCATTAACTTAAACTCTCTGCAGGGTGCACTCCTGATGGGCAGTTAAGGCTCGTGGGGGGCGACAACAATCTGCAGGGGAGGGTGGAGATCTGCATCAGCGAAGAGTGGGGAACTGTGTGTGATGACTTATGGGACAGCAACTCCGCCACCGTGGTCTGCAGGCAACTTGGTTTTGCCACCAACGGTGAGTAAACCTTGCTGCACAGATTAGATTAGACCATCACTGGCCACAAAAACAAATACGTTTATGCAGCAGCAACCACTATTAATGCAGCTAGGTGACCTGCGGATAGGTAAAGAGATCAACTTGGCTGATGGATTCTGCACTGCAGGTAACAGCAAGGATCCACACTACAAAGCAGTTCGTAACTTCTGGGGTTTAATGAGCACTTTGAGCCGCACAGAACAGAACCAGCTCAATATAGTATAGTGAAGTGAATCAGTTTGTGATATCTAATCTGCTGGATCAGAGGAACAGTTTGGCGCCAGCTAACTAATCCATCAGACACGACAAGGGTGGGTACATTCATGGACTGTATTTAACAACTTTGCATACATTCCGTGGAGGGTTGTGGACAGCTGCTAGACGTGTACAGCTGTTACTGCTGTCACAGTTGGGCCTGATCAAGCATCCTAGACGTCGGAATTCCATGGTAGTGTAATGTAGCTTGCTTGCTGCTTCATTTGGCAATCGTGTCCCTCACCTACCACACATACCCGTAGGAGCCATTCCGATTGTCCGGGCACGGTTTGGACCAGGCACTGGTCCTATCTACCTTGACAACGTCGTGTGCACTGGGAGGGAGCGTGAGCTCCTGGATTGTCTTCACTTGGGAGTCGGGAACAACAACTGCCAGCACACAGAGGATGCTGGGGTGTTCTGCCAGCGTAAGCCGGGGGAGGGGATCCCTCCTATCCTATACTGGTTAGCCTTGTTCCCAGGCCATTCCCACCACCAGTATTTGATCGCTTGCAGTATTGCATACTGCAAGCATATTGCATACTGCAAGCGATCAAATACTGGTGGTGGGAATGGAACAAGGCTAATACTTGTAGTATTAAAAGAGACATGAATTCTGAGCTGTTGCAAGCTTAAAACCAGTCGCCACGTTCCATAGGAATACATGAAGATGGTTTAGCATCCATGTGAACATGGAACAACTCATCTACTGTGCTAGCGGAGTCAGAAACGGGACTAGTTTGTGTCAATAGTGTCAGAATCAGCTACCAGAAATGGGACTCATGGTCGTGTGAGGTATAAAGGTGGTGGAGATTAGAGAACACAAGACATCCCCCACAAGAACAAAATGCAAGAAGTATGTGTGCGTGTTGGTGGGGGCTGAAATTGGCATCCGTGCTATGAGGCAACGTACGGCCCGCCCAGCAACCTTACACCCGGCTAGCTCCATTGATGCTCTCAGTACTCATGGCTCTGTTTAGACTCCCACTGTGCACCAACAGTCCCCCCGTCAGACGTACACATGTTTTCAAGGTTAAATGGATGTAGCCTAAAGTGGGTGCTTTCAATTCACACACTGGTACAGTTTCACTCCTAGTGGGGACCTTGAAGATCAGTGAACAAACACCGTTAACACATGCTGCGAGACCTAACACTCCCTAATAAGTGGGTGTCATTTCCTATGTCGTGGGACCCAGTACAGTGTAGACAATATATACTGCATAATGGCACCATATCTATATGCAAAATATGCTGATCACATCCTCGTCTGTTTTCCTGTCTGCTATAGGAATCTTGATTTTGAAAAGTGTGAGGCCACTGCTATTATTGTAGAACACACCAGCAGAGGTGTGAGAGATGATCCGTAGCCTCGTTCCCAGGGCACGCGGAACAAGGCTAGGTTCTCAGCTAGTGTTTACATACCATTGCAACCAGAACTCATTCCAGGACCAAACCCATCTATCTCTATGCAAGCAGTCCATCTTTTTGTCCAATCATGGACCTGCGTCCTGACTTTCAAGTCCACACATGAATCCCTTGGATAATAGCAAGAACCTTAAAGGTGTCTGTCCTGATTAGCAAGGTGTCTGTCCTGATCAGCAAGTGTCTGTCCTGATCAGCAAGTGTCTGTCCTGATTAGCAAGGTGTCTGTCCTGATCAGCAAGTGTCTGTCCTGATCAGCAAGTGTCTGTCCTGATCAGCAAGGTGTCTGTCCTGATCAGCAAGTGTCTGTCCTGATCAGCAAGTGTCTGTCCTGATCAGCAAGGTGTCTGTCCTAGCTGATTAGCAAGTGTCTGTCCTGATCAGCAAGGTGTCTGTCCTGATCAGCAAGTGTCTGTTCTGATCAGCAAGTGTCTGTCCTGCATGATCAGCATTCCTCATCTCTGAGAGATAATGTTTGGACTTCGTCTGGTGTGCTGAATAAACAACATTCAGAGTTGTTTATCAATAAAACCTGTCCTTCATAGATAGTTACCGTCATGATCAGTTGCCAGTCTTCCTGTGCCGTTGAAGGACATTTAGTTAGCACACGTTGTTAGTACAGAACTTAGTGCAAACATTTAGTGGCTGGGATTGCTTTGAAGTTGAGAGAGATAAGGATGTTTGTGCAACGCCCTCACACTAAACCAGTATAGTGTGGAACATCCAGTAGCTGTATTCTTCACAGACAAACAAGCATGAAATTATCCCTTGAGGACAAACGCTGGATGTAACGTTGTCTGTTAACTTAACATATAACCTCAAGCAGTCTACCTGTGTACTATATTAGACATCACACGACGTCTGGTTGTGTAGCAGTTGAAGAACATGGTGTGTCAAACAGCAGTTATGTTATCACCCTACCTGTTCCTGAAGCCGAGTAAGATAAGTGATTGTTGGAAATATAATTATTTTCATTGTTGGCAGTATGAATTTTTTTAGGTCCTAAGGGCTTGGTAGTACCATAGTGTGGATGTCTGTACTATAATTATTATAGATCTATAATATTATGGTCCAATGTATATATTATTTTCTACCCTTCCAGCGGTGAGCTTCTCCTGTGAGGACGGTGAAGTTAGGCTGGTGGACGGTGAGTCGAACAATGAGGGGAGGGTGGAGGTGTGTCTGAACAACCAGTTTGGGACCGTCTGTGATGACTTCTGGGACAACAGTGACGCCACGGTGGTGTGCGGGCAGCTGGGTTTTCCCAGGGAAAGTATGTTGACAGCTAGTTGACGTTGCTAGACAACATGAGTGCTCATTTTCCAGTGAAAACACTCTTGGTGAACACACCCACAATATACCAACACACCCACACACACACACACCCACACACCCCAAACCACACACTCACTTCCCAGATGCCATTGCCCTGAGCCGAGCACTGTATGGGCCTGGTATTGGCAACATCTACTTTGATGATGTTGATTGCAGCGGGTCCGAGGACAACATCACCTCCTGCTCCCACAGGGGGGTTGGTGTTAGCAACTGTGGGCACGCGGAGGACGCATCTGTTCTGTGCAAACGTGAGCCTCAAGGATAGATAATGAGTATGCCTGAAGATTACCATAGTGTAATCGAAACGTTGCGAATAAAATTTGTTGCAAACTACCGTCATCGTCCAAGATCTAGAATATTGTGGAGCATGATAACATGACACTCAAGGATTATAACAACTTACACGCTTTGCAATTCTCGATCTACCTTACTGCCCATTGACTCTCAGAATCTCCGCCTTATAGCTCCACATCGTTGTCTGCCATAGCACAACTTCCTGCAAGGGGCTATTAAATGAATTGCTGAATGGAGAGGTTAAGGTTATACTGAAAGTCAATAGTGTACGGTGACTGATCCTAGCTCCAGCCATTTTGTCTCCCTCTGCAGCCACCGAAGGTACACCAGCCTGCTCTGATGGGAACATTCGACTGGCCAATGGGAGGTATCGGTCCGAGGGGAGGGTGGAAATCTGCTTCAACGGGAGGTGGGGGACGGTGTGTGACGACCTCTGGGGAAGGGAGGAAGCACAGGTGGTCTGCAGACAGCAGGGGTATCGCAGTGGAGGTGATGTCCACCTGTTTGTCTGTCTGCCTGTCCATCTGTTCATCTGTCTGTCCACATGACCATCTGTTTATCTGTCCGCCTGTCCGCCTGTCCACCTGATCACCTGTCCGTCGTCTGTCTGTCTGTCTACAGGTGCAGTCGGGTTACTTGCAAGCAGCTTTGGCCGAGGGGAGGGCCCAATCTTCCTGGACAACATGATGTGTACGGGGAATGAGACGTTGCTCAGTAGTTGTCCCAACAGTGGGAGAGTGGCGTTGCACAACTGCGGCCATGCAGAGGATGCTTCTGTTGTGTGCCCCGGTGAGGGTGTGTGGTGGGTGTGGGAGGAAGGGAAGGGAAGGAGGGAGGAGTGATCATGATATTTACATCCAAACACACATACTAAGACCCAGCCGTCAGATGCACCAACGGCACCATAAGGCTTGTGGGCGGTGAGGTGGTGAATGAGGGGAGGGTGGAGGTATGCTTCAACAACCACTGGGGAACTGTGTGTGACGACTTCTGGGATAGCAGAGACGCTGCCGTGGTCTGCAGGCAGCTGGGGCATCCCGCTGGTACGTAATTTGTCTACAGTTGGTACACTGAATACACACACACACATATGCACAAACAGACGTGGGCCGTTGGAAATCAAGTACGTCTGATCTGTCACATCAGTCCCCTTTGACCTGGAGTGAGCATGTTATTTGCATTCATATAAGTGCTCTCCACTGTTTTCTCCATCCCTCGTCCCTCCCTCGCTCCCAACCCTCCCTCCCTTCCTCCCTCCCTCCCTCCCTCCCTCCCTCCCTCCCTCCCTCCCTCCCTCCCTCCCTCCCTCCCTCCCTCCCTCCCTCCCTCCCTCCCTCCTTCCCTCCTTCCCTCCCTCCATCCCTCCCTTCCTCCCTTAATTCCTCCCTCCACAGGACATTCAGTGGCACTGCCCCGAGCATTCTATGGTATTGGGAGGGGAATCATTTGGTTTGACAATGTGGAGTGCACAGGCAATGAGACGGCTCTAAACAGTTGTGTGCATAGTGGGATTGGCGTAGCCAACAACTGCTTCCACTTTGAGGATGCAAATGCCCTCTGTCCAGGTACACGGGATTGGAGGGGATACATAGCAGCTAAGTAGATTCCACATAGAGAGTGCTTAAGATTGACCCCCCCCCCCCCCCCCCCCCCCCCCCACTCACACACACAGTCTTTGAACAAGAGGCAGTGTGTTTCAATGGAGACTTGAGGCTGATGAATGGGACAGTGGTGAACGAAGGCAGAGTAGAGATGTGCTTCAACGGTCGCTGGGGGACCATTTGCGATGACCTCTGGGATGGCAGGGACGCTGCCGTGGTCTGTGGACAGCTGGGCTTCCCCAGCAACGGTGGGCCACATGCTCTCATTTGCAGACTATAGTGGACACTAAGCTTATTGTATACATGGCATGTACCACGTTTGAACATCTTGTACTCCTTTACTTGTGCACCACAGGCTCTCTGTCTGCAACCAATGCATTCTTTGCACAGGGGACTGGGCCGATCCTCCTGGACAACGTGCGGTGTGTTGGCAATGAGAGCTCTCTGCTGGATTGTGCGAGTGTTAATGAACTCGGAATACACAACTGTGGCCATCAGGAGGATGCAGGGGTCATCTGCCCTGGTCAGTGAGCTCTGTGTGTCTTTTGTGTGTCAGTAAACTTAATTATTTGTGTATATTGCACCAAAACCTACTGCAGCGTTGGTCATGAGCCAGGTGTGTGAGAATGGAGAGCTTCGTCTGGCTGGCGGGTCGTCAGACCGACATGGTAGGCTGGAGCTGTGCATCAACAGCCGCTGGGGGACCGTGTGTGGGACTCAGTGGGACAACCGTGATGCTGCCGTGGCCTGCAGGAAGCTGGGGTTTGACCCACAGAAAACAAGTAAGGGGGGGGGGGGGGGGGGGGGGGGGGGGTGGAGCAGGAGGGCAAGTATGAGCGGGACAATGGATGATCTATAGTCTATGGTTTGGCCAGTGACGTCTGCAGGAGTGCCTGTCCCCACCAGTTGTCGTGATGTTGATGTGTCTGCTGTAATGTGCAGCCACTACAGATCACCACAGATCTAGAGTGGGGCCAAAACATACAACAGCTGCATGTTCTTTGTGCCACTGCATGCCACCACCACACACACACACACACACACACACACACACACACACACACACGTGCACATAGATGCCGTTGCAGTGAATGCAGCTGGATTTGGTCGTGGAGAAGGCCCCATCTACCTGAGCAATCTCGGTTGTGCTGGCAGTGAACCCGGCTTGCTGGAGTGCTCCAGCTCTGGCATAGGGATACAACGGACATGCTCACACGCCCAGGATGCCGGAGTCTTCTGCTCCGGTGAGCCACAGACTCCATGGAACTGAAGTAATTTGTGTGTCAGACCATGCAAGTACCATCTCCCCCCTCCCCCCATTCCAGTACTTCCATGCAAGTCAGGTGATGTCCGGCTTTCAGACGGTCTTGGCAACAGCAGCGGACGTGTGGAGGTGTGTGTGGGGGGACAGTGGGGGAGTGTCTGCAGTGATAACTTCAATGAGACTGAGGCAGCCAGCCTCTGTAAGCAGCTGGGCTTCCAGAGGATCGGTAAGTAGTAGTGGTATAATCCTTTAGCATCATGTTACCGTGCTCCGCAATATTCTTTAGAGTTGATTCTTGGACTTTGACGGTAGTTCGCAAACAAATTTTATTTTGCAACGTTTCGATCACCGTCTTGTGATCTTAAGCCTGAAGAAGATCACAAGACGGTGATCGAAACGTTGCAAAATAAAATTTCTTTGCGAACTACCGTCAAAGTCCAAGAATCAACTCTATAGAATACTAGTGGTATAATGGTGGTTTAGTTTTAACACAAGCAGACAGACAGACAAACAGATAGATAGATAGATAGAAAGACCTGCTACTTTTGGAACCAGCTCTGACAGGGTGTGTCCTAGTTGTAACTCAGATAGTGCTTGTGGCTCCCGTAGGTAGCATCTCAGGATTAAAGTGCATGCCTTCGATCGTTCTCTATCACTGAAGCTCATATTACAGATTGATGCATGTGGTGTGTTTGTCATAGTGTCGACTGGTACAGCTGGTTTCAGTGATTATTACCATGAGCTGCTGTTCACACTACTGTAGGAGCAAGTACAGCAAACGGGTTCTTTGGGCGTGGCAGTGGGCGTGTCTACTCCCTCCATTATGCCAACTGTAGTCTTGATACAGAACGCTGTTCTCCCGAGGCAGAGGAGGAGAATTGTGGCCCTCTCAATGATGCAGGAGTATTCTGCACTGGTACATAATGCATGTGTGTGGGGGGTAGTGGGGCATAGTGTACACAGTGTGTGTGTGTGTGTGTGTGGGGGGGGGGGGGGGGGGGGGGGTGCATGCGTTCATGACCAATAATCCAGATGATTAATGATATTGCAGGCTAAAGCACGTTGCTGCACGCATGCACACACACACGCTCACAACATGCACACCCACCTGCAGCTGAGGGAGTGACTTCCCTGTGTGCAGCTGGTGCTGTGAGGTTGAGAGGGGGAAGCAACAGCGGGGAGGGGAGGGTGGAGGTGTGCTTCAACAACACCTGGGGCACAGTCTGTGATGACTCATGGGATGACCAGAGTGCAAAGGTCGTGTGCCGACAACTTGGACTGTCTACTGAAGGTCAGTCTAACGATCTAGGTATCAGTTTGCTGTTTATCAACTGGAATCTAATTAGTGATACGGAGTCAGAAATATGTGTATCTAATTTGCATCATTGCCTCTCTTGCTTCTCCATTGATGCCTCCCTCCCCTCTTTGGATATCCCTTGCCATGTCCCTCCCCTCTCTCTCCCTTCACTCCTTCCCCCCTCTCCCTCTTCCCCCCTCTCTCTCCCTTCCCTCCTCTCTCTCTCTCCCTCCCTCCCAGGTGCCTCTGCAGCATTCTTTGGTGCAGGATCAGGTCCCATCCTCCTGGATGACGTGAAGTGTGGAGGGGAGGAGACCAACCTGCTTGGGTGTGGGATGAACAGGCTGGGGTTGCACAACTGTGAGCACAGTGAAGACGCCGGCGTCATGTGCATATGTGAGTGGGGTCGGTGAGTATAATGGGGGACGGCCCTGGCCTGCATGTACATGATTTGGCTGGAGGTTTCTGCTCCAGTGGGTTGGGGGAGGGGGAGGAAGGAGGGCCCGGGGCTGCATGTAGCTGGAGGTTTCTGCTCCAGTGGGTTGGGGGAAGGGGAGGAAGGAGGGCCCGGGGCTGCATGTATATTTGCTAACTTCACAGCAGCAGACTGTGACTGATGTGTCATGGACGTTCTCCCTCCTCCTCCCCCCCCCCCCCCCCCCATTCCAGTACTTCCATGCAAGTCAGGTGATGTCCGGCTTACAGACGGTCTTGGCAACAGCAGCGGACGTGTGGAGGTGTGTGTGGGGGGACAGTGGGGGAGTGTCTGCAGTGATAACTTCAATGAGGCTGAGGCAGCCAGCCTCTGTCAACAACTGGGCTTCCAGAGGATCGGTAAGTGCATTGCGTCCTGCTGGGTTTGGTTCTAACACAGACAGACAGACAGACAGACCGACAGATAGATAGATAAGTAGATAGATGAATAGATAGATAGATAGATAGATAGATAGATAAATAGATAGATAGACAGATAGATATGATAGACAAATAGATGGATACAGATCTAGAGATAAATTTGGAACAAGTACAGAAGCAATTGAGGGAACAGAAACATACAACAAGAGAACAACAATGCACAGACCCTAATTGAGATTACCATGCACGGTACACAACAAAACAAAACACAAAATGGTTTAACAAACTTCAAAATAATTTTGGCAGCTTGAACACAGCTGATCAATGATCTGCTTTTGGTGGATTGAGTGAACTCTGACACCTGGGAGTGTTTGGCTCCTTGAGACTCAAAGGCACGTGGATTCAGTATTAGGTTGGTTGAGATGGAGTTTGATGGCTCCTGGTGTTGAAGATTACTGAGTGTTTGTATCAAACTTGCTGACCAAATACAGGGGAGCATATATCCATGCAGAACGCTCCAGTGAGCTTCACACGTACAACATTATTTGTGATGTCTACATCTTAGTGTGTGCTGCAGAAGTTAACTGTCACAGTGCTCCCCTCAGCCATCTTGAGTGCTGGCGGTTCCCATGCAATGATTATCTCAGGATGAAAGCGTACATCTTGTTCCCAATCGATCACTGAAGCTCATGTAGCTCATTGATGCACGCGGTGTAGATGCAGACTATTTGTCATAGTGTCGACTGGTACAGCTGGTTTCAGTGATTATTATCATGAGCTGCTGTTCACACTACTGTAGGAGCAAGTACAGCAAACGGGTTCTTTGGGCGTGGCAGTGGGCGTGTCTACTCCCTCCATTATGCCAACTGTAGTCTTGATACAGAACGCTGTTCTCCCGAGGCAGAGGAGGAGGAGAATTGTGGCCCTCTCAATGACGCAGGAGTATTCTGCACTGGTACATAATGCATGTGTGTGGGGGGTAGTGGGGCATAGTGTACAGTGTGGGGGGTAGTGGGGCATAGTGTACACAGTGTGTGTGGGAGGGGGAGTGGGGCATAGTGTGCACAGTGTGTGTGGGAGGGGGAGTGGGGCATAGTGTGCACAGTGTGTGTGGGAGGGGGAGTGGGGCATAGTGTGCAGTGTGTGGGGGAGGGGGAGTGGGGCATAGTGTGCACAGTGTGTGTGGGAGGGGGAGTGGGGCATAGTGTGCACAGTGTGTGTGGGAGGGGGAGTGGGGCATAGTGTGCACAGTGTGTGGGGGAGGGGGAGTGGGGCATAGTGTGCACAGTGTGTGTGGGAGGGGGAGTGGGGCATAGTGTGCACAGTGTGTGGGGGAGGGGGAGTGGGGCATAGTGTGCACAGTGTGTGGGGGAGGGGGAGTGGGGCATAGTGTGCAGTGTGTGGGGGAGGGGGAGTGGGACATAGTGTGCACAGTGTGTGGGGGAGGGGGAGTGGGGCATAGTGTGCACAGTGTGTGGGGGAGGGGGAGTGGGGCATAGTGTGCACAGTGTGTGGGGGAGGGGGAGTGGGGCATAGTGTGCACAGTGTGTGGGGGAGGGGGAGTGGGGCATAGTGTGCACAGTGTGTGGGGGAGGGGGAGTGGGGCATAGTGTGCAGTGTGTGGGGGAGGGGGGGTGGGACATAGTGTGCACAGTGTGTGGGGGAGGGGGAGTGGGGCATAGTGTGCACAGTGTGTGGGGGAGGGGGAGTGGGGCATAGTGTGCACAGTGTGTGGGGGAGGGGGAGTGGGGCATAGTGTGCACAGTGTGTGTGGGAGGGGGAGTGGGGCATAGTGTGCACAGTGTGTGGGGGAGGGGGAGTGGGGCATAGTGTGCACAGTGTGTGGGGGAGGGGGAGTGGGGCATAGTGTGCACAGTGTGTGTGGGAGGGGGAGGGGGCATAGTGTGCACAGTGTGTGGGGGAGGGGGGCATAATGTGCACAGTGTGTGGGGGAGGGGGGCATTGTGTGCACAGTGTGTGTGGGAGGGGGGATGGGGCATAGTGTGCAGTGTGTGGGGGAGGGGGGCATAGTGTGCACAGTGTGTGTGGGAGGGGGAGTGGGGCATAGTGTGCACAGTGTGTGGGGGAGGGGGAGGGGGGCATAGTGTGCACAGTGTGTGTGGGAGGGGGAGTGGGGCATAGTGTGCAGTGTGTGTGGGAGGGGAGTGGGGCAGTGTGCACAGTGTGTGTGGGAGGGGGAGGGGGGCATAGTGTGCAGTGTGTGTGTGTGTGGGGGGGGGGGGGGGGGGGGGGGTGTGCATGTGTACATGACCCAATAATCCTGATGTTGCAGGCTAAAGCACATTGCTGCACGCATGCACCCACACACTCACAACATGCACACACACTCACCCGCAGCTGAGGGAGTGACTTCCCTGTGTGCAGCTGGTGCTGTGAGGTTGAGAGGGGGAAGCAACAGTGGAGAGGGGAGGGTGGAGGTGTGCTTCAACAACACCTGGGGCACAGTCTGTGATGATTCGTGGGATGACCAGAGTGCAAAGGTCGTGTGCCGACAACTAGGACTGTCTGCTGATGGTCAGTCTAGCGATCTAATTGTAAATCTTAGTGTACTATCTAGTTTCCATCATCCCCCTCTCTCAGAGTCTCCTTGATCCCTCCCTCCCTCCTCCCCTCTCTCCCTCCCTCCCTCCTCCCCTCTCTCCCTCCCCCCTCCCTCCCTCCTCCCCTCTCTCCCAGGTGCCTCTGCAGCATCCTTTGGTGCCGGATCAGGTCCCATCCTCCTGGATGACGTGAAGTGTGGAGGGGAGGAGGCCAACCTGCTCGGGTGTGGGATGAACAGGCTGGGGTTGCACAACTGTGAGCACAGTGAAGACGCCGGCGTCATGTGCAAACGTGAGCTACGTAGTGGGAGATATGGAGGGGAATGTACAGTCCTTCTATGGTACAGTTTTCATACATGCCTGTTATAATAACAGTTGAATCCATCAGCCCAATGACCTGGCTGGCCCAGTGCGACAGCAATCAGTTGTTATTGCATTAGGATGACCACCAGACACAGCAGTAGGTGTGCGCAACAACAGAACAATGCTTGCAGACTGCAGCCAATAATGCTGTATACTCCCAATGGAGACAATAGCAGCATAGGGCACCCAAGCAGCCTAAACAATCCTGTGGCTGGCTATGTCCTCCTCCCTCCATCCCATATCTCTTCATTCCTTCCCTCCCACAACACCAACCTCAGTCAGCCCCACCACCTTCTCTGCCACCCCCGCCAACTCTGGCCTCACCACTGAGCAGGCCATCCAGATCACCGTCCCCATCATTGTGGTCATCCTGGTGCTGGTGGTGGCCATTGTCATTACTGCAGTCATCATTGTGTACATGAAGTACAGGTGCGTGATACCACTACATTAAGATTTTAACCGTTTGTTTGTCTGTGTGTAACAGAAGTGGGATGTTCGCTGCAGTTGAATCAGACACAATCGGGGAGCAGCAGTAGAAGTGGACGCAATCGGGGAGCAGCAGCCGAAGCGGACACAATAAGGGCTCGAGCAGCAGCTCTGCACAGAGCTGTCCGGCACTGGATTACTCACGTAGGCGAACGAGGGGGAAGTAGCTGAGCGAGCAAAGCGAGCGGAGCTACTTGTATTGTATTATGTTTATGTTGAAGGGAGAGTGTGTACTGTGCTATAATACCAAATTGTTTATCTGAGTCACTGATACGACAACTGTTTCTTAACGGAAAGGTGACCTATCCTAACCTCAATCCCTCCTAAGGACCATCAAGCTGCCGGACCAGACTCCAATCGTCCCAACGGATGGAGCAGCAGAGCTGAAGTTCTCAGAAGAGCCAGACGACAACATGAAAACCCAGCTCACCCAACTCTGACAGCTCTCTCATGGGGACTTCGTTTTGTTAGAAATCAATTACTGTTGTTGTGTCCACATATAATTTGTTGTAAAGCTGGAAATGGTTGCTGCTGCCATGCAGTGAGATTGTCATTGTGTTGAGAATTTTTATACTGCAGTAACAAGTGTCACATTTTTATCCATTTTTTTTCCTATAACACTTTTTGCAACTGCAAGGGATGCACAACCAGTAGCGCAGGGCATGACCTCCTGAAGTATCACAAAAGCACCTAGCTGATAGGGATGAAACTCGTTTGCTATACCAAAACAGAGTATGCCTGCATGCACATGATCAACATTGTAGTTCCATTAAGTATGGTACTTACCTCAAGAGGTGCTATTAATTTGTGGTACATGTGCCGTATTACTTCTGAAAGAACAGGCCTAGAATTAAAGCCTCCCCCTGTAAAGTGGGGAAAAAAAGGAAAAAAAATAATAATAACAGCCTCCACAATGAAAAGAGAAATGAAAAAACGAAAGGAGAGAGAGAAGAGAAAAAAAAAAGGAAAAAAAAACAAACCTAGCAACACACCCACTCCTCCGTGACAGGTCGGACACCGAAGTGTAAGCCTCAGGAGCGCTGGATAGGCGTGTCTGGAATCACAGGAGGCTAACCTGCTTTCCACCAGACACCTTTAGCTTCGGTGGTCAGATGGGAACCGGCGTACTCATGCTGCTAGGCGGGGAAGTCAGGAACCGGTGTGTACGGAGTGGCCCAGACTCGTACTCGGTTATTGGGGAGGCGAACACTCAACCCCCAGGCTGTAAAGCAAGTGCTTAGCGAGTGTGCCATCCCGACATCCCGCCAAAACTTGTTACAAATTCAGTATTTCAACCTAGCAACCGGTAGCGCGCATGCGCGAGCTACCTTGACTTCCCGCCAAAATTTGAATTCTGAGATGACGCCAGACATGTTTTTTTTCTACTTACTTTGAGAGCTTTGGAAGGAGACTGAGGTCAGTATATCCGCCTTTGCATTGCGCACTAGGAGCATGAGGAGATTCTGCTTCCATTCAACTGGAACTTAATTCAACTGTGAATGGTAGGTAGGGCCTTACGTTTGAAGTCATGCATATAAACACAGCCAAAAACTGTCTTTCTGGGTGGCCCAGTGCAGGGTTTCTTTTGGGGGGGGCATTCGCCCCGCCTTAAATCTTTACTGCCCCCCCCCCCCCCCCCCCACCTTGAATGATACCCAAGAAGTATTATGTATGCAAAGCTATTCATGCTTCCCCCCCTTACCTCGCCACGCTACGATTCGCCCCCCCCCGGAACGATTTTCTAAAAGAAACACTGGTCCAGTGTCACTGGGCTAACCAGAAAGACAGTGTTTAGCATCTGAATGCCCAGCAGCTTCTAGTGGTTATGGATGTGGGAAGTAATTCTGGTTTGGCAGGAAGTAGCTATACATACATCACTTCTAAGCAATTATAGACACATGCACATTCAGGTGCCTGTAGAAGGCCAGAGATCGAAGCTAAGATGCATGCAGTGTTGTTTTAGTACAGCGAGTTTCCGTTCATGCATTCTGATGATTAGGGAAATGTCCAAGTCAGTTAACTAAAAGAAGAGGCTGTTTTGATTTTTGGTTCCGGGGGATGTTGACTTGTGGTTGAATGCTTCTGAACCCACTAGATGTTGAACTAGAGACCCCATGATGTAGTCCAACACCAGTTTGGCGTGGTTGACAAGTGTTGTTGACAACTGTTAGCGACTAAACAATTCTTTGTGAATGAATCTATTTGTGTCATCAACGCACCAAGAGTATTCTACCTGTACAAAAATTATAATTTCAAGTTCAAGTTCTGCTGCTAACCCAGCTAGGAACGTTCTACATCCACAACATACTGGAGGTGTGTTCCCATGGCAACAGCTTCACAACCATTCTCGGGGTCGCTAAGGTAGGCTTTGTTATCAGCGATGGAAAAGTGGGACTGTGTCCCGATTCCAATCATCCCATCGTGCTCACCAGACACTGGAATGGAACGGGCATCTCGCTTGTAGCGCATCAAGTTCACCGCAATGTTACCTGCAGGAGAGGGAGCCAAGGGGGACAATGTAAGAAAGGTATGCAGAAGTGATGCGACCAGCTATTACACCTGTGTAGCTGTCGAAGCCGCTTGCTTACCAGGGATACCACTGGTTCTGCGGATACGGTCTACTGCTCTCGTGAAGGTGTCACCATCATAGAGTGGGACTTTGACTGTGAAGTAGGGAACACACAGCTGAGGGTTCACCATGGTGACGGTCGTCCACGGCTGTGTGCATGTATATGTCATTATAAGGTGTGTGTGATTGTGTGCAGCTGAAAGAGATGAGAAGGTTGAGGGGGACGGGGAGACGGGAACAACAACCTTGTGAGCAGAGCTGCTGAAGACCGTCATGGGTTTACCAGGGACACACTCCTCACGGACCTTAGTGTCTGGTGCATCAGACACACTTTCAATCCAAATTTCCTTTAGCTGGTGTGTGTGTGCGTGTGCATGTGCGAGGTGTGTGTGTGTGTGTGTGCGTGTGTATATATGTACGTGTGAGGGTCGGTGCAGGGGTGAAGCAGTAACTGCTCCATGGATGTGTTAACTTGTTTCTCACACAGTCATCAGTATGATCAATATGATGTGGCGAATCTGTAAGCAGAACATAGCCACTACCATGGCAACTGCTGCAATATAATTTTAGTGCTGTGCACTGTACAACATACATTTGTAATCATACGAAGTTCAATAGTTACACATGTCATTAATAATCTCTTGGTAATCATGTAGCTAGTTATGAATTGATGCTTACGTCAAGTGAGCGGACAAGGTAACTGATGTTCCTCTCAAGAGTAGCCATCTCATCGAATGGGAGTGTGAGGTCGAGGGCCTCACGTCCCTTCTCCCCCAGTAGCTCCTACAACCAGGTATACATATCCTAACCACTAAACATCTAGAAGTTAACAGGTGCAATATGTTTTTGGCCATTTTGGGTTCACGACAGCAGGATGCACCTTTGTGTGCTGCACAAAAGGCATCAGCTTCTTCATGTAAGGCTTGACCTCGGGAATGGTCTTGAGAGCTTCAAGCACCTCCTTGTTGGGAGGGAAGGAATTATCTGCCTGTGGGTGGATGTGAGAGGGGAAGGAGATGGAGGAGAGAAAGGAGGGAGGGAGGAGAGATGAGGGAGGGAGGAGAGATGAGGGAGGGAGGAGAGATGAGGGAGGGAGATGGAAAGGAGGGAGGGAGGAGGAAAGATGAGGGAGGGAGATGGAAAGGAGGGAGGGAGGAGGAAAGGAGGGAGGAGAGACGGAGGGAGGAGAAAGGAGGGAGGAGAGAGGAGGGAGGGAGGAGAGAGGAAGGGAGGAGGAGGGAGGGGAGAGAGGGATGGAAACAGGAGGGAGAAAGGAGAAATACTTTTGTCCTGCGGCAAGTAGAAACATGATTAGGTGAACACACCTTACCAACCACACACCCTCACATCTTCACTACTCACACACAGGGTACTCGCTACCCTCACACCGTCACCACACACACACACCTCATTGTACAGTCCTCGGAGTGTGGTGAGGGTGAGCTGCTGCCACCGAGGGTACTCCTGTGCCACGTAGATCACCCCGTACTCTGGTCTCGCAAACTTCTCAGAGGGAGCAGACTTCTGAATGAGGAGAACAAGTCCTTGTGGCTACAAGAACATTTGCATCCTCTGACCAAGAATGTGTATGCAATATCACCACATGCATCAGCACAGACGGCTGTGCAGAGTGTATACGACAGAGTACTGTGGCCCCAAGTTCCCTATGCAGGACTGTGGCCCCATGTCCCCTGTGCTTGCCTTTTCCCTCATGTCTACCATCTTCTTGATGCGAACACGGAACTCATGTGACACTTGGGTGAGGTACTCCGACTCCTTGAGTAGCAAAGGGTCCACCGCTCCAGCCTCGGGCCACCGTGCATGCATGATGCTGGCAGACTGGGAGAGGGGGGACCAAGAGCAGGATGTGTCAAATTACAACTACTATAGACCCGTTGCAGTTACGTCACATTTTCCGTGGAATTTCCGTATACTAGAAGCCGCCATCTTGGTGTACCATTGGCTTTATATGCAGTATCGATCAAAACGTGGCCTGCATCACTGGTAAGCATTTAATAGCCTATGTAGCAATCACATTTCGTCCGATTCAACACATACTAGAAGCATTGTTGGTGCATGATTGTGTTTACCGAGATCGCCATAGAAGCTGCTATCTCCAAAAACGCTAGATAGCCGCCATGTTGGTGTCCATTTCCGTATTCTCGAATTGATGACGTCAGCTGCAATGGGTCTATACTCCAACACCTGGAAGTTGTCACGGCTTGTGTTGTTACCATGACGACAGTATTGTACCTTGGCTACAGCATTACCTTGCCGAGCAGGGACCAGATTTGCTCGCAGACATGAGGGCAGATGGGACACAGTAGGAGAGCTTGCACCTGAGGATATGAGTAGGACGTGTATTGCCAAACGTACCGTAACCTTGTCCGGATACTCCCTCCTCCTCCCCCACCCCCTCCCCACTGACCCACCTTACTCTCTCCTCCCCCACCCCCTCCCCACTGACCTGCCTTACTCCCTTCTCCTCCTCCCCCACCCCCTCCCCACTGACCCACCTTACTCCCTCCTCCTCCTCCCCCACCCCCTCCCCACTGACCCATCTTACTCCCTCCTCCTCCTCCTCCCCCACCCCCTCCCCACTGACCCACCTTACTCCCTCCTCCTGTCACCCCACTCCGTCCCCACTGACCCATCTTACTCCCTCCTCTCACCCCACTCTGTCCCCACTCACCCCTCACCTTACTCCCTCCTCCTCTCACCCAACTCTGTCCCCACTCACCTCACTCCCTCCCCCTTCCCTCACCCCCTCCCCCTCCCCTCACCCCCTCACATGCTTACCTCAATGAAACGCTGCACGAGCTGCCAATTCATTCCGTCTCCCACGGCAGTGATGTCGCGGTAGCGGTCTCGAGCAGTCTGCAGGTCATAGAACCCTGTTTTGATGGCATCGCGATAGAGCATGTTCTCATAGTGCTTATCAGTGAGGAAGATGATTTGGTTGATCTCGTTCTCAAACACACGGTCATGATAGGTGTACTGCAGCTGGGCATTGTTGCGCATGCTCTCCTTGCCACCAATCACCTCCTACAGGATGTCATGTGACAGTCAAATGATGGATTGTACTTTGGCATATATGCAAAACGCTGAGAGACCCTGGTCAATCCTGGTCAATTTACAAGAGTAGCTTACCTTAACCCACTCCAGCTGTGAGTAGAGGCGGAGGAGTCCACCATCTGCCATCTCAAACACAAAGTTAGCATCCTCAAGAGTGTCTCCCGCATCAGCCAGGGCCATGCGGGTTCCTGCAAGGGTACAAACACCTTGTGCTCATGCCATGATCTGACACGCCTAATAATAGAGATCCTAATTGTGACATGAACATGCAACTGCACTGTGAATGGGTAGTAACATGCTGGGCTCTCAGTACAGCATCACAGTAGCCTTGTTCCCAGGTCGGTGTTTTGCCGCTTGCAGTACTAACACCATTGTGATCAGCATGAATGGAGCATTCCAACTATGTCCATTTTGCTGGAGGTTGAATTTGACCCAAAAACCATGGTCGAGTGTGAAAAATGCGACCGACAATAAAACACACTTTTAGGACATCATTTGAAAGCTCTCTTCATACTGATCACAATGGTGCAACCCCCAGTTTCATATCTCAATCTCAAGATATCATCTCAGCACTATTCGTGAGCGAGCCCAACCATCTGAGGTAAAATGACATACGTCACTGCACGTGACTAGTGTCACCAGGCCTTCCCCCACGTTAGTACTGCAAGTTACAAACGCTGGGGTGGGTACAAGGCTATAGATATACAGAGAGTGCTACATTGCGTTACATTGCGTTACACAACTGACCATCGGCAGAGAAGCGGTCTATGGCTTGTGTAAGAGTGAGGAAGTTGCCAGTTGATTTGGACATCTGGAAGTGGAGGGAGTGCAGGGGGGGAGAGGGGAGGAGAAATGGAGGACGGGGAAGAGGAATAGGAGGAGACAGGGATAGGGGGAGGGGGAGAGGGAGGAGAGGGGAGGGGAAATGGAGGAAGGGGGAGAGGGAGGAAAGGGGAGGAGAGATGGAGAGGAATAGGAAGAGAGGGGATAGGGGGAGAAGGGAAGAAATGGAGGTTTTTACACATGCAACATGCATGTACAGATTAGGTCAGCAGAAATGGCAAGAGTTACACACATACAGAAGTACACACCTTATCAGAATTGAGTAGCAGATGTCCATTGGCCCTGATAGCGTTGGGCCATCTGCATGCCCCTCCCTTCCTCTCGTCTCCCCTCCCTGGGGTAGGCCATATGGCAACATGGTTGTACAGGAAGTACGTAAGGTGGTTTTGAATGAGATCTTTGCCGGACACACGGAGGTCAACAGGGTACCAGTATGAGAACTCCCGACGCAGCTGCCTGCGGAGGACGTGTGTGTTTGCACATGCACATGTGTACGAGTGGTCTCCAACACCTGTGTGCTGGTCAGCTCTGGGTGCAAATTCTTCTGGATCAGAATTTAGCAACTTGCTATTCACCAGGTGACTAACACTAATTAGTGACCACTGATTTATATTACTTACTGCAGGGCCTCGCTTGGGATGTCAGAGGACTGGGGGAGGTCTTCTCCAAAGAACACGTAGTCCCACACCTCTCTTGTCATCTGCTCTGGTCTGTGAAGTGGGCAGTGTGAGATGGAAGAGAAGGGAGGGAGGGAGGGAGGAGAGGGAGGGGAGGGAGGGCAGGAGAGGGAGGCTAGAAACTACTCCCAGAGGATCATTTCAGCCATCCTAAGTAGATATGTAACTTTAACCACACCCACCAATTAATGAACTTCCAATCAAGTCTCTTGGGAAACTAAAAATGGGTCTTGATGACCCTCCCAGTGCCAACCAAAGGATTCCTACAGGCCAAGCCCAGACACAGCCATGCAGTCTGCACCCTTTGGGCCCTCTCCAGGCTCTCGTTAGCCACCATTGTGGTAAACCCCTCAGGGGTAAATGAAATAAAAAAATCACCTACCTGGTGCCCCAACAGAGGAGCCATTGACCACACACCCCTGCAGACCTACCTGGTGCTCCAACAGAGGAGCCATTGACCACACCCCCTGCAGACCTACCTGATGCTCCCAACAGAGGAGCCATTGACCACACCCCCTGCAGACCTACCTGATCCCAAGGGGCTCAACAGAGGAGCCATTGACCACACCCCTTGCAGACCTACCTGGTGCCCCAACAGAGGAGCCATTGACCACACCCCCTGCAGACCTACCTGATCCCAAGGGGCCCAACAGAGGAGCCATTGACCACACCCCCCTGCAGGAGGTAGGCCACAGTGTAGTAGGCCATGTAGATGGTGGAGTCCGAGAGAGACTCAATGATGTACTGCTTGTCCCAGGGGATGCGTGTGCCTGTGAGGATGAGGGTACGACGGAGTTAGAGTGAAAGGATGATGGTGTGAGGGAGTGAGGGTGTAAGTATGATGGTGACATTGGTGAGGGTGTAAGGGTGTAAGGGTGATGGTGTGAGGGAGTGAGGGTGTAGTATGATGGTGACATTGGTGAGGGTGTAAGGGTGTAAGGGTGATGGTGTGAGGGAGTGAGGGTGTAGTATGATGGTGACATTGGTGAGGGTGTAAGGGTGTAAGGGTGATGGTGTGAGGGAGTGAGGGTGTAAGTATGATGGTGACATTGGTGAGGGTGTAAGGGTGTAAGGGTGATGGTGTGAGGGAGTGATGGTGTAAGATTGAGGAAGTGATCAAGTGAGGGTGTAAAGGATGTGGGTGTGAGATTGTGAGGGAGTAAGGATGGTGGAGTGAGGGTGTAAAGGATGAGGGAGTGATCTCAATATAATTATATAGGAGGAAGCTCGGGGTCATTATTTACCGAGGCCATAGGAGCGTGAGCATGCGTGCTCATGGAGCCAGTCGAGAGTAACGTTGAAGTTGTTACGCACCTCGTCAGAGTACCTGTGCATAGTGGGAGCAGATGCTAGAGGCCACTCTCATGGACATGTCCAGTACACCCTACGCACACATGCAGCGTACAAGCCAGGTTCCATGCCTGACATTGTCTATATATGGTAACGTACGTCCTCAGTCCTCCCAGTACCTCCGCCACCTCTGCCTTCCACGTGGGTTCACCATAATCCAGGAACCTGGTGTGTTTAAGGTCATCAGAATTTAGTTAAATTTTGAACCTGCAAACAATAACATTGGCAATTTGTGGTGTCACATATATGTGCACTAATTACGGCGAGCCGTATTCGAGCCGCTTACGAAGCAGCCTGGGAACAATGAGCTAGGTGAGAGTACGACCTGAGGTATCATCCTGAAAACTGAGTTTGCCATACCTGCTGAACTAGCCTACCCCAACACGTACTCCAATTATTGTCACGTTCAACAGATTAGAATATGTGAGACAAACTGCATGGGC